>AP025062.1:10840925-10853409 GCA_036186865.1 Eustoma russellianum | reverse complement strand
TTTTTTTTTTTTTTGAGATGTCTCAAAATGATGTCTACTTTTCATTCTAGTGTTTAAGTAATTATGTGATCTTCCAAACTAGTCTTTCGCAATAATAAAAGAAGACAACACATAAAATGGTAACTAACCATATAAAAAAAGGGTAAAAGTTAGGCTACACTAAAATTTAATGGTTAAACAACACATTAAATGATGTTCTTTTAAAATGCTGCAGTTTCCTGGGTCTCGAGTTCGATTCCTCTTCCTAATTTTTTTTAAAAATGTTGCAATTCCATAAAGTGACTCCCAATCGAAAACGGAAGGAGTATGTGTGTGTGTCTATATATATATATATATATATATATATATATATATATATATATATATATATATATATATATATATATATATAGACATAGACACACACATACATGCATACATATAAATATGTGTGTACATGTATATATAGGGTTAAGTAGATCCATGGTAAATAATCAAGAGGAAGACACAAGTTATTTATAAGCACTTGTCTCCACTTGGCTTTTTAAAGTTTAAACTCTTTTTTGACCTCCAGAAAGAGCATTTTTAAAGTTTAGACGGCTTCCCTCAGAAAAATAACATTTCGAGTGCAAAGAAAAGAATAATAGGAATGGTAGAATCTACTGAGATGGCAAAGAACAATACATCTCACTATTTATTCTATGAGTTTTGTAACAATGATGTAATTCTTGATCAAGAATTGTAAATTGCGTTTCCAGTACAATATGTTTCCGTGTTTGTCAAGAGTCTGGGGAAGGGTCGGATCGTTTCGCGATCTAATATATGCAAGCTTACTCTATGTATTTTTTATGTAAGAGACTGTTTTCGCACCTCGAATTCGTGACCTCAAAGTCACAAAACATCAATCTTGCATTGGCGGTCCGCCCTCCATAAAATGATATTTTTTATGTAAGAGACTGTTTTCGCACCTCGAATTCGTGACCTCGAAGTCATAAAACATCAATCTTGCACCACCAGCGGTCCGCCCTCCATAAAATGATATTTGTATCCTTCAGAAAAGACAAAGAAGGCCTCAGAAGTATATGATTCCTTTGATTCTTTTACTGACTCGAATCACTCTCGCAACTTCTTTTAATGTTTCCTTTTCCAGCTTAAAACACCTTCGCCCGTTGCGTTTCCAAGAAAATGATAGCAATTATTATGCTTTATAAAGAAAAAATACAGCAATCAGCGTCACTTATATACAAGAATTCGTCTTGGACTATAACTTTTTTTTTCTTTTTCTTTTTCTTCTTCTAAAGTCTTCGTAGCCCTTGTTATAAATAAATAAATAAAGAAAAAGCATAAGTTTATAATTTTTGAATAAAATATATTTTTTCTTGCCATTTTCTCAGCAATCACCAACTCCCCAAATCTTCACACCATATCAAATACGACTAATATCATCACATGAATTTGTGATATTATTCATCCCTTCTCTACGTGTTTATTCTCCAGTCAGAATTCGTCAGATGAAACGTGTGATATTAGTGGACTTACTAGTTAGTCATATTAGCTTTTACTGTGCACAAGAGTGTCTCAAATCTGATGTTTGGATGCAAGATACTTTCGAAAACTACTATGACAACAACATTATTCTATTGACTTATAGGCTTCCATCTATGACGTGGTATGAGAATTCAGATGGACGCAATCATACCTATGTGTTAAAAACACAGAAGTTGTTTTAGATGACCCATAATAAAAATTGCGTCAAACTGTGTTGATCAACTGTTACTTCACAATATAAGAAGCACATAAAATTTAACGACTCATTTTGTTTTATTCCATCATATTCTAAAGTGAATGAATAGTTTGCCATTCACTCCAATAGAAATGGAAACTGATGCTTAAAAGAATACTAAATTGGGGTAACCAAACATGCCCAAATTTCAGACAAAACATACTAGAAATGCTTGCACTACAAGCTCAATCTGCAAATCTAAATTTCTTAGGCAAGTGATGAATCTGTTCATTTGCAAACAAACCCTTTTCCAGAACCCAATCCTCTATCATAGCCTGAGAATTCACAGCTTGATCAGTAGGCACAAGATGTCCAGCACCTAACACTACAGCATTGCTCAAACTCCCATATTTCTGCACATAACCAGCTAATGCCCCATTCACTTTCCAAATTTTCCTCTCTGCCTCCATGAACTCCCTAATCTTATCCCATTTCATCGTCTTCGCCCATGCCTCCACCGAAACAACGCCGTCTCGTAAATCACAATGCCCTTGATACAACAACACCTTAGTGTTCTCCACCAAATACTCCACCTTGTTCTTCACACTCTTCATCACATCCTCATGCAATACATCACCTACAACTCCACTACATGTTTCCCAAACCAGCTCTTCTTTAGCCCCTAACGCCTTCTTAACCTCCGAATTAGCTAACAACTTGGCTACTAATTCATCTTGGTATGGAATTAGTCTTTCAAAATTATACAAAGTCGCCAATCCGGTCATATTTTGCAATGTCCTTAGAACTTCGTTCCTTGCATTTGTGGCCTCACTCCAATTCCCAATTTTGGTCAATTCAATAGCCTCTTTTTGAAGCCCTTCCAATACTTTCTTTTGCTTCTCATTAATCAAACCTGAATAATAAGCACTCAAAGCATGAGTGCCCACTTGCGTAATCGGATCGGTTAGCCCATCCCCAATAGCTATACCACCCAAATTCAATCTACCTGCAGCAGGGGAAACTGAATTTTTTCTCAGTACATAATATCCAAAAGAAGGAACATATTTTCCTGCATAACTCTCTCCAGTAACATAAATTTTCCTCTCCTTAAACGAACTATCCAACTTAATAAACTTCCTCACCGCGGTGAATAAATGTTTGGAAACCTCATGTTGGTTTCTTGGGATTTCTTCAACTGAAGCAGCAAAGCTGAATCCAGCTCCAATGGGATTATCAAGAAAAAGAAGCCCAAATATTCTATTCCAAGTGCCTGGATTGGGCTGAAGAGTGAGATTCGATTCGAGTCGCCATGGGCCGAGCTCGTAGAAGTTTCCAATCATGGAGGAACAGCCAGGGCCACCTTGAAGCCAGATTAGAATTGGGGTTTGGGAGAGGGGGGTAGTGGGGTGTTGAGCTTCATAGAATGCATAGAAAATGGCTGAACCTGAGGTGGAGTTTACTTTTAGGTAGCCTGATTTGGTGGGGTGGGCTTCATTAGGGAGAAGAGGATGCGGGGAAGCGGTGGTTGAGGGTAGTTGGCGGTGGAGAAGGAAGAGAAAGAGGATGAGGTTGATGAGGTAGGTCGACTCCATTATTCAATCAGTCAACTAAAGTGGCACATGATTAGCTTCGGAGATCGAGTTTGCTGCTATAAATAAACGGTAGAAAAGCTTAGTCATTTTTATCGGAAAAAAAAGGTTGAACCCAAACCAGTAAGGGTCGTTGTCACATCCAGTCCTAAAGATAGTGTAGGGATGTGAATCAGGTATCCAACGGTTTGCTAGCAGGAGCTTGGTCATATACACAGTAGTCTGCATCCAGTCCTAAAGATAGTGTAGGGATGTGAATCAGGTACCCAACGGTTCGCTAGCAGGAGCTTGGTCATATACACAGTAGTCTCAATCCTAAAGATAGTGTAGGGATGTTGAAGAATCGTATATTTGGTTCAATGAATGATCTGCTTTACAGTTTACGTATACATATAAACTTCTATAACAACAACTTCCTAAGAATAAGAGATAGGGAGTCTATCTACAATGTTATCTACAAGGTTGGTGAGATGTTAACAACTACAAAATAATATCTTCTCATATCAAATATATAATATCTTCTAATATCTTCCAATACTCCCCCTCAAGTTGGCGCATGGATGTTGAGAATGCCCAACATGCTTAAAAACTGACGAAACTTATCAGGACCAAGTGCTTTGGTGAAGCCATCAGCCAACTGAAGGTGACCAGAAATCTTACATGGGCGAATAAGACCATTAAGATAATGTTGCCGTACAAAATGACAATCGATCTCAATATGCTTGGTGCGTTCATGAAAAACAAGATTGGCCACAATATGTAAAGCTGCTTGATTGTCACAAAATAGAGTCACCGGATCGTGAATAGGAACACCGAGATCAACAAGAAGCTTGTGTAACCACACTATCTCACTGGCGGCATAAGCCATAGCACGATACTCAGCTTCAGCCGAAGAACGAGAAACAACAGGTTGTTTCTTGGAACGCCAAGAAATCAACGCAGAACCAAGATAAACCATATACCCAGTGGTAGAACGTCGTGTAAGAGAACACCCTGCCCAGTCAGCATCGCAATAGGCCTGAAGAGACAAAGACGATGCAGTAGGAAAGAAAAGACCTTGGCCCGGGGCACGCTTAAGATAACGCAATAAATAGAAAACAGCATCTAAATGACATTTGCGTGGAGCATGCATATGTTGACTGAGAGTATTGACTGCGAAACAAATATCCGGGCGTGTGACGGTAAGATAAAGTAACCGGCCAACAATACGACGATAAAAACCAGGATCAGCTAAAAGCGGATCAGATTCGGAAAACGTACCCTTCTGATCCATCGGAGTGGAAGTGGGGCGACTACCAAGTAGACCACACTCCATGATAATATCAAGAACATACTTACGCTGATTTAATACCATACCAACGGGGGAACGAGCAACTTCAATGCCAAGAAAATATCGAAGTGGACCAAGATTTTTGATCTTAAACTTCTGATCAAGATAAGCTTTCAAAGCAGAGATGCGATTAAGATCATTACCAGCAACAATGACATCATCAACATAAATCAAAACAACAACTGTCGAAGACGAATCAGAGAAAAGAAATAAAGACGGATCAGCCTGAGACTGCGTGTAACCAAGAGCAAGAAGGGAAGTAGTGAACTTAGCATACCAATTCCGAGACGCTTGACGTATAATGACTTACATAACTTAAAAACATGATTCTCCCCCTGACGAGAAAAACCAGGTGGGATGCGCATGTAAACATCCTCAGTGAGATCACCATGCAAAAACGCATTATTCACGTCCAACTGATGAACATGCCAACGACGGACTATTGCAACTGCTAACAAACACCGAATTGTCACAAGTTTGGCCACATGTGCAAAAGTCTCGTGAAAATCAACACCCTCAACCTGTGTATACCCACGCGCCACTAAGCGAGCCTTATAGCGCTCAACAGAACCATCAAGATTATATTTGATCTTGTAGACCCACTTGGAATCAATAGTACCCTTGCCGGGTGGCAGAGGTACAACAGTCCAAGTGTGATTGGCCTCAAGAGCGGCAATCTCACGTTGCATGGCCTCGCGCCAATGAGGATATTTAACCGCCTGCTTAAAAGAAACTGGCTCATTGCCAGCAGTGATGGCCGCCACTAAACCATAGTAAGACGAAGATAGGCGAGCATACGAAAGAAAATCGGATAAAGGAAATACCGTAGAGTTCGCTGTAGGAGGGGGCGGCACAGCAGATGGCACAAGAAAAGGAGGCAACTCAACATCAAAATCCGTAAGACGACGCGACAAGTGACGGGCACGCAAACTACGCGAAGGAGGAATAGCAGGAGAAGGATAACAAATATCGGTAGACGCCAGCGGGGAAGAAGACGCCGCGGGTTGGGAGGCAGCCGGCGGCTGGAAGAGCTCAGCCGAAGGCTGGAGACTCGCAGCTGAAGGGGGCGAAGTGGCCGCTGAAGGGTCAATCAGCACCGTGTCATCCCAGCTGGACTGGCCGAAAACAGGAGGGACAGTAGCGGGTGGGGGAACACACCGAGTAGACAGGGAAAATGGAAAAACATGCTCATGGAAAACAACGTCACGACTAACATAGACTTTGTGACTAGACAAATCATAAATTTTGTACCCCTTTTGTGAATGCGGATAATTAAGAAAAATACCAGGAGCAGAACACGGAGCAAATTTATCATGCATGCCATGCTAGGTATAACCATAGCATAAACAACCAAAAACACGAAGATGATCATAAGATGGTAAGTGTCCCATTAAAACCTCATATGGTGTTTTATGCTTAAGAACGTTAGCAGGCATACGATTAACAAGATAAACAGCAGTGAGAACACATTCCCCCCAAAAGGTGATAGGCAGATTAGCATGAAAACGAAGGGCACGTGCAACCTCTAAAAGATGCCTATGTTTACGCTCAACGACACTATTTTGTTGTGGAGTATGAACACAAGAAGTCTGAGCATCAATCCCTTGTTCAGCATAATAACCAAGGACTGTAGCACTAGTGAATTCTAACCCATTGTCGCTACGAACACGTTTGACAGGGCGCCCAAACTGTGTATGAACCCAACGAAGAAAATGCAACAAGAAACGACTAGTTTCAGATTTAGCTTTCATCAAATATACCCAAGTACTGAGACTATAATCATCAACAATGGTTAGAAAATAACGTGCACCAGACAAACTAGGTGTTTTGTAAGGCCCCCAAATATCACAATGAATGAGATTAAAGGACTGCAGAGTTATGCTAGTACTAACAGGAAACGGTAAACGTGTTTGCTTTGCCAGACTACAAGCATCACAAAAGACTTCTTTATTAGGAACCGCAATAGAGGGTATAAAACGAAATTTTGAGAGAGGAAGGTGACCCATGCGACTGTGCCACACTGACTCATCACACTTTATTGTTGCAAGACTACGACTGACCGAATTTTGAACCAAATGGTAGAGACCATCACGCTGCCTACCCACTCCAATCAGCTTCCTCGATGGCATCTCCTGTACAACACAAAAATCCGGGCCAAAGATTAGCATACATTTCAGATCTTGTACCAATCGACTGACAGAAATTAAATTAAATGCAAACTCTGGTACTCCCAAAACATCACGCAGAACTAAAGAATCCGAGATTCTGACTGTCCCAATGGCGCGAACGGACACATGTGTACCATCTGGGGTTTGTACCGTTGCAACAATTTTGTCAGTAACAACAGTAGTAAACAGTGACAGATCATTGACAATATGTGCATTGGCTTCACTATCAAAAAGCCAATAAGATGATAAGGCAGGCTGAAAAGAAACAGTATCCGAACCTTTCTTGCCTGTCATCGGAACATTTAATCTAAAATTACCTTCGTTCAAATGCTCAACAAATTATGCCATGACTTACGCTTTACGCTGGACGAAATGAACAGAGCAAATATACGTTTGTAGTCGATGCTAGAATAAGCGTAGAAACTGAAGACCGAAAACCACTGAATGTCGAGTGGAGGACAAATAAAAACAGAGGATGATAAAATCAAAGGAGGACAAAATGAATTGGACAAAACAAAGCAAGATGTTGCAGTTGATGCGAAAGAAAAAGCAAACAATCTGCACTCAACTTACGGAAGCAAAATAGATGAGCGAAGTGAAATGGCGGCTGACAAAAATGAAACAAACCAAAGTCGACTGAAGGACAGAACAAAATCGACTGAAACGGAGACTATCGGCTAACTGAGACTGTCGACTGGAACTGTCGACGTGATGACAACGTCGGACAAAGGAAAACAGCGATTAGTAGCTGCTTATTCTTGACACAATGAGCAGAAGAGGGACACGGCTGAAGTCGACGTTGAGACTGGAACTGATTCTGAGATTGACGTTGGGGTGCCACTGGACAAAGTGCAGAGAGCACCAAAAAAAATGGCGTAAACAATGGCCCAGAAGGAACAACGATTAGTATGAGAACTGGAACAAATTTGTTTTCTCTGATACCATGAGAATCGTATATTTGATTCAATGAATGATCTGCTTTACAGTTTACGTATATATATAAACTTCTATAACAACAACTTCCTAAGAATAAGAGATAGGGAGTCTATCTACAATGTTATCTACAAGGTTGGTGAGATGTTAACAACTACAAAATAATATCTTCCCATATCAAATATATAATATCTTCTAATATCTTCCAATATCTCCAATAGATGTGAATCAGGTACCCAACGGTTCGCTAGCAGGAGCTTGGTCATATACACAGTAGTCTGCATAAGGAGTCCCTTGGTCATATATACAGTAGTCTGCATTAGGAGTCCCTAGACTGTAGACCCAACGGTTCGCTAGAAGGAGCTTGGTCATATACACAGTAGTCCCAGTCCTAAAGATAGTGTAGGGATGTGAATCAGGTACCCAACGGTTCGCTAGCAGGAGCTTGGTCATATACACAGTAGTCTGCATAAGGAGTCCCTTAGTCATATACACAGTAGTCTGCATAAGGAGTCTCTATCACTGCAGGCAAGCCTATAGGCCAAAGAAGCTCCTACACTATGCAATTGGTGGAAATGGGCTCTCTTGCCTTTGGCAAGAATTGAACCTCTGACCTTCCTTCCGATAACTCCTGTCCGAAATCAGTTGGGCTATGTCCTGTGGATACATAAGTTTGCTTAATAAAAAATAGTAGTCATTTTAATAATTTTTTATATCCTAAGGCTACTAATTAACCACTCCTTCCGTACCAATGGAGTACTATTTAATATATTATTTGATCATTAAAAATATCACTATGTTTTCACTTTTAGGTTTCATATACTTTTGGCTAGTATTTAATTTGTTCTCTGATTTTATTATTACTCAGAATAATTTAAGACGATGAAGTAATAATTTTTTCCTGGACATTCTAAGGGAAAAAAGAGAAAACAAAAAAATATTGCAGTTTAACAAGAAAACCATACAATTATAGTAGTTTTGAAATAAATTTAATTTGTATCATACACTGTTTCGTTAAAACCATGCAAATACCGTAATATGGTTCTGTTAAACCTGTGCCGCACAAATATTTACCAAAGACATACCAAGGACGTGTCAAAACTGTGGTGCATATCAGGGTTTTTTAAAAGCTGTGTCGCACATCACGGTTTTGACACAATCGTATTGTGTCATACTATGGTTCCTATAAATTCTACCCCATTTTTATTCTTTTTTTATTTCTCAAATTTTTATATTCTAAATTTTGAAAATTATAGAAAACGGACAATGTACTGGTGGATCCGTTCGCAACACAAAACACAACTAAAGATAGACACGAGTTAGATAAAATTCTGAGTCATTCATTTAGTTTTTAAAAAAATTGTTATGTAATGTTTTTAAATTATATATTTATTGCATGATTCTTATTTATTTTTATTTACTTGTAATAGCAGTAATCTTGTTACTATTATTGATTACTTTTTATTGCATAAACTGATTTATTTTTTATTGTTATGAATGAGTTACTTGCCTATTTCTATTAATTTTTTTAATTGCATGAATACGTTATTTTATTTATATTATTATGAGTATATAGATGCATTTAATTATTGCTAATTACTGGTTTTAACTGCATGAATGTATAGAAGTATATAATTATTATTATTATTATTATTATTATTATTATTATTATTATTATTATTATTATTATTATTATTATTATTATTATTATTATTATTGGCCTTGAAATTGCATGAGCATATAATATTATTTAATTATTGATATTCACATTTTTGACATAATACATTCATATTCTTATTTTACTTAAAGGGCGTTCCCGGTGCACTAGGCTCCCGCTTTTGCACAGGTCTGGGGAGGGGTTGAATCGTCTCGCGATCTGATGTGTGCAGTCTTATTCTATACTTTTGTGCAAGAGGCTGTTTCCACGGCTCGAACACATGACCTCAAGATCACAAAATAGGAACCCTTCCAGTAACTCCTATTTTTGCGACCCGCATTTTACTTAATTTATGTTAATTGCTTTGTATTTGCGTTTGATATATTATTACATATTATGTGTATTTATGGCATCCTTTACTAGTGGTAGTGGTGTTGTTGAGGAGCTGAGACCGGAGATAGATGATTTATTGACGCCACAGCTCGAGTATAGGACCCTTCTTTTAAGAGTAGCACTAGGTACAAGACTTCAAATGTGTTGAAGTGGGTTGTATGGATAGAGATCCTATCGTTCCCGATAAATGCAGGCATGTGAGGTTATAGAGAATGATGTAGTCTAGTTGGGTTGGGATAGATCATTGATTGGTTAACGCTTTTGTGGAGAGATGGCGATAGAGGATCCACTCTTTTCACTTATCATTAGACGAGGCCAGAGTTATGCTACATGATGTAGCAGTCTTGTTTGGCGTACGTATCGAACGTGAGCCTATTACTAGATGGGTGCCCCCGTATAGTTCAGCGCAGTGGCGTGAGCTGTGTATAGAGTTGTTTGGATGGATTCCAGACCTTCCGAATATTTCAGACAATTGTGTACAACGAAAGAAGTATATGGATTGGTTTGCTAATAGCAGCCTACTGACCCATCCATCTGGTGAGCAGATTATACAGGGATCTGAGGCGTACATTTTTTTATTTTTGACAGGTTTGTTTTCTAAAAAATCTAGCGATAGATGTCAGTTGGTATATTTGTACATACTATTGGACTTGTCTGGTGCATGTAGATAATCTTCGGACAGCCCTGTGCTTGCATGCTTGTACTAAAATCTCTGTGATGACATCGTTGCACAGAAGGCCCATCAGATTATGGGACCAACACACCTTCAGTTGTTCTGGGCATGGGAGCAATTTGGTATCTTCTGTCATCGGCTTGTTAGGCATTAGCTTGAGATGCTGCCTGATATGCCTCGAGCAAGCTGGTGGCTTAGTGATAATAGCTCCGTGGAGGTTTTCCAGCACACGGTAGATGCTGTGCAAAATCAATTAGATATTCTAGGAGTTGGTGATTTCTTTTGGATGCCGTACAACCCCGATGTGTTAGTAAGGCTGCTATCTAATTGTATCCAGGATACTCACTTATGGCTTGCTCAGGTGCCACTAATATTGTGATACATTGTTGAGCATCTCCTCCATCATAGGGTGATGAGACAGTTTAGGTTAATACAGTAGGTGTCGACTAGGTATATTGACACAGGCGTTACACCACATAAGATCGCAAAGCAGATAGTGAATGTCGATTACCTACATATTCATACTACATTTATACAACACTACAATGATCGAACACAACGGATCGAGAGCTATTCCCTAGGTAGACGTCTTGATAGATGATTCACCGTATGTGCAGCAGTATATACCTTGGACTCTCTTGACGTTTTCTCGACCTCATGTTGACCGCATAGATGATGACAACATTCGTGGTTCCACATCTAGTTACATGTGATTGGTACATTTTCATTTTCTGTTACATTTAATTATCTCATTATAAATTAATTGTTTTTACAAAATAACATATGTTTATTTATTGATGTTTCTATCATTTAAATTTTAGTCACAAAGTATGGTTAAGGTCTACTATGTTGCGATTTGGTCATGAGACGAAAAGTCATGGGATTGCACTGCAGACACTCAGGGTAGGTGGTCTTGGATATCTTATTTTACAGGGACCTCTGGTCCTCTCCATCCAGAAGACTGCGAATGAATACATTCTGTATTTTGACGCATCTCAGTCAGGCTTGGTCGTAGACACATGCATACATAGGAGCATCATCGCAGGTAGGTACATCCTTCCGGACACTATCTGTCGATGGTAGACATACATTTGGTGAAGACAAACATGATGACATGCATGACCTAGACACTCTTGGCTTTGACAATCCTCACTCTTCGAGTATGTTAGAGATCTAGAGACAGAATTGTCATTGGTGGAGACATAGATACCTATACAATCTCAGGTGACCGATATGCAGTCATCGTATTCACAGTCACAGTCACAGCTGCCCCATACTATTATTTATTATTTTTCATTGCATAAACTGATTTATTTTTATTGTTATGCATGAGTTACTGGCCTATTTTTATTAATCTTTTTAATTGCATGAATACATTATTATTTGTTTATTTATATTGTTATGAATGTATAGTCGCATTTAATTATTACTAATTACAGGTTTTAACTTCTTGAACGTATAGAAGTATCTTATTATTATTATTATTATTATTATTATTATTATTATTATTATTATTATTATTATTATTATTATTATTATTATTATTATTATTATTATTATTATTATTATTATTATTATTATTATTATTATTATTATTATCCTTGAAATTGCATGAACACATAGTATTATTTAATTTTTGATATTCACATTTTTGACATAGTACATTTATGTTCGTATTTTACTTAAAGAGTGTTCCTGGTGCACTAGGCTCCTGTATTTGTGCAGGTCCGGGGAGGGGTTGGATCGCTTTGCAATCTGATGTATACAGCTTTACCCTACATTTTTGTACAAGAGGCTATTTCCGCGGCTCAAAGAAATGACCTTAATGTCACAAGACAACAACCCTACCAGTTCCTCCTATTTCCGCGGCTCGTATTTTACATAATTTATGTTAATTGCTTTGTATTTGTGTTTAATATATTATTACATATTTATGTGTATTTATGGCATCCTTTACTAGTGGTAGCAGTATTGTTGAGGAGCTGAGACCGAAGTGTTAGGTCCGAAATACACTCTAGAGGGGGGGGGGGGGAATAGAG
>AP025062.1:10795276-10831909 GCA_036186865.1 Eustoma russellianum | reverse complement strand
GATTTTCAACAACTACTCTTCTTATTATGAACAATAAGAACAACCACAGCAACACTTACACTAATATTTTAGTGTAAGCAACAACAACAGCAACTTCTTGCACAAAACACACTTGTGCAACTACAGCAACTACAGCTTTTAGCAAGAACAACTTCTTGATTCCTCACAACTTCAACAAAAGTTCCCTCAATAACTTCTCACAGTGGGTTGAAGAAATATAGTAAGGTTCACACTTTCTCACAAGTCTAAGCACAAGCAAGAGATCAAATATTTATGGTTCCTCTTGTGCTTGACTCTCTTTCTCTCAATATACAATGATGAAGATCAAAGAAAAGCTAGACAAGCTTTAAACAAATTTACAAGTATGAGAGAAATATACAACAATGAAAAATGAAGCTAGATGATGTTGAAAGTGTATATTTGCTTCATCCAAGCCTCTTCCATTTATAGACAAAGTTGACCACGTTTTTGAGGCTCACCACCAAGTCTTCATCTTCAAAAATGTCAAGATAGTGCCCAAATAGTCTTTAGCCACCCTATGGAATGATTTGATCTTGGATAGCCACCCTAGAGAATCTTAGACATGGTTAAAATAGTCAAGGAAGCATGTAGTATGTTGGGTTAAAGTCCACAAGAAATTTGAGCAAGATTGGAGAGAGAAAATATCATAGATCTCCCTTAGATTTTGTTCCAACGTTTGAAAATTTTTGAACTCTGGAGACGTCGATCGATCTACGTGCCAGAGCTGAGAGATCGACGTCTCTCAGTCAGACGTCGATCGATCGACGTCAGCCTGGCTGAGAGATCGACGTCTCTCAGAATAACGTCGATCGATCGACGTCATTCGGCTGAGAGATCGATGTCTCTTAGATGTATGTCGATCGATCGACATACCTGAAGCTGAGAGATCGACGTCTCTCAGTTATACGTCGATCGATCGACGTATGCTTAACTGAGAGATCGACGTCTCTCAGATACACGTCTCTTAGCTGAGAGTATGACGTTATTCTGAGTGCTTAAATTTTTACCAAACTTCACATGGATCTCTTGAGGAGCTGATGTAACCTTCATCCGATTCATGAGAGATTTTTCATCTCGCACATGTTTACTTCAATTTTGCTTTGAACTTAAGATATGAAATTTCATCTTATTCTTTTTAAAACATCTTTTTGTATCATCAAAACATTTTATAAACTAACACGAAGATAGATGAGTTATTGATGCTACAGGGCGAGTATAGAACCTTTCATCTTAAGAGTAGCACTAGGTACAAAACTTCGAATGTGTTGAAGTGGGTTGTATGTATAGAGATCCTATCGTTCCCGATAAATGTAGTCATATATCTGCCATGTTGGGTTATGGAGAGTGATGTGGTGTAGTAGGGTTAAGATAGATCATAGATTGATTAGCGCTTTTCTGGAGAGGTGGCGACAAAGGACCCACTCTTCTCACTTATCATTAGACGAGGCCACGATTATGCTACAAGATGTAGTAGTCTTGTTTGGCCTACATATCAAAGGTGAGCCTATTACTAGACAGGTGCCCCTGTATAGTTCTACACAGTGGCGTGAGCTGTGTATAGAGTTGTTTGAATGTACTCCGGACCTTTTAAATATTTCAGACAATTGTTTACAGTGAAAGAAGCTTAAGGAGTGGTTTGCTAATAGCAGCCTGCTGACACATCCATCTGGTGAGCAGATTATACAAGGATTAGGGCGTACGTCTTCTCGTTTTTGACAGTTTTGTTTTCTGAAAAATCCAATGATAGATGTCAGTTGGTATACTTGTACATACTATAGGACTTGCCCAGTGCACGTAGATAATCTTGGGGCAGCCCTGTGCTTGTATTCTTGTACCAAAATCTCTGTGATGAAATTATTGCAAAGAATTATCTTCTGTCATCGACTTGTTGGGCATCAGCTTGAGATGCTGCCTGATACGCCTCGAGCAAGCAGGTGGCTTAGTGATTATAGCTCTGTGGAGGTTTTCCAACACACGGTAGATGCTGTGCAAAATCAGTTAGATATTCTAGGAGTTAGTGTTTTCTTTTGGAAGTTGTACAGTCCTGATGTGCTAGCAAGACTGCCATCTGATTGTGTTGAGCATCTCCTCCATCATAGAGTGATAAGACAGTTTGTGTTGATACTGTGATATTGACACAGGCATTACGACGCATAAGATTGCAAGACAAATAGTGAATGTCGACTATCCACATGTTCATGCTACATTTATACAACACTAGAATGATCGAACGCAATGAATTGAGAGCTATACCATAGGGAGACGTCTTAACAGATGATTCACCATATGTGTAGTGGTATAGACCTTGGACTCTCTTGACGCTTTCTAGACCGCATGTTGACTGGATAGATGATGACAACTTTCGTGGTTCCACATCTAGTTACATGTGAGTGGCGCGTTTATATTATCTGTTACATTTAATTATCTCATTATAAATTAAATGTGTTTACAAAATTACATGTGTTTATTTGATGTTTCTATAATTTTAATTTTACTCACAAAGTACGGTTAAGATCTACTATGCTGCGATTAAGTCAGTAGACGAAAAGTCATGGAGATTGCATTGCAGAGGCTCAGGGTAGAGGGTCTTGGATATCTTATTTTACAGGGATCTCTATTCCTCTCCATCTGGAAGACTGCTAATCAATACGTTATGTATTTTGATGCATCTCCGTCAGGCTTGGTCATAAGGACATGCATACACAGGAGCATCATCACAGGTGGATATATCCTTCCGTACACTATCCGTCGATGGTAGACATACATTTGGTGTAGACAAACATGATGACATGCCTAATCTAGACACTTTTAGATTTGACGATCCCTCACTCTTCGAGTACGTTAGAGATCTAGAGACAGATTTGTCATCGACGGAGATGTAGATACCTATACAATCCCAGGAGACCGATATGCATTCAGCATATTCACAGTCACAGTCGCAACTGCCCGAATAACTAGGTTTGCCCAAAAGTAATATAGTTAGTCAGAGATCGAGAGAAGGAAGTGTTTTGGTACCGATGACCACTTTTGAGATGTATATATTTGTATTATATCTATGATATTTTCTATTTGTGATATATTTCCTACGATGCTTGTTATTTTATACAATCGCTAACCATTGGTGAGATGTATTATGTCATTGATATTTTCTATTGGTGAGATGTATATTGTATTTTACAATTTTTTTTAACTATGCTTGTGAATCTTCGCAAATGGTATCATGAGCATTTGTTGGATTTATTGTTGAAAAAGAAGGCATCAACACATTGAAGAGTATGGAAGGTGAACACCCCCAAGCACCTCTTCTCACGACAAATAATTACTATTTATACCGGAACATGATTATTTTGATTCACATCACGAACGCTTATGTATATCTCCACATACGAAATTATTAGACAACATATCAGAATGTCCATAGATATTCAAGATCTTAGTCATGTAAAATACGTGCACTAAAATGTTTCTGGTCGCATTTGTATAACAAAGGTCAAGATACACCAGATCAATTACTTATACATCTACATCCAATCGGAGTCTTGTTTTAACTTGTTGGACAATTTCTAAGTATGATATACTACGCAGAACCCTCATCAATCTGGTTGGCTTACTATCTTATCCAATTCTATTTTGTAATTGTGCCATTTTACCTCTGAAATACAAAGATATTTGAATTTTCTGAAATGTTTTACAGAAAATAGGTGTTAACATACCACATTTGTATCAAAACTGTTATGTTCACCACGGTTTTGATACAGCTGTGGTGTGTTCTCGGTCAAAGCCGGTGCGACATGTTTTTAAGAGAACTATATTAGGATATTTGCACGATTTCGGTAAAAACGTGTACGATATAAGTGAAATTAATTCTAAAACTACGATAATTGTGAGTTTTTTTGACTACGAAATCTTTAGTTATGATAAGTATCAGTTACTTTGTTTTTTTATTAGTCAATAATAGAATATACTAAAGATGCATAGAAGTAGTGGTGGATTTATTGACCATATTAAACAAAATTTCCAATATTTGAATAAAAGCGGGTGACATAACTCATACAAAGGCGGACACGTTTCATTAACATAGTAGCCAAATAAATTAGGCAGAATAAGTATTATTATTTATTGTTAATGAATTATATATATATATATATATATATATATATATATATATATATATATATATATATATATATATGTGTGTGTGTGAATAATATGTAACTATCGATCATTAGATTCTTTCGTAGTACGTAAATCGGTATGTGACATTATTCTATAAATCATTAGATTCTTTCGTAGTTATCTTCTTCTTTTATTTTTTCTATAATGAAATCTTATTACTTAAAAATAAAGCTGACATGCAAGTACAACCATATGAGGAAGCAAATTACAAAAAGCACAAAAACTTCATGAGGTAAATATTATTAAAATTGAGAACAGAAATTTGCTTATGCTCTCATTGTAGCGACTCGTCCTGAGCCTTAGTACTCGAAACGACTCATCCATTGTATCTCACTAAGGAGAATACAAGGCGTCAATACGATTCACTACACGTCAGCAAACTAACATAAATCGATATCAGCGGAAGTCATAAACTAAAACCCTCGATAAAATAATAATCATCATTAATACGGTGTCTAGACAAATCTAAATAGATACACTCGTCGAATGTAGATAAACACTAATCTCTAAAATACATATCCTCGAATATCGAAAGAATTGCCTCAACTAGATTCTTAAAAGTCTCATCTGAACATCTTCAATCTCGAAATCTCCATTCCCGATCTTCCACGGTATACTAACTCCTTTACCTGTCTATCTGCAAAAATGATTTATAACGTGGGGTGCGCGACATACATCGCCCAGCAAGTAACATGACTATATTTATCATGGGATCATACAAGGAGAAGCAAGGGGTAAATAAAATAATAAAATAACATAATATAAAATAGCATGTTTCTCTTTGCAAAGAAAGTTTTCCTTTTTTGTCGTTTCTGTAAAATCAAGCAAGTAAAGCACACGCAAGTAAGTCATTGCACACAAATGTCAATGCAATCAAAACCCGTGATGCAACTTTTTTTAAAACAATGAATACAATGACTCGATAACTATTTTTCCTTTATTCATTTTCGTATTCATAATCGTTTCCATTTTCCATTTCCAATTTCTATTCTCGATATTATAAGCGATTACCCCTTTTGGTATCTCTATCGATATCTATTTCCCTTTTCATTTCATTTCTATTTCCTGATATTATAGGCAATTACCCCTTCCGGTATCCCTGTCGATATCCATATTCGATTACCTCTTCCGGCATCCATATGCGATATCCAATTTTACCGATGCAAAGCAATGACCATGGCGCTTACCTTACAAGTGACTTATATTGCAAGATTTACGGTTTTGGTTTCCCAATGGTCGTATGTGTCCAGGCGGCCTAGCTCCTCACAACATAGTCAATATGTGTCTGGACGGTCCAATTGGCGGTTAATATGTGTCCGAGCGGCCTAGCTCATTATAGCGTAGTCAATATATGCTTGGACGACCTATTTGTTCGGAACCAAACCCAACTACGCAATATATTTCTTTTCTAAGGGTGACTTTTCCGAAAACATGCAATTTCACAAACACTTTTATGATTATCGTTACACTTTTATTTTCGTTTCAATTCCAATTCATCGTGCAAGTATACCCATGTATATGCTCGCGTCCGTACATGTGCATATACACGCTTATACTTCCGCGTATCACTTGAGCTCGTGACTCAGCCCGTACCCAGCTGCAGCCCTACCATGGACCTGCCAGCCTGGCACGCTGCCTTGCCACGACCCTGCCAGTCAGAACCTGCGACCTTACCAAGGCCCTGCCATCCAGAGCCCGCGACATTGCAACAGCCCTGCCATCGGCCCTGCCACGACCGTGCCAGCCAGAACCAGCGACCTTTCCAAGGCCCTGCCAGCCAGAGCCGCAGCCTTACCACAGCTTTGCCTACGGCCTTGCCGCGGCCCTTCCGATGGCCTATCAAAAGAAAAACACCAAGATTATGCCACTTTAACATGTATATACATATAATCGATACATAATTACAACAATTATGTATGTATATACAACAATCTATGCAAATCACAAATAAACATGCATGATCCGATTGGATACAAAAATAACATCATAACTTTGCAAAAACATAGAAAATATAGCAAAGATACTTGCCTTAGCCTCGATTATACTATAGCATGTTAGAAAAAGTACATTAAAGTACGTTTTCATGTGCTCCAAACTTATATAAAGCGTGTATAAGGTCGGTCAAGAGATTGGTATGGAATGTAGAAAACTGGGTGAACATCAGTTGGACATCGATCTCCAACATAGATCGATCGAAGTACATCGATCGATCTATGTTAGAGATCGATGTGGATCTGAGGACTTCGAACGATGACTTCGATCGATCGTAGTCACATCGATCGATCTAAGTAAATTTGAAGTGAGGGTTCGATGTAGTCTGTTCGACTTCGATCGATCACATCGATCGATCGAAGTGACATCGATCGATCGATGTGATCGATCGATGTCCAACAGACAGCTCTGTTCATCAGCAGTCACAGTTTTTAATCCAAGAATCATCTCCCTTCGGCTAAAAACGGTAATCAACGGCTCTTGGAGGTTAGAATAAGGCTGAGAGTGATTTCAAAGAATGTTTTTAACACTTCTAAGGTCTATAAATAGAAGACCTTGCTACTTTCAATAGAGACAATCATCTTTTGCAAAAATTTGAGTTCTCAGCATTATTGTGATCTTCTTCTTCTCTTTCTCTACCTTCAACAAGCAAGTTCACTCTTTCTCCTCTAGAGCAAAGGGAAGAAAGATAGCCGTTATATCCTGGGAAGCATTTGCTTGAAGACTACCTTGCTCTTTGGTAGGAGCAAAATTGCTTTAAGGACAGTGACTACTTTGTCACGTCTCGGCTTCATTTTCTGTGATTACCATATTCTCATTCTTCATTTTCAACAGTCTTAAAGCAATTTTGAGTTGAGAATATGGCAACAAGACAAGCACCAGTTCCTGATATGTCTAAGATGGAACCGTTCGATGGCAAGTTCTTCAAACGTTGGGCTGCAAAGGTGTTATTCTTTCTAGAGATGATTTCTGTTTCGTATGTGCTTGCTAAAGACAGACCAACAGACGAAACAGAAGGCAAAAAGTATGACGCTGACAATACTACGTGTAGAGGACACATTCTGCACTTCCTCTCCAACTCTCTATTTGACATTTATGTCAAATTTACGTCAGCAAAGGATATTTGGGCAGCACTTCAGAACAAATATGGTTCTGAAGATGTTGGAAAAAGAAAGTATGTGGTCAGCGAGTTTCTGAAGTTCCAAATGGTAGACCACATACCGATCAATGATCAAATTCACCAATATCAACAGTTGGTGGATAACATGGAGCAAGAAGGCATTAAAGTTGATGAAACTTTTCAAGCAGCGGCCTTGTTGGAAAAGTTACCTTCTTCTTGGAGCAAATACAAGAAGAGAGGTAAACATGATGATGCCAAATTAACCTTGGATGCAGTCATCAAGCACATTCGCATTGAGGAGAATAATCGGCTTGATGACAATGAACGAGATGAAAGAAGTTCTCGAGCCAATGTGGTGGAGCACAAACCCAAGAGGCAAAAGACTCAGCAAAATGGCAAAGGTAAGACATTTGTGCAGGGACAAGGGCAGAAGAAGATGAAAGGCGCATGCTGGGTGTGCGGAAAGCTGGGACACAGAGCAGCCAAGTGCAACCAGCGGAAAGGCCAGTCCAGCAGTCAAGCACATCTTGTGGAGACAACTAGGACAAGTGACGAAGTCATTGCTGCGGTCGTCTTATCTGAGGTAAACCTTGTCGGTGGTGCTTCGGAATGGGTGGTAGACACTGGGGCTACCAAGCACATTGCAACCAGTAAAGATCTATTTTTTGAATATCAAGAAATAGATGATGGCGAGCAAGTCTTCTTGGGAGATGCACACGGTATCAAGGTTCTTGGTAAAGGAAGGGTGCTCCTCAAGTTGACTTCTGGCAAGAGACTGGAATTGAATAATGTGTTACATGTTCCTGCGATGCGTAGGAACTTGATTTCCGGAGTACTACTGAACAAGGCTAACATTAAACTTGTTCTTGAGTCTGATAAGCTTATTTTGTCTAGGAGTGGGGACTTTGTCGGGAAAGGGTATTGCTCCGGGGGCTTACTTGTTCTAGATGCTGTGTGTATTATGAATTATAAGAATGCATCAAGTTCTGCTTATGTTGTTGACTCTTTGAATATTTGGCATGCAAGGTTAGGACATGTTAATAAAGATGCGTTGAAAAGACTAAAGTTCACCAACCTAATCTCGTATGTATGTGAAGATGACTTTGAAAAGTGTGAGTTTTGTGTAGAAGCAAAACATCACAAGAAGTCGTTTAAATCTGTTGAAAGAACAACAGATAAGTTGGAACTCATACATAGTGATCTTGGTGACTTTAGAGGTTATACTAGTAAAGGTGGTAAAAGATACTACATAACATTTATTGATGATTTTTCTAGATATACTAGAGTTTATTTGTTAGCAAATAAAGATGAATCTGAAAGCATGTTCATCAGGTATAAAAATGAAGTTGAGAATCAACTAGATAGAAAAATCAAAAGGTTGAGGACAGATAGGGGTGGTGAGTATAATGTGTTGTCTTTACAAAGATTTTGTGAAGATAATGGAATTATACATGAGTTCACACCTCCTTACACTCCTCAATCTAATGGAGTCGCAGAAAGGAAAAATAGAACGCTTAAGGATATGATGAATGCCATGCTTATTAGCTCAGGTTTGCCTAATAATATGTGGGGAGAAGCTATCCTTTCAGCATGTCATATCTTGAATAGAATTCCACATAAAAAGACCAATAAAACTCCTTACGAACTTTGGAGAGGCTTCGCACCTAACCTGAATTACTTCAGAGTGTGGGGGTGCTTAGCTAAGGTTGGTATTCCAGAGTTCAAAAGAAGTAAAATTGGTCCTAAGACTAATGATTGTGTTTTCATAGGATATGCTCAAAATAGTGCTGCATATAGATTCATGTTGGTTGATAATGGTTCTATCGTTGAGTCTAAGAATGCTGAATTTTTTGAGCATATTTTTCCTATGAAGAAAGAGTCGTTAGTTAGTCCTAAATTTGAAAAAGGTGAGTCTAGTAAAGTGTCTAGTAATGATACTTCACCTAGAAGAAGTAAAAGGAAAAGAGTAGAAAAGTCCTTTGGAAATGATTTTGTCACTGCATTCATTTTAGAGAATGACCCCACAACGTATCAAGAAGCGGTAATGTCTATAGACTCTAAGTTTTGGAAAGAAGCTATCAATAGCGAGCTTGAGTCTATACTTAGCAACAATACTTGGGAACTCGTAGACTTGCCTAGAGGTTGTAAACCTATCAGTTGCAAGTGGGTCTTTAGAAAGAAACTAAAGGCGGACGGGACAATTGATAAGTTTAAAGCTAGACTTGTGGCTAAAGGGTTTACCCAACAAGAGGGAATAGATTTCTTTGATACCTATTCTCCTGTTGCTAGAATTACTTCTATTAGAGTGTTAGTAGCTTTAGCTTCAATTTATAAGTTAGTCATACATCAAATGGATGTTAAAACAGCTTTTCTAAATGGAGATTTAGAAGAAGAAATCTATATGAAACAACCTGAAGGTATGATAGCTAAAGGTCAAGAGCATAAAGTTTGCAGGTTGAAAAAGTCATTATATGGATTAAAACAAGCTCCTAAGCAATGGCATGAGAAATTTGATAATGCTTTGCTATCTAATGGATATGTTGTAAATGAAAGTGATAGATGCATTTACAGTAAGTTTGAAAATCTTGATGGTGTCATTATTTGTTTATATGTTGATGATTTGTTAATCTTTGGTACAAATCTTGATGTTGTAAATAGTACTAAAGTATTTTTATCATCTGTTTTTGAAATGAAAGACATGGGGAAAGCAGATTTGATACTTGGTCTTAGACTGATAGAGAAATGTGGGGGTTATATGCTTTCTCAGTCGCATTATGTTGAAAAGGTTTTGAGAAAATTCAGCCATTTTGATGTGAAACCTGTTAGTACTCCGTATGATGCATCCATAAGGTTAGAAAAGAATAAACATGATGGTGTGTCACAGTGTGAATATGCTAAGATCATTGGCAGTGTCATGTATCTCATGAATTGTACTAGGCCAGATATTGCATATTCTGTTAATCGTTTGGCTAGATATACTCATAGTCCAAGTAAAGAGCATTGGGATGCTTTGAAACGGCTATTGAGATATCTACGAGGGACTATGGACTTGGGGCTTGCTTTTACCGGAAGTCCTGCAGTTCTGGAAGGTTATTGTGACGCTAATTGGGTCACAGATAATGATGAGATAAATTCCACCAGTGGGTATGTATTTACTTTGGGTGGTGGTGCCATTTCATGGAAGTCCTCTAAACAAACTTGTAAGGCTAAATCAACAATGGAGTCTGAATTTGTTGCTTTAGAACTTGCTTGTTCAGAGGCGGAATGGTTAAGGAATTTACTAGTTGATATTCCGTTGTGGACTAAGCCTATGCCATCTGTTTTTGTTCATTGTGACTCACAGGCAGCTATTGCTCGAGCAAGGAACAAAATATACAATGGAAAGAGCAGGCATATCCGTTTGAGGCACAATATTGTGCGTGACTTGATTAGTTCTGGGGTGGTTAACTTGGAATACATCAAAACCGAGTTGAACCTGGCTGATCCCTTAACTAAAGGCTTGAATCGAAAACTGGTTCTTAAGACATCAAGAGGAATGGGACTTGTTCCGTTGAGGTGAATTCTCTATGACAGGAACCCAACTCGCTATTAGTAGAGATCCTACAAACGGAGTTCAATGTGGTAAGAACACGTCATAGAAGAATTCTATAAAGTACTATTATTTGTCCTTCCTATAATGATGCACTTGTGGATAGTACTTATTACATTTTTGAGGGTGAGATGTAAATCTCTTAATGGATGATTCATAGCCATTATAGATGGTGGTGTGTTGTAATACACACTTGATGAATATCACCTATATAAGTGTGGAAGTGGGGCCGCTTCCTATGAGAGCCTGGAAAACTCTCTAGAGCGCTTATGAATTCTGGGATTGGGTGCAGGGCCATTAATGCACCACATCGCGAACTTGTATGAAGTTAGGTGTTGACATGTCATTTGTATGATCATATAAACAGTAGTGAAATATGTGGTTCAAGACGGTTGTCACCCTATTTCCGTTTATATATCTTCAGATGTACTATCGGATAGTTCAAGACGTTTGTCACTACTCCGTTATGTGTCTTCATCTTATTTTGATTGAGAAGAAGTCCGTTGTTTATCATATGAAAGGTTCATATATAAGTTTGGATCATGTGGGGGATTGTTAGAAAAAGTACATTAAAGTACGTTTTCATGTGCTCCAAACTTATATAAAGCGTGTATAAGGTCGGTCAAGAGATTGGTATGGAATGTAGAAAACTGGGTGAACATCAGTTGGACATCGATCTCCAACATAGATCGATCGAAGTACATCGATCGATCTATGTTAGAGATCGATGTGGATCTGAGGACTTCGAACGATGACTTCGATCGATCGTAGTCACATCGATCGATCTAAGTAAATTTGAAGTGAGGGTTCGATGTAGTCTGTTCGACTTCGATCGATCACATCGATCGATCGAAGTGACATCGATCGATCGATGTGATCGATCGATGTCCAACAGACAGCTCTGTTCATCAGCAGTCACAGTTTTTAATCCAAGAATCATCTCCCTTCGGCTAAAAACGGTAATCAACGGCTCTTGGAGGTTAGAATAAGGCTGAGAGTGATTTCAAAGAATGTTTTTAACACTTCTAAGGTCTATAAATAGAAGACCTTGCTACTTTCAATAGAGACAATCATCTTTTGCAAAAATTTGAGTTCTCAGCATTATTGTGATCTTCTTCTTCTCTTTCTCTACCTTCAACAAGCAAGTTCACTCTTTCTCCTCTAGAGCAAAGGGAAGAAAGATAGCCGTTATATCCTGGGAAGCATTTGCTTGAAGACTACCTTGCTCTTTGGTAGGAGCAAAATTGCTTTAAGGACAGTGACTACTTTGTCACGTCTCGGCTTCATTTTCTGTGATTACCATATTCTCATTCTTCATTTTCAACATAGCATACGAAGAATCGGGGTTGAAACAAACAAAATTCACTTGTTCTTGGTACCCAGGGCTGGCGGCCGAATTTGTTTTCTTAGGAGCATAATAGGCCGGCTGCTCTTGAATGAGGAATGAGGTGTTTGATTTGTGTATAGAGTATGTATAAATATAAAAAGGAAATTGCATCTTCTTTTCCTTTCCTTGCTACTGGCGGCCATTATTGTGGGAAAAAGTAAATCAAAGGCAGCATGGCTGCCGAGGTGTGCTGGAGGTTCTTTTTTTTTTTTTGTGGGAGCGGGGGGGAGGGGGGAGGGGGGTTTGGTTGCTGACGTGGGAAGAAAAGAAGAAAAAGAATAGGGTGTGAGTTTGTTTATTATGTGTGTATACATATAGATATGTATAGGTAGAATCTTAGTGTATTTAGAACTTTAAGTTATCACAATTCTAGTACAATTAGGAGTTTTGTTTTGTATAGAAATTCTACCTTTTCTTCTCCTCCTAGTATGCTTAGGATTCTATAAATTTTTTTCTTTTTATTTCTTTTCCTTTTGCCTTGTGTGTGTGTATAATATATTTATATTTTTTTTCTTTGGCCTATCCTTCATGAGGGCGCGTGTTATAACACTCATGCATCACCCTTGTCCTTGTTTTACCGATCTGCCTACTTATGCTTCTCAAATTTCAAAGGCTTTCGTCTTCTTGTTCCGACTCGCTCTGCACTCTCTTTTTGACCCGCTTTGTTATCTCTTTATGTTAGCTCGGTCGACCTGCCGACCTGACCTGACTGTTGAGTTTAGTTTGGGTCTATTAACCATGCTGTCGACCCGGACTTACTTGCTGGCCGATCTGATCTGACAGACTGTTGAGCTCAGCTCGACAGAACTGAAGCGCTGATTACGTTTTACTAGATATGATTGTAGATATCCAGTCTAATCAAATATATCCTATTCATTGAGTTTTTCTTGTACACCAATATAGAGATATGATAGGATTTGTATTGATCATGTATTTATCTCTTTAGTTAATAGATTAGCATAGATTGCTCCCTTGTATTTGCTATGAATTGACCAGAAAACTCAGAGTTTTGAGTTGCCAAAAGTCTTTGTGCAAATCTACTTTTACATGGTATCAGAGCAATCATGAAACTCAAGATATTGACAAAATAAATCATCATCAGAAGGCTCATAATCAGAATCAGAATCAGAATCAGAAGATAACTCGTTTGATGCTTTGGATGCAAAGCATACTTGAGCCATTTCCTCTTCGGCTTCTTCAGTTTCGGAATCGGATGAATCACTCCATGTGGAGGCTTTAACGGCTCTTCTCCTTTGTTTAGGTTCTGAGATGGGTCTAGTTTTTGTTCGATCCTTGTCATGGTTTTTGTTCATTGTTTTGTCCTTGTTCGTGCAGTCATAAGAGATATGTCCAAGTCTTCCACAAGTATAACACTTAATATCTTCATTATGTTTATTTTTATTTCTTTGATTCTTAGATGAAGTAGAATTCTTTTTATATATAAAGCCAAAAGGCAGATTTACAACAATGTTCAATGACTGAGACGATTGTCACAGCCAACTAGATAAAGGTGGTTTACAATATGCGCATCAACTCAATGCCAACCTTTAGCAAAATGTGGTCAAGACCAAACACTCACAAACTAACTAGCACGCTATATTACAATTATACTAGCAAAACATGCTCCCAAACACATGGAGACATCAAAATAACCGAATCAAACCAAAGGTAGACCAACCCCGGCTGCGTAACAGCTAAAACGCAACAAATCCCCAACATTTGGGATTATCAAAATAATTAAAAGAGACTGAAGCACGATTGAGCCTCAGACAGATGGCAAATGAGCTACGAATAATGGCCATCGAAGCGGTAGAGGAGGTAGCGCCGAGTAAAATTATAACATAGAGAAGTGTACAACCATCTAGTCCTTGGCAAAGGTATTATGTCCTTCAGTGAATCAATGTCTGTGGTATAATGCTTCCTAAGTCCATATTCGACTTTCCCAAGTTCAAAAGCTAAGTCCATATTCGACTTTCCCAAGTTCAAAAGGCAGCCAGCATTCATATCCAACCAATTCTGGGAGCAGCATGCGACAGTGAGAGTCCGGTAGGAGCCTGACCAGTATTTTCCAGTGGGTGACCATTTGCGGCGGATGGACCTGCACAAGAAAGGAAACAGCAGAGCAAAACAAATCCAAACAATAACGAAAGCAAACAAATGTCATAATGAGGGGGTAGGATCGAGAATGAATAGATACCAAATTCTAACCAAGTGGATTAAGTATAGCAAAAATTTTCAAAGGAAGCCCGAGTCCAAGGGCAAGTTCCCAATTTGCTCTAGTGAGTTTGTATTTCTTCCAACTTGCCGCTGAATAGGTAATACTATCAAGGATCTCTTTTAGGACTGCATTGTGCTCTTTCCTTATTTGCCTGAACATCCGTTGATTACGTTCACGCCAAATATGGTATACCACCGATGAAAACCCAAATTTTGCCAAATCATTTTGCAATTCCGATTGCCAGCGGTTTTTGTTTCCAAGAAATTCAATGATTTCAGACCAATTGGATCCCCGATAACCAGTGCCCAATTGCCTTAGAAGGCCATCCCAGATTAGCTTAGAGTAGGAACACTGGAAGAATAAATGATCATGAGTTTCAATGGAACTATCACACAGGATACAAATATTTGAAGTCGATATTCCCCACTCTTGGAGTTTGTCTAAGGTATTCAACCTCTTCCAACATGCCATCCAGAGGATTAACGCATACCGTGGAAGAGAATGCTTACCCCAAACAATTGTGCTCCAATTAACGGAGGGTTGTACTACACGAATCGCATTAGTAGCCTCTTTGATAGAAAATTGACTACTAGGAAGCCAAATCCAGGCATCATCCCCATGTTTTCTTTTGACACTATTGCATGTAATGCAAAAGTGTCGGATCTGCTCGTCACCCCCCCTTCCAAAAGGAATGTTCCAGTGATTATTTGCTAAGACAGTAGCAACAAGAGCATTGTTAGGAACTCTGATTTTCCTCCTAAAGTCAGGATGATTTGCCTTCAGGATCCCCCATGGGTGCCAAGGATCACTCCAGAAGGAGGTAGATCTTCCATCTCTAATTGCTTTACTTACCATTCCCTCATATTTACCTCTCACTCCTAGCAACTTTTTCCATAGCCAAGAATCCGTGGGTCTTGGATTGACCTCCCAAATGGATCTTCCTTTTAAAATTTCCGTGTGGATCCATTTCACCCACAAGCATTCCTTGCTTTGACAAATATCCCATAAATTTTTCATGAGACATGCATTATTCGTCAGAGTCAGATCGTGTATTCCTAACCCCCCATTGTCTTTAGGCTGACACACCGTAGACCATTTGATTTTTGCTTTTGTCGTGCTACCCCAAAGGAACCCCTTTAAGATTTTTTCTATTTCCTTGATGGTTTTCCTTGTTAAAAAGAGGGAGGATGTCCAGTACCTGCATATGGCTATTAGCACAGTGTTTGTTAGCAGAACCTTTCCACCATAGGAAAGAACTTTGCTCGTCCAGCTGTTAACTTTATTTGACAGTCTATCAATTAAGGTTTGACAGTTGGCGTGGCCAAGTTTTCCAACAGTAAGTGGAACTCCAAGGTATTTTATTGGAAGAGATCCAACTTGCATGCCTAAAATATGCGCGATGTCAGCTTGCATATGCGCATTGATACCTGAAGTGAAGACCATACTCTTCTGCAGATTGGGCTTTAGACTAGAGAGTGATTGAAAGAGGTCCAAGGAGTGTTTAACACTGGCAATCGAATTTGGGTCCGCCTTTGAAAAGATGAACAAGTCATCAGCAAATGCAAGGGATGTTATTTTTAGTTTTTCGCATTTCGGGTGGAAGGTGAAGAGGCTGGTTAGGGCCAGCTTTTTAAGCAATTGTGTGAGTCCTTCCATCACAAGGATAAAGAGATATGGAGATAAGGGGTCCCCCTGCCTTAACCCCCTGGAAGACTTGAAGTTGCAGTTAATGTTCCATTAAGGTTGATAGAGAAGGATGCCGTTGAAATACACAATTCCACCCATTTGACAAACTTTGTTGGGAAGTGCATAGCTCTAAGCGTTGAAAGCAAATATTGCCACTTAACAGTGTCAAATGCCTTCATAATGTCCACTTTGATAGCACAACATTTTTGACCCCCTAATTTGTTGTAGTTTTTCACTAAATCATGAATTAGGAGGATGTTGCTTTGGATTGTCCTACCTTTAACAAAGACTGACTGATTGTCACTGACTAAGCAAGGGATTAGAGGTTTAAGCCTCCTTACCAATATCTTGGTTATCACTTTATAAGTGACATTGCAACAGGAAATGGGTCTAAAGTCTTTCATCATTAGTGGATTGTCCACTTTTGGGATAAGAGATATAGATGTGGCATTGACCGGATAGTACATGTAATCATTCATGAAGAAGTATTCAATAGCATCAAGGAAGTCCTCCCCAACAATTACCCAATTATCTTTGAAGAATCCAGCAGTATATCCATCAGGACCTGGGGCACTGTCTGAGTTAAGGGAGAATAGGGCTTCCTTAACCTCTGCTCTAGATACAGATTGATCCAAAGATTGACTTTGTTCCTCAGTTAAGGAATTGCCTTCCTAGCTTTGGGTAGATGTAACAAAAGGGTTGCTTTCAGTGAATAACTTCTCAAAATACGTAATAGCAGCAGTCTCCACCATATCATAGTTTTCAATAATCTCTCCTTCCTCATTTTGTAGTCTCAGAATTTTGTTTCTGGCATTATGGACTTTGACCGTTCTGTGAAAAATTTTTGTGTTTTTGTCACCTTCTTTCATCCATTTAATTCTGGACTTTTCCTTAAAAAATTTCTCTTCAAAGGCTAACAGCCTAGTGTATTCCTCAAGTGAATTACGCTCCTGAACCTGGATCTGTGAGTCATGTGAGTTTTGGATTGCTCTCAGTTGGACGGATTCCAGTATGTTCCTGGCAATTTCAACTCTTTTAGTGATATTGCCAAATTTCTCTTTGTTGAGTTTCTTTAATGGGCCTTTTAGTGTTTTCCGTTTTTTGGACAGAACTTGCATAGGGTTGCCACTATGGTGTACTGACCAAGCTGTTTCCAGTATATGTTTGAAGGATGGGTGGGACATCCAGCCCTTCATGAACTTGAACGGTTTCGGTCCAAAATTTTTGTTTAACTGAATTGAGAGGACTCCTGGAGAGTGGTCAGAAGACATTGGAGCTTCATACACTAGTTGATAGTGAGAGATAAGATCTTTCCAGTTGTCATTACAAAACATGTGGTCTATCTTGGTATATATTCTATCTTCTCCTTCTCTCTTATTCGACCAAGTATATTTGAAGCCACTTGAAGGAATGGGTACCAGATCCAAGTCATGAATCCATTCATTGAATTCTCGAATAGCATTCCTGTCAACTCTGTAATTACCTAGCTTGCCGAGGTTATTAAGAATGACATTAAAGTCACCCATAATAACCCAAGCTTTATCACCATATATTTGGTTTTGATATCTGAGGTCTTGCCATAGGTCCCTCCTATTGCTCCTTTCATTGAACCCGTAGACCACTGTAAGAATAAATTCTTCAGAATGGGGTGGGGCCAACTTTATTTTGCAAGTGATGGACTGGTCAGAGCATGATAAGACATGCCCTTCAAACACTTTTGGGTTCCAAGCAACCCAAATACGTGATATGGAATTAGGTTGGCAGTTGTGAGTTACCTTCCATGTTTTGAACATTCTGTTCACTATAGGTTCCATATTAGGTTCTCTAACTTTAACTTCCAGTAAGCCAATCAGATCAATATGCCTATTTGAAATAAATTCCTTTATCTCTTTCTGTCTGAGAGGGGAATTGAGCCCCCTAACATTCCAACATCCTAATTTATTCATCTAATTTGTTTTTTACCCCGACCTCTAGCCCTACCCCTTCCTGTACCTCTACTATAATTTCTCTTTTGAACTGCCTCTTTTTCTTTTTCAGATTCCGTTTCCAGCTCCTCCTCATCGGCACTACTACCCGAAGATACCTTCAAATCTAATCGGCTAGGACTTAGAAATAGGTCATGATTGCCCACCTGTTCTACTCAGTTTGACTGTGAGTGGCTAGAGCTGGGGGGTCTTGATTTGGTTTTGGTGCTACTCCTGATTATTAGGCTAAGTGGTGCTGCGGTGTCTATCGTGTCTTCCTCAGAGTGCGATGTGACTGAGTCTGTTAGCTTAGTCCTACTCCCTACAGTCGGTTGAAGCGAGTTCTTCCCCCTTCCCCTAAGTCCGAATCCGCAGTTGCCTTAAGCAGGCCATTAGGGGAGATATAGTGCTCAGCATTTTCATCAGATAGTGCTTCTAGAATTTTAAATTTGTTAACATCTTTACCTGGAGAGTTGGGAGAGCTGCGGTTGGTAGAGTTTCCATCCAAGTTAGCTGCACTTTTCTCCATTTTCTCCATCAGTTCTGACTGCAAATCAGTGAGTTTCAGGACTTCAATCCTGTCAACAGTTTTATGTTGATTTCCCTTGTACCCTACTCGCTTCCAGATATTACCTGCATTAATTGCTGCTTCAGTGAGTTTTTCCTTGCCTTTATCGAGTCTTTGAGCTAGCTGCTGTCTATTCCTGGGAAGTTCCTTGTCATTACGAATCTGCACAGAAGCCCCCTGGCCTTGCGAGCTAATTTTTCCATCACATGAATGACCAAATACTTTACATTTACCACTCCTATTCGGCATCCACTCATACAAAACGTCCTGAGTACACTCTTGTCCATTTTCATCAACATATTTTATAGCAGCAGGGGGCGGCTCATCAGCATTAATTTCAATACATATCCTGGCAAAAGCCACCCTAGATTGCATAGTAGTTAGTTTGTCCATAAATAAAGGTTTGCCTATTAGTGACCCAAGACCACTTAGAACATGAGAATTGAAGTAATGAGGTCTAAGTCTGGGAAACTGAACCCAGACAGGAATTTTATTCAGTTGTAACCGTTGAATGGGCTTGTCAAGAATCCATGGCCAAAGAAATAACACCCGGTTGCCAAAAGGAAGAGGTGATTGTTCAAGAATCTCCTGTTTGGATTCCTCAGATTGAAATCGAAACACAAAGAGACTTTCTTCAATTCTTTGAACCTCCAGCAATCCTTTAGCAGACCATCTCTGTTCAGCAAACTGCTTCATATTGAAATATGAAGCAGAGTTCCCCATAACTTGGCCGATTACCGCTGCTGTCCACTTAAGCTTGTCGTTAGTCACCTTCGAAGGATCAATAGCAAAGGATTTTGTACCATTGTTGACGTCAGTTGGAGAAGGAGTGAGTGTAGAGGAGCTTTCTGGGGTGAAATCAGGCTTGAGCAAGGATGCCCAAGCTGAGTTAGCTCTGATTGAGGCTTGCATGTTGGAAAATGGACAGGATCTAGGATAGATTGCCCATTTCCTTTAGATCCGAGATGTCTTGGAACTTCCGGCCTCAACTAAGGGAGGCCAAAGGCCAACGTGGCCTTTGATGAGATTTAGTTTGTCGCAGTAATCTGAGTTGGTGATAGAAGGAGAGTTATGCTTAGGGAGGTGATAGGGAAGAACAGGGAAGAAGAAGGCAGGGGTGGGTTGAGAATTGGTCTTTTACCGGTCAGATTTGACCGTTGTGGGCAGAGATAGGTGAATAATACAGGTGAGAGAGTGCATACAAGGAAAGCTAGAGAGAGGCGAGAGAAAATTTCAGGAGAGAGAAAAGTTTGTGCGTAATAATCCCTGCCTTATGATGAAGTAGAATTAGGTTTGCCTTTAAGCGATTTTCTCATTATCTTTCTTAATCTTTTAGCCAACGTGATTAGATCTTCATCATCGGAGTCCGTGTCACTATCATCTACGCGATCATAAGAGGTAGAGACGTATTAATTTGATTTAAACGCTACAACCTTATCTTGTTTAGAAGTAGATTCAGAATTTCTTAGAGTGAGTTTGTTTTCATATACCTTCAATGATCCGATTAATTCTTCCATTTTTATTGATTTAGTTTCCTTACTTTCTTCGATTTCAGTGACTTTTGAAACCCATTCGGATGGAAGACTTCTTAGCACTTTTTGCACCTTCTCTAGCGAAGGAAATGCTTTTCCAAAATACTCAAGGGAATTATAAATGTTAGTCAAACGTAAATCCATATCAACAATAGATTCGTTTGGTAATAACTTGAAAAATTCAAGAGTAGACATAAGCATGTTTATTTTGGATTCTTTAACTTGACTAGTACCTTTATGTTTCATTCCAAGAATTCTCCACATCTCTTGGGTACTAGAGCAATTTGACACATAACTCGATTCGCTTTTACTTAAACCATTTAGAAGGAGTTGCATAACCTTAGCATCCATGCTTAATCTTTTTTTGTCATTACTAGTATATTCTTGTGTTGGTTTTACGACTTCTAGTGTGACACCATCAACCGTGGATAACTTAGAAGGAATAAAAGGACCATCTTCTATAATGGAACACAAGTCTATATCAATAGCCATAAAGAAAAGTTTCATTCTAAGTTTCCATTGTACAAAAGACTCACCTCGAAAAGATGAGGCCTGACGCTTGACATTCCTTCTGGCTCGGTTTTGTAGCTAGTAGATGCTATCTCACAAAGATCGTTGGATCCTCTTGTAGTGAGTGTGTCTGCACTCTGATACCACTTGTAGGACCTGTATCGCACCACACAAGGGTGACTTGAGTTAAACACTAACTCCATCCTTTAACAATCAAAACAATCAAGCAAATCAATCACGAACACTACCACTGATCGAATGAAGGTTTAATCACACCTTGATCAATCTTTTACAAAAAATATGTCTTTATTTAATGAACTAGTTAATAGATTAACATAGATTGCTTATTTGCTATAAATTGACCCTGTGATCTAATAGAAAACTCAGAGATTTGAGTTGCCAAAAATCTTTGTTAAAATATACTTTTACACTTTAAGCTCTAGCTTTTCTCCTTGAATTTGTCTGTGTATCATATACAGCACTTTCAGATCTGATAAATTTAGATAGAGATCTAATGAATTTAATAGATAAATTGTTGAGAATATCGTCCTACATTGACGACTTTGACAAAAATATATAGGTTATATGAGGGTAAGGTATCACCACCCATTGTCTTAAAGTTTTGAATGGATATGTGGCTCACCTCATGTAACTCCAAATTTTAAGATGCTATCAAAGCTAATTTAAAATGTGGACTCACACCTTCTTTGGTCATTTATTGTCTCTCCTCACCCAAGTCCAGATATTCATGTCTGGTTTGTGATTGATGACAGGTTCTAACGTGCGTGTGTATTTCAAGCCACGTTGTCATATGAGGGTAGATGTTAAGAATATCATCCCACATTAGCCACTTTGATAAAAATATATAGGTTATATGTGGATGACTTACCATCATCCATTATCTTAATGTTTTAAATGGGTATATGTCTCACCTCGTGTAAACACAAATATTTATCATAGATCCAAATATCATCGTGAATAGATTCATTTTGCTTAGCCTAATATGAGAGGATGAAAGTTCCTTCTTAGGTTCGTATATCATAGATCCAAATATCATCGTCAATAGATTCGTTTTGCTTAGCCTAATATGAGAGGATGAAAGTTCCTTCTTAGGTTGGTTTGGTCGGCCTAATATATGAGAAATATTTAAACTTTCGCTAAGGTTTAGAATATTGAGAAACGGAGGATAGCTACAAAGAACAAAAAGGAAACTCTTAAAAAACTTAACTTTCGAGCAAAGAGAGCTCCAAAAAATTTTGATGGAACAGCAGAGAAACACCCTCTAGATAAAGAGAAACGAAGCCTTCTTCTTCTACCTTTCCTGATGATGTTTTCTTTTAGAAGTGCAACATAATAGTCAAATTGCCGGCTCAGGACAAAGTGTTTAATATTGGAACATTATAAAAACCTACATGTAGGTAAATAATATTAATTCATTATGTCAAGATAACGGCCAAATTTCGGAGTGGGACAAGATTTTAGTTTTGGAATCTAATGTAAAGATGCAGATAAAGTAACTAAAAATTCCTCATGCTAACATAACAGCCAAATTACTTTCGGCAAGCATATTTATTAAAAATTATTGAGAAGCTGGATGTGGAGATCAATAATTCATTAAAGCAATGGTAATTGTTTTATGTTCCTCTCCGTTTATGTCTTAATATTCTAGAACAACACTTATCCAGTATATCCCAACGACATCAAGTTATTGTTAAGATTTGGAAAAGGTGAGAGACAGAAAAACAATACCTGAATAGAGAGTTCACTTCCAGCAAGACCCCCGGCTCTATATGTACCTGTATAGACAAATAATGAAAGACATACGCAAATACAAAAAGTGCAAAGTCAACGTAAAGTTGAGAGATTACCTAAGCTCCTAAATATACTCTAAGGTGCCCCTGTATCCTGCCTAAACCTCGTTAACCTTAATCCTCTGTCTCTATGACCAGATTAGACACGACCTACCAGATTTGCACATATTCTATAACCTTAATATTCTATAAGTATTATTTAGAACTTTGTATAATGTATGGAAATTTATTGATTCCTAATAAAGCAATAGTTTTATTCAAACAGCGTAACCCGAGGAATATGTAAAGACTGCTTTATGGATGAACAAAAAGACTTCCTCATAAATTTACTACTGTAGTATGTAGTTCAATCCTGATAGAGTCATATTCTGGTATTTATTTTTTGAAGTGTTTACATTATGCATAGGTTTTAAAATTATCTTGGTAAAAAAGATAATAACGTATTAATCATTGAAGAAATATTAAATCCGAAGTTATGGGTGTTACGATGAGATATGAAATAAAAAATATTTTAATAATAAAGATTGAATGATGTCTTCTTCAAAATATATTTTCTTTTTCTATTTTTTTTTTCAAAATACATTTTTTCCTATATTATAGCAGGTGAGATAAGCTAATAAGTAGGGGTGGCAATCTAAGACACGGTACGAAAGCGCGACCCCAACCTGACACTCTCTTTGCGGGTAGATATGGTCTTGGCGGGTTTCGTGTATAAATCTGGTAAGACCTGAAAGTTGCCCCCTAAGAGCGGATCGTGTCCGGGTATACCCGTGGGTTACCCATTTATACCTGCCATACCCGATTTTTAAAAAATATATTTTAAATATAAACTATAAATTAATAAAGTAAAAAAAAACTCCTACCTAAAAAAAAATAAAAACCTAACCTAATCCCCCATTCCATTCCCTATTTCCCTCCCTTGTTGCCCTCCCACCCCCTTTCTTCTTAGTTCTTCCATTCCTCTATCCCTAACCCCTCTGCAAAATACAAATTTGTCATGCAACTATGAGGAGCTTACAAAGAAATAGAAGTTGAAGCAACCTCTGCTAGGTTTGACACTCAACTGATTCACCTGGGAAATATATGTATTTTCGAGTGCCAATACTTACGAGAAATTGCATTGATCTCTTTTCATCTTTACTTATTGCAATGCTTTCTTTGTGTAGTTGCTTTGTCCCTAAAGATACTTTCTTCACTCATTAGGAGAAGAAACATCTCATCCAGATGATGTTGATTACGAATCCTGGTTTGAAATTTTAAGCAAAGTTTCAGACTTCGGAATAAACGCTAAAAGAACAATTTCTGTTTAGGCATATGTTCAGCTTCACAAAATGATGTTTAATTGGGGCCAGATCGTTTTCACTGGCAACCACTATTATATTAGCATTATTAAGTGATCCTTCTCATTCTTGTTCTTGTGCAATGGACAAATACGTTTTCTATGTGTGTTTTTGTTTCAAAATATGCAGCTGTCATTCTTGTTCCTTTATGTATCGATTTGGAAGTTTATTTTCCGTTGATTCAAATATCAATTTTACTGTTGGCAAATTATGGACAAGGGTATCATACCCATCACACAAAATGGCGTTTTTGTGGATGCACGTGTGTCACACTCTAGAGTGATTCCAATCAGTCCAGCTGCCTATGAGTTGCACTCCTCATATAACTTTCCCCTCTGATTATGACTCATATTAGGAGTTCCATCTGGGGACATTTTTAATCTTGAATCTTTGGTTCTGGACCTATTGTTGTTTCAACGATATATTGTAACAGTAGTAATTTAAATACATAAAACCTGAAAATACCTGAAAAATACATGAAATGACCCGTATACGACTTGACATATTTGTACTTGTCAAGTTCGTGGGTATACCCGATACACGATACGAAACCTGACATATACAAGTTTGGGTATCTACTTCCATACGCGCGAACCAAACGAATAAGGCATGTGTCTGGTATTTTTATACCCGAAACCCAAAAAATACGAAACACGGAACATGACGTGTTTGACACCCTTATTAATAAGTCATAACGCGAACCTTTTTCGCCGTAGGTTACTTGGAGCATGGGAGAGAACGAACTATAATCTATTTACCGCTGTTGCAAAACAAAAATAAGTACGGACATAGATTTGGTAACACGAATAATGTCAACCAATCATAACTTAAGAGATGATTTTTTTTTATCCCAAAACACATTATTTTTATTTTCCATTTATTGGTTCACACATTTCATATTATAAATGTTATTCGTATTTAATTTTTGAAAACCTTTTAGTTAAATTTTCGATTTATAAGCACATAGCGAAAACAAAAATAGAAAGAAAAGCAAGAACAACTACATAAATGAGGGTTTGGATTTGCTCATCGAATGATTTGGTCATGCCGCGATTGCGTGAAACGTGACCAACAGAAAAAATTGACTTGAGTGTGTGGTTATACCGCGACCGCGTGATATGTGACAATCAGAAAAACATTGACTTTGAGTGTGTACATGAGATTATGAGCGTGGATGAAGGGACGATTATACTAACAGCAGATGTCGTCCCAGAAACGAAGGCCAAAAGTAGTAGAAGCACCCATTTAAAAATAGTACCGCTGGTTTTCTTCTTTTATTTTCTTTAATGAAGAAACATATCACCTAAATTGCCGGTTTTCGGCCAGAGAGGAGCTATTGATATCACTTTTTTATGTTCACAACTTTTATCTTGAACGCATTTTATTTTGTAGTGTAAAAATAGTAAAAATATAGTTATTTTTTTAAATATACTTTTATGATTGACTTTTTAATATAATTTTATGTATACTAGATTAAAACTTAAATAATAACAATATTTTTAGAACCGAGACAGTAAAAAAATGTCGACACTTAAAGTTTAGTACTCATATCCATCGGAAAGATGTAGCTATAGAACAATAATTGGTTATGCCAAGAGAACCGCCAATTTTCGGATTTCGGACAAGACAAAAGTTCGTTAGGCCAACATAACGGACAATTTTCTTTCGGCAATTTTTTCTTTTTGTATTGGAAAACTTTGCAGTTTTTTCTTTTTGTATTGGAAATCTTTCAGAAGCTCTACATGAAGAACAATAATTCGTTAAAGCAATTATAATTATTTTATGCTTCTCCTCATTCATACATTTTTCAATTAAGAATTATGTAGAACTTTTTCTTTAATATATTCAAATATGCTGACTTCTAACAAAGCAATAATTTTAAGATTAAAAATAAATCACTTGTGGAGCAAAATCTTCCTCTTTCTTAGTAGTAGTTGTTGTTATTATTAGTATTGTCATTATTATTAACTCAACAAAGGTACATAGTGGACCTTCTTCAACGCACCAAGATGGACTATGCCAAACCAATTTAGTCTCCAATGAGTGCAGCCCACACTCTCTCATTATTCACATAGCGCCTTGCAATATCTATCTTTCACCCGTCCGGATACTTCCTTCGCGGTCAGCAAAGTGTGTCAATTCATGCACTGCCTCACCACTGTTCACTGGCAAGCCGTCAAACGAATTCTTCATTACCTCAGGCATACAATAACTCACAACTTGGTGCTTCGACGTGCCACTTCTGTTCATCTTGAGGCGTATTCTGACACCGATTGGGTTGGGGTGGTGCGATGATCGCAGGTCCACTAGTGGTTACTATGTATTCCTTGGCCTAAATCTCATCTCTTGGAGCTCTCGTAACCAGCCCACCGTGTCCCTGCTCTAGCACCGAATCAGAGTATCGTGCACTTGCCACCACCACAGCTGAGCTCCTATGGTTCCAATCACTCTTATGTGAGCTAGGCTTGTATCTACGGCATCCACCAACAATCTGGTGTGATAACATTGGAGCTACATATCTCTCTTCCAATCCGGTCTTCCACGCTCGCAGAAAGCACATTGAAATTGACTTTCACTTTGCGACCGCGTTGCCAATCGTTGCCTTGATGTTCGGTATCGATGTATTCAAGACCAACTAACCGACATCCTTACTAAACCTCTTGTTTCACGACGGTTTATTACACTACGAGACAAACTCAACGTCCGTGAAACGCCGTTGACTTTGTGGGGGCGTCTTAAAATATATCATGAAGATAAGTATGAATGCAACAAAAAGGATACTTCTCAGCTCAAAAGGATATAGAAGACGTAGACTTTCAAATTCAAACGTATCAAATGTATTCAAATATCATTATCCCTGTTGTGCTTATATGTAAACATTTGTATTCATTTGTAATCATTATCCTTGTATTATATAATGAAATGCACCATGCCGAGCACAAGTAAGCAAGTCGGCTTTCAGAACTTCTGAGTAAACTATTCTCTCTTTTATGACCGACATGGGATTATAGGTGTGGATGAAGGGATGATTATACTGACAGTAGATCTCGTGCGAGAAATGAAGGCCAGAAGTAGAAACACCCATTCAAACATAGTACCGCTGGTTTCTTCTTTTTATTTTCTTTAACGAAGAAACATAACAACTAAATTGCCGGTTTTCGGCCAGAGAGGAGCTATTGATGTCACTTTCTTATGTTCACAATTTTTGTCTTGAAACCATTTTATTTTGTAGTGTAAAATAGTAAAAATACATTTATTTTTTAAAAATACTGTCATGTTGATTTTTAAATATAATCTTACGTATACTAGATTAAAACATAAATAATAAAAATATTTTTGGAACAGTGAAGAAGGTGTCAACAATAAGTATTTAGTACTCATATCCATTGCAAAGATGTAGATATAGAACAATAATTCGTTATGCCAAGAGAACCGCCAATTTTCGGATTTCGGACAAGACAAAAGTTCATTAGGCCAACATAACTGACAATTTTCTTTCGGCAATTTCTTTTTGTATTGGAATTTTTTGAGAAGCTCAACATGAAGAACAATAATTCTTTAAACCAATGATAATGATTTTATGTATCTCCTCATTCATACCTTAATTTTCAATTAAGAATTATGTAGAACTTTTTTTTAATGTATTCAAATATGCTGACTCTTAACAAAGCATTAATTTTAAGATTAAAAATAAATCACTTGTGAAGCAAAATCTTCCTCTTTTTTAGTAGTAGTAGTAGTTGTTATTGTTGTTGTTGTTGTAATTATTGTAATATGAATAATGAATAGTATTGTTACTATTTTTGTTTTTCACACATGGGTTCAGGATTCACGTCGGGAAGGTCAATTCTCGCTAGGTCAACACTCTTGATATATGTATCTTTTAAGCTGATGATTACATGCGTGACACCAATATTCGAAACAATGAACACAATTCACCTTAGTCAGAACCGTTCTCCGGTTTCTATAATTTAGCATTTCACTGTAACAAAAGTTTATGCTCAATTTTACAAGAACAACATTACTCTATTGTATTAGATGCTCGTACTTATGGTAAGATATAGAGAGGTTGGATGTGTTATAAAATATGGAAACAAGAACAACAAAGAGAGCATGAAAGCAGTGAATATGAATTGACTTGAGGCATGCATAACACACTTTCCATAAGGAATATTTGCCCCCACTAGATGCTGTAGGGTTGTAAGCAAATTTCCTCCTAGGATACAACAGCCAACAATCTCTTATCTTCAGCAAATAGGATAGAGATTCAATGAACTTTCAAAACAAGAGCGAAATGTAGTACATAGAAGAATTTAGGATGCAAGAATTAATATGGAGTCAAAGTGTCTTGAAAAATGTGTTTTAATAGCCTATTTATAAGCTCTCAAACTCCATTCAGACGTTCAAGACAGTTGCATGGTGATTGGATATGTCCCTTGGTGCATAAGTTGTGATTCTACATGAAAAGACACTTCTGTTGGCACATCGATCGATCGATGTGATCGATCGATGTCTCATAGTAAGCTATCCAAACCACTTCGATCGATCTATGTATCGATCTATGATGGACGGAAAGTTTCAACTCTGCACCCAGGGTACATCGATCGATCGAAGTGATCGATCTATGTCCGACAAAATACTCAATTTCATTTTCAAGCCACATGTATCTATCCAATTGATACATGGATCGATCCATGTCATGAGTCAAGCTATTCTTGCTTATTCCCACACCAATTCACCTTCATTCTTCATCCTATTGCCCTTACAAACTATTATAACAATCCCCCACTTAGTTTGTAAAGCAATTTATGACATTTCATGCATCTAAGAAGTATCTTTCGATTTGAACCTTTTATTAGTATAATACTTCAAAGTTCTAACGAAATCTTGATAGCTTAAAATCCTTGAATCAGATTCCTATGTGCTGGAACCGGAAATAATATACACATGAAACCACACTCTCTTTAGAAGTTCATCTTAAACCGCACTTTATGGCCTTATGCTTCCCCTAGTATTAATGAACATTTCAAGATCATTGCTTGTCGAAGCGGCACCACTTCCTATGTCCATATAGGTGAAGATTAAGATAGTCTCTCTTAATCCTTCATTAAGAGTGTCTTAACACTCACCCTCCCTTAACACTAACATTTAAATTCTTTAAAATCAATGCAGTGCGGTTTGATTCTTTAAAAATCAATCGTAGTGCTTTAATATCTCACTTTATGACTTGTTGTTACCCATTGAACCTTTGACTAGTGGTATGCTTGTTATGCCCCGCACCCTCCGGAACTTAATTAAATAAGAGAAGAGATTTTAGGAAATTAATAACCTACTAATTAGCAATTAATTTTGAATTAAATAATAGGATTAAGAATTAAAGAAAAAGGATTTAAGTAGAACACAATTTTGAAATTTCAGTTTTGCCCTTTCCCATAACAAAAACTGACAGAACGTTAGTTTTCCTATTCATTCAGAAAAAACCGTCGACTCTCCTTCTCCTCCCCCAAGCCAGCGATTTCCATAACCTAGCAGTGAAGGAGATATCCTTCAAGAACCAATCCAACCGTGGTCCGTTGTTCAATCCGATTGTTAGTAATCAAAGACAAGTAATATTCTTATAAGTTCCTGCGATTTGCGAAGAAAATGCCCTATTTTTTAATCAAAATTGGATCACCATGCAGTATTCTACCCTTGTTTATCTTTTGTGAATTCTGTGCAATCTCTATGTTGTGGATTTGATGTTTTGGCCATTGTACGTTGAAAATCTAATTTGCTGTTGGTGTATATTTGAATTCCTGTAAATCCCCACCCTTGAATCCCCTCTGTGAATGAACTGCTATGATATGGTTTGAGGGTGAAAAGTGGGATCTTTGGATTCGTGGATTGAAATCTTTGAGTTCTAGACTTGAATCTTTGTTTTGGATGTGTGTAATGTTCGGTTTGTAGTTTAAGCATCAGATTATAGCAGAGATTAGGCCTGGAATGATTGGGATGAAGTTTGGGATCAATTGGAGTTTTGGTTCTGCAGTTTCCGCAGAAATTGCAGACTTTCTTTTCTGGAATCGTAGACATTGATCGATCGATGTAGGGTATGATATGACATCGATCAATCGATGTAGGGGGATTAAGAGACTGATGTGAGGCAGAAAGCATTCTGATGGACTTCGGTCGATCGATGTGAGGGTATGAAGTCACTTCGATCGATCGATGTAGGGTATGATGTGAGGCAGAAAATATTTTGATGGACATCGATCGATCGATGTAGGGTATGATGTGACATCGATCGGTCGATGTAGGGAATGATGCTATACAGTTTTGTGAGAAAATAGAAGAAGGAAAAGAGAAGCTAGAGGACCAATTGGGGGACACTAGAGGCTTCTTAGGACCTGATTGAGGTTAGTATAAGTCTTCGGAATACGACTTAAGACGGTGAATCGACGGTGAGGACTTCGTGAGGTATTTGAACTGGACTTCAGTGTGAATGATCTAAGGGGTTAAGGATGAATGTTTGAGGCTCGATAAGGTTCAAATGGAGAGTGTGAGGGTGTCTACGTCATCCCTTGTGTTCTAGTATGAATGTTTAGGTGACGTACGCCTGCAAGAAGAGATACGCTTGAATGTGTGAACAAGATGAGTCCCAAATGATTGATTGACTTATGAATGTGCATCTTTGCATCATGGCACTTGCATTTGCATTATGTTTTGACAAGAACTGTGCCTTGGCACAGGGTATAAAGTCTTTTCGAAATGAGTTGTGATGTGCTACAGGGTATAAAGGCAAGCTGTAGCCACCACAGGGTATAAAGTGAGCTGTAATGTGACACATGGTATAAAGACAAGCTGTGGAACATTACAGGGTATAAAGTTCAGTTGTGATGTGCCACAGGGTATAAAGACAAGCTGTGGCCCATCAAAGGGTATAAAGTTATATGACCGGACATTGTGACATGTATTGCACTGTTTTGGAAAGTATGGCATAAGCATTTGTGACTGTGTAGTGTAGAGCATGATTTGAAATGACATGCATCATATGTTTCATTCCGGTATGAATGTTATGTAAGTGAATCGTTGTTTATTTGTTTGTTACTTGTTCTTTTCTTTCATTATGCAAGTAAATTGGAATTTTGGAATAATTCTAGACATGTGCCCAATTTTCCCCTTGATATTGATATTTACTCATGTCTTGCCATGTGATGATCCCGTATGTCTTATAAGCGGGTTACTAGCTAGTATTTCTTGCTAAGGGTACTACCCGTTGTTTTGCAGATGAGCTTGGATATAACATGATTTTTATAGAGGACGACGACGAGTGGGCTGAATGGGGTGCTTAGAGTTCATATTGAGAGTTGTTCTAGACAGTTATTGGTTATTTCAACTTTCTTTCATTTATTTGAGGAATTAGATGGCTGCGTCCATATACAGTTTTATTTACTTATGCTTTTGGGAGTACAGATGGTATCAGAGCCTAGGCTTCAGATCTACCTCGGAGACCTAGGTTATGTCCTATAGAGTCTTAAGCTATGATCTTGACCTTAAGTTGATCCATAGGTCTAAGTACTTGATCATAGATATAAGATGATTTGGGTTGGGTGTGTGCGAGTGCGACATAACTAAATTAAAGACTAGACTGTTCATTCCCTTAACGTATGCAAGTTCGATCTGTGCCACACGTATGAACTTTCAGTACTATCTTTTGAATTACTGAATGCTAATAAGCGTTGATCTTGCAGAAAGATGCCTCCTAAAAGAGAAAACCCGGGAAATGGTGGCAATGGAAACGAAAACCCACAACCACCGCAGATGGTAATGCCCCAAGCCCTGATGGATGCTATAACGGTGATTGCGCAGGGAGTTGCGTAGCATCAGCAGCAACCTCCTCCACCACCGCCTCAACACGGTATACGTTACTATATTAGGGAATGCGAAAGATGCATGCCCCAACTTTTGAGGGGACTACAGACCTAGAAGTGGAAAAATTCTGGTTGGAGAAAGTAGAAAAGTGCTTCAGGCTAGTGCAAGTGCCTGAAGAAAATAAGGTGGATGTGGCCACCCCTGCTGACTGGCCAAGCCAATGCCTGGTGGAATGGTATGCTTCAAAAGATGACTCCCCCTATTTCGTGAAGACAATTTGTTGAGGCTTACATGGACTACTATATACCGGAGACTGCCATTCTGGAGAAGATGAGGCAGTTTGATAAGTTAGAGCAGGATAGGATGTCCATTTCCGACTATGCTGACAGGTTCCATGCATTGGGAAAATTCACACCCATGGTGTTGGAAAACAACAGAATGAAGATGCTCAAGTTCGAGCAAGGTCTGAACCCACACATTCGGTCAGCTATAGTGGGGTCTAGTCTGAAAACTTTTGCTGAAATGTTGGATGCTTGTTACTGCGTGGAGAGCTATATGCACCAGTCCCAGCCTAGAGAGGCTCGTGACAACACAGGCAAGGGGCCGAGGGACGAGAAGAGTGGATGTAGACCCGGACGCTGGGTCAAAATCCCTAGAAGAGGCAGACTGGACAGTTTCAGCGAACACCACAGCAGAGTCAGCCTGATCAACAGGCGACTGGTGTGTGTCCCCATTGCCAGAAGAATCACGTTGGGGAATGTTGGAAGAAGACAGGGGCATGTTTCAAGTGTGGTAAGACGGACCATAGAATCAAGGATTGTCCCGAGTGGAAGCAGAGACCACAGGAAGACGCCGGGCCATCACAGCAGCAGAGAGCTAGGCCCAAGACCAATGCGAGAGTCCATGTCATGACGGACGCCAAGGTTCAGGAGAACACCGATGTCGTGACAGGTATGACTTAAGTTAAATTTTAGTTGTCTAAGTTGGAATTAAAATTTGCTTTATGTGAGATTTTATGTGCTATGTTCTTTGTTAATAGGTGCTATTCTAGTAAATACAATGCCTGCGAACGTGTTGTTTGATAGTGGTGCAAGTCATTCGTTTATATCTAAGAAATTTGCCAAAGGACTTGATTGTTTACCCGAGTGGCTTGAGACCCCCTTCAGAGTGCAGGCAGCTGGTGATCAAGTACTGGTTTCACATCATCAGTACAAAGATTGTGAGTTGGAGTTGGATGAGAAGGTGTTTTCTGCTACACTAGTCTCAATCGCGATGCGAGATTTTGATGTGATATTGGGCATGGACTGGTTGACAAAGTATTATGCCAAAATCGACTGCAAGACTTAAGCAAGTAACCATTAAGGATCCCGAGATGAATGAAGTGACGGTCCAAGGAAATGTCAAGCTGACAAAGGCCCCCAAGAAAATTTACCGGACTGCGGTTAAAGCTTTCAAGGCTTTGCAAAAGGGAGCGGAGGGATTTATGGTATATGCTATGGATGCTAAGCAAGAGATTCCCTCCATTGATCAGATCCCAGTGATCAATGAATTTAAGGACGTATTTCCAGATGATTTGCCTAGAGTACCCTCATCAAGAGAAGTGGAGTTTGAAATTAATTTGATACCAGGAGCTGAGCATATATCTAAGGCACCTTACAGAATGGCCCCAGCTGAACTTAAGGAGTTAAAGGGTCAACTACAGGAGTTGTTAGACAAGAAGTTAATTCGACCCAGTGTATCACCTTGGGGAGCCCCTGTCTTATTGTCAAGAAGAAAGACGGCAGTTTGAGATTATGTATAGATTACAGAGAGCTGAACAAGATAACCATCAAGAATAAATGTCCACTGCCAAGGATTGAGGACTTATTTGATCAATTGAAGGGTGCCCGATTGTTCTCAAAGATTGACATTCGTCAGGGGTATCATCAGTTCTCGTGAAAGCAAGTGATGTTCCTAAAACCGCTTTCCGTACTCGATATGTGCATTATGAATTTTTGATGATGCCTTTTGGACTGACTAATGCCCCAGCAGCTTTTATGGATTTAATGAACACGTGTTCCGAGAACAACTAGATCAGTTTGTGGTGGTGTTCATTGATGTCATTTTGGTATATTCCCTTGATGAGCAGTCCCATGCGGAGCATTTGAGAGTGGTGATGGAAATTTGAGACAGCAGAAGTTGTATGCCAAATTCAGCAAGTGTGAATTTTGGCTAAGGAGTGCGACTTTTCTTGGGCATGTGCTTTCGGAGGATGGAATTTTGGTGGAACCTAAGAAGGTTGAAGCCATCACTGAATGGCCAAGACCTACGAATGTAACAGAAGTCAGAAGCTTCCTAGGCCTAGCAGGCTACTATAGGAAGTTCGTTGAAGGATTTTCGACAATTGCAGTTCCACTGAGCCGACTTACTCAGAAGAAAACTAAGTTTAAGTGGACTGCAGAATGCGAGCAGAGCTTCTCCAAGCTCAAAAAGAGATTGACCACGGTCCCAGTGTTGGCGCAAACCCTCTAGCACCGATGGCTTCGTGATCTATAGTGATGCGTCCAAGAAAGGAGTAGGTAAGCATATAATTACAACTGTTGTGCTATATATATACCGGATGTGAATTAAATTTCTGTTTGTAGGTTGTGTCCTGATGCAAAATGAACGAGTTATTTCTTATGCTTCGAGGCATCTGAAACCTTACGAACAAAACTACCCGACGCATGACTTGGAACTCGCAGCAGTAGTGTTCGCCCTTAAGATTCGGAGACACTACTTATATGGAGAAAAGTGTGTTGTATTCACTGACCACAAGAGCCTGAAATATTTGTTTTCACAGAAAGAGCTGAATCTGAGACAGAGGAGATGGTTGGAGTTACTTAAGGATTATGACCTAACTATCAACTATCACCCTGGTAAAGTCAATAGAGTGGCAGACGCGTTGAGCAGAAAGTCTAGCCATGCAAGACAGTCTCCTTTGGAGCGAGTGAGTGAAGAGTTTGGTGTTGATGTTGTAGACTCAGTGGCGAATGTCCTTACACAGCCTTATCTATAAGCCCAGATTTGGTAGACCGAATCAAAGAAGCTCAGTATGACGATGCGGCACTGAAGGAAAATCCGTGAAAAACTGAACATGGGTCCCGTAAGAGATTTCCAGTTGAGAGAAGATAGAATTCTATGGTTTCAAAACCGGTTAAGCTTACCAGATAAAGAAGAGCTTCGCAGAGAATTGTTGAGTGAAGCTCATAACTCGAGGTTGTCTATCCACCCCGGAAGCACAAAAATGTATCAGGACCTCAAAATAAATTATTGGTGGATAGGAATGAAAAGAGGTATTGCGGAGTATGTCGAGAGATGTCTGGTATGCCAACAAGTTAAAGCAGAGCATCAGCGACCCGGCGGCTTGATGATGCCACTGTAAATCCCAGAATAGAAGTGGGAACATGTGACTATGGACTTCGTGATGGGGTTGCCCAAAACCAGAAATGGGAGTGAGATGATTTGGGTGATTGTCGATCGCTTGACAAAGACAACTCATTTCATAGCTATGCCGCATGGTACTTCTTATGAGAAATTGGCTATATATATATGGATAACATTGTAATCTTACATGGAGTTCCCATCAGCATTGTGTCAGACCGTGATTCCAGATTCACTTCTAAGTTCTAGATGGCTTTCCAGAAAGCTATAGGCACTGAACTAAGGATGAGCACAGCTTATCACCCTAAGACGGATGGACAGTCTGAGAGAACCATTCAAACTTTGGAGGACATGTTGAGAGCATGTGCGTTGGACTTTAAAGGAAACTGGGACAACATGTTGAAGCTGATGGAATTCTCATACAATAATAGTCACCACAGTACGATTAGTATGGCACCAGTTGAGGCTCTATACGGACGGAAGTGCAGATCCCTGGTTTATTGGGACGAAGTTGGGGAAATGACGATCACTGCACCAGAGTTGATTTTACAAATGATTGAGGAGGTAAAGATTATAAAGGAGAGACTAAAGGTGGCGCAAGACCGTAGTAAGAGTTGGACGGACTCTAAAAGAAGGCCCTTGGAGTTTGAGGTAGGTGACAAGGTTTATCTACGAGTTTCACCCACTAAGGGAGTTGCGAGATTCGGGATGAAAGGTAAGTTAAGCCCTCGGTATATTGGTCCATACAAGGTACTTGGTAGAGTTGGTAAAAGAGCATACCATTTAGCATTGCCTCCGATTCTATCGCATGTTCACAACATGTTTCACGTTTCTCAACTAAGGAGATACGTACCGGATCCGAGCCATGTCCTTGAGGCTCAACCTTTGGAGATTAAAGATGATGCCACGTATGAAGAGTATCCGGTGAAAATTGTGGATAGGAAGGATCAAGTTCTACGAAAACTTGTGATTCCGTATGTCAAGATTCAATGGAGTAACCATACAGAGCGCGAAGCCATGTGGGAACTTGAGGAGCAGATGAAGGAGTTGTATCCACATCTCTTCCAATAAGGTACGTCAGTTTCGAGGACGAAACTTTTTGTAAGGGGGTGGAATGTTATGCCCCGTACCCTCCGGAACTTAATTAAATAAGAGAAGAGATTTTAGGAAATTAATTACCTACTAATTATCAATTAATTTTGAATTAAATAATAGGATTAAGAATTAAAGAAAAAGGATTTAAGTAAAACACAATTTAGAAATTCCGGTTTTGCCCTTTTCTATAACAAAAACTGACAGAACATCAGTTTTCCCTATTCATTCAGAAGAAACCGTCGACTCTTCTTCTCCTCCCCCAAGCCAGCGATTTCCATAACCTAGCAGTGAAGGAGATAGCCTTCAAGAACCAATCCAACCCCTGTCCGTTGTTCAATCCGATTATTAGTAATCAAAGGAAAGTAATCTTC
>AP025062.1:10744514-10782950 GCA_036186865.1 Eustoma russellianum | reverse complement strand
ACAAAATTTGAAAAATAAATAATTAAAATAAATTAAACAAATTACATGTTCATGCAATTGAAACAGGTACCTAAATACTAATATAGGTTCATACAATCAAAACAAGCAAATAACAATAATTAAATATTAATATATGTTCATGCAATCAAAACAACTAAATAACAATAATTAAATACTAATATAGGTTCACGCAATTGGAAAAAGTAACTAATAATAATAATTAAATACTAATATACGTTCATTCAGTTTTCACATGCATAAATTACAATAATTAAACAAAAATAAATTATAATAAACAAATATCTCACAAAAGAGAGAAAATCCGAGTCTATCTTCAGGTGTGTTTTATGTTGTGTCTAGATTCCGGTAGAACTTCGTTACATTTTTAAAATGATGAAAAAAATGATGTGAAAATGAGGGCCAAATATGGCCAACCACAGTATGACGCAAGACGGTTCTGTTAAAACTGTATTATACAAGACGGTTTTGACATGACCATCTTGTGCCAAAAGCCAGAATGACACAAACCGTTTTATCAAAACGTATTGCATTGCCAAGATGGATTTTAACAAAACCTTCGTATATAGATATGAGTTTTCTTAAAAATGTACGATAAAAATGAGGTTTCTTATTAAAACTACTATATTTTTGTTTTAACTTTTCCCGGTGTATACTACACCAAGTCATCTCTCAGGATTTAGATATTCAGGTTTAATGGAAGTAAGGCCATGACTTGCTAATTAATCACAAAATGCTGAAAGAAGAGAGAAACAATTGAAACATCACCACAGAAAAGAATCAAGATATAGATGTTCAGCTAAGAAATAGGCACATTAGGCCCGCAATTACCAAGCTAGCTAATTTTTTTCCACAAAAAATAGTGTTAATAGTGTTAATCCAGAAAATGTTAATAGTGTTTCAGAAGTTTCTGACACTCAACAGCCCACATCGCCGATTCAAGAAACTTCGGCGCTTTATGTGACAAAGAATGCACTTATTTTCCCCGCATGGCCTTTCGAGGCCCTCCCAGCCTCGATTTTCAGGCATCATCCTTGATTACATGACTAACAACACTTTCGTCCTTTTGCAGTCGTCCTCTCTCTTTCAAGTGCAGGATATGAGTATCATCATAAACATATAGTACTTCATCTATTAGTTTCCAACTGCTGTTTTAATGTGCGCCAAAGCCAAACAACATAGGTCCAAGTTTTTCAGGCCTTCCCCTGCGGCGAAGCCCCCAAACTCTCGGCACTCTCGGCCCTGAAAACATGAGCACACTTGGACCTTCAGATGGCCCTTGTTCAGAACCTTCTGAAAGGTGTTTAGGTTTTGTTGATTGCGGGGATGAGGGCAAAACTATTACGTAGAATAAAGACAAGTGTTGCTCATCTCGGTACGTCACAGTCAACTGTTTGACCTAATAACGGCGATCTCAGCTACTGAGGTCTAACTACTTCCTCAAGCAGGCGCGGTTTTGGGAACGCAGGTCAACCCCTCGACGTTGGCTCATGCCTTGGCCAGTATTACCAACCTGGACAGGGTCAAAGATGGTCAACTTGATCATCCGTCACTTAGCACAAGCGCACGTCTCATGCACTCGCTGTAGGTTGGCCGGGGACCCAACGCCTCGACTTCGGTGCTCAATCACACTTCAAGGTTCTGAGGCTTTCCTGCTTGGTTCGGCCAACTAGGCACCTGCCAGAAGGGGCACTAGACAGTGGGCAATCTAGCCATTTACGTGAGACATGGCGTCATCTGACAATCATGCAAGTAGCTTATCACCAGGGCATGACACGTGGCACTCTCCATACCTTCTCAACATGCATTAGTTGCCCATGGTATATAAAAGTGCAGAAAACGTCCCACGAGGAGACCATGTTCAATCTATGGACCAAAAAGATTCTAGCCACAACACCAAAAATAAGACAGATTTCTTTAATGTTCCAGCATATAAACATGGTAAAGCCCGTAACTAACTTGAGCTTCAGAGGGACCTTTAACGTTGTTTAACTTGTGTAGATTTCTAAGAATGTTAGTCCTGACAACAAACTACGTTTTTGTAAGATTTTGATAACACTTTCCCCTTTTGGATCATCTCTCATCCAAGTGAAGATCCAGCTTCGTCATTTAGCGCTAGAAGAAGGACCCAACGGGGTTCACATCTTTCTTTACTAAAGCTCACATAACATCCTGAGAAAATAGGTAAAAATATACAATATGAAGGTGAGAAATATTTTCACCACCGGAAGCAAAGTGGCAGTCCCAATTATCCATCAGAATAGGCCTTCAATGGACATGATGGGCGTTCAAACGTTGTTCAAGAAATCACCCAAGAGAAGCATGAATGAGTCATGTGATATGTTGTTGACAATTTGGGTGTTTTCAAAGATATAGTCGAAACACTAAAGGCTAAAGCTCCAGAGACCAATAACATGGATGAAAAGCCCCCTCACAACCATCGAGGGAGGGAAAGGTCCCAAAACAATCATCCAGGCCTAGTGATGAGCTCATGGCGGATGTCAGAGTCAAAGACAAGAAACCTCACACCGAGCCTTTGCCACATGTTAAAAATCCTTTTGGAGTGAGATATCGTCACTCCAAAAATGAGCAACGAGCGCTTTTGTCGTGTTATAGATACGACAACTGGGACAATGAGTCACCATTCATCCGCCCATAATACATACAAGCCATACAAGAGAACCATGTTTTACAAGAAATTACGGAGTATGCTGCTCCTGAAAATCTTAAGATGCCCAAAATAGACATCTATGACGGTACCTTTGACCCCACGAATCTTTTATTTTATTTTCAGAATACCCGGAGCTTGAAAAATGTTCTTGACCCGTTTAGGTGCAAGACTTTTCCTGTATATTTGAAGGGTAAGGCAGTAGATGGTTCCAGGAGTTACCGTCTCAGTTTGTATGTCCTTTCCACCAGTTGGTCTAGAGGTTCAAGTCATAATTTATGTCTTGTGAACTTTTTATCAAAAACTCTTCATATTTGATGACTCTACGGCAGGAGCTAGATGAGTCAGTTCTTCAATATATGTAGCGATTTAGGAATTAATCCCTGTAGGACGGAGACGATAATGATGGAGTCATAACTGTGGCTTTCATCAACGGGTTGAGAACTGGCCACCTTTTTTTACAATTGGCCGATGAGAACCCCAAATCTCTAAGAGAATGTCTGGAGAAGGCAGACCAATATGCCTGAGATGAGGAGGCGAATAGGCTAAAGCGATAAGCTGAACAGACTTATCGCCGGACGGGCCGAGGTGAGTCTATAAAGGAGGACTACAAAGATTCCCTGGATAAGCACAGTGTGTTTGATCGCCTGGGGACTTGAGGTAAAGAAGGCTTGCCCTGACTTGTCTCAACGGGAAGGATCCTTACCGTCATGGAAAAAGATAGGATGAGGACGTAACCGCTGCAGTTGCAAGGCCATGATGAAAGAAGGATCCCAAGTTACTGCAAATAGCACAAGGATATCAGCCATGTTTGGAATTTTGTCCACCTTCTCCAGAAGACAAATGTCAGAAAGACAAGTCGCACCGGCGTAGAAAGGATGATGACAAGCAGAACGAAGAGCTTGATGCAGCAAGTCAGCCTTAGGTTAATTCTGTGATTTTGTTATGCCCCGCACCCTCCGTAGGGTAATTAAAAGGCAAAGAAAGATTTTTACGGAAATTAATGACGGCCAACGAAAATTAATTAGACATTAATATGAGGATTAATTAGAAATTAATGAGGGGATTTAATATTAGAGTTTAATTATATTTAATTTAGAATTAAATAATTAAGGATTTATCTTTTAAGATAAATTAGTAATAGATATAATTTAGAAACACCAAACTTTTCCCCTTTCCATATAAAAACTGACAGAACGTCAGTTTTCTCATTACGCAGAGAAAACCGACGCTCTCTTCATCCCGTAGGCGACATTGGCATTCACAAACCCTAGGCAAGGATTTCTTCAAGATCCATCCTTCAATCTTCATCCGATCTTCCATCCGTTCTCTAGTAATCAAAGGCAAGTAACCTTCTTATAAGTTCCTACGATTTGTGAAAGAAAAACGGCCTATTTTGCTATCAAATTGGATCACCATGTAGAGAAAAAGGGGTTTGAGTGATTTTCAAATGCATGATTTAAATGTGCACAAAAACGAGCATAAGATATAAACGTGCATAAGTGTACATGTGTGCATGATAACTTGCCATTACTTGCCTTATTTAGCTTATACATTATGTTTCCGTACTAACGAGCCATGAAGCATTAAAGCTTACATCATATGGCGAACATTTGTTGAGTTTATACTATTTTCAGGTGCCACAATTAATGAACTAAAGTAGTTCATTAAGTGAAGTACTTAGTTTCATAAACTAAGTAGTTCATTAAAGGAAGATGCATTTGGAAAAGGCACAAAGACAACATGGCTATGGAAGGAAAGTCTTCTTCTCCTCCCCACATTCATTCCACACGCCTTTTACACATATATATACTATATTTTCAGATTTTTTATAAAAGGCACATACACATGTATTCCAACGTACTACCGACACGTTATATATCTTACGTACGTACGTTAACGTCACACCACCATACTTAACTCATATTTATGAGTATATTCAGGTCTTATATCATATGATATAAGATATGGTGATGACAAATTAAATACGACACGATAAAAGGTTCTAAACCGAAATTTGTCGTATCGGGCGAATACCGAAACTTCGCCAACGTGTCACGTACTTGCCATAAATAAATGGCCAGCCCATATACATCAAAAATTGATGAAAATTTCGTGATACACATGGTGTGATTAGCCAAAAATACTTGCCATGTTGGCACACACAAATCACCCCACATTTAGGCCAAAATGTGAAGATTCCAATTTTATTTTTGTCACATGTTTATGGTACCATTTTAAATCAGCCAAGAGCTGAAATTTAAAATATATATTATATATATATTATGTATAACATAATATATATATCATGTGCAAAATTTGGAATTTAAATTAGAGAAAAATCGGGTAATCGATAAACATCGAAAATTCGGTTTTCTACGCACTTAACATGGAACGTTTTTCTTGACCATGATGTGACACGTACCTAGACACTTTTTACATATAATATACATCTTAAAGTGTTCTAGAAAATTAAATTAAGGGCTGATTGGAATATTACATGTGTGTATTATTAATTATGCACTATTTTACAAAGTTAGCAAAAATATATTTCAGCACATGTATATACACTTTCAAACGTCACTACAGCTGAGTTGGCGCAAATGTGGAGCCTTGTTGGCATGTTGATTGGTCAAGGATCAATCATACAATGTTGATGAATCAAAGAGAGAAGCTACAAAAGGTAAGTATTCAACATATACCTCTCTTATGTCACATGCTGAAAATTTCAGCATGTTACACATACCATGGCCGAATTCTTCATGGTTAAGCAAGATATTTTGTCAATTTTTCATTAAAGGATTAATTAAAGGAGTTATGGAAATGATTTGAATGTTATGTAAGGTAATTAAGTGTGATATTTTTCACATCACACATGCTGAAATTTTTCAGCATGTGTGAAAGTGTGCTGGCCGAAAATCTACCCCTCTTTGTGTCCAAGTTCATTCTTCATTTGGTAGCAAGACTTACCTTATATAATTGATTTATTTTTATGACAAAAATTCAAAGGAAAATGGAAAAAATCTGAATTTATCTCATGTTGAAAATGCTGAAAATTTCAGCATTAACAATAGGGTGCTGGCCGATTTCTTTGAGGATGGAAGGAAGAATTTTGTGTCTTGCACTTTATGACAAAATTTGAGAATTATGGTATGATTTAATGATTGATTATTTGGCAAATATTTAGTGTTTATTTCAGATTTTCCATGTCATCAAATGATGACAACATTAAGCCAATCAAGAGGTGCCAAGTAAGCAATGACTAAATGATGGTCCAATAGAATGATGCCAAGTAAGCAAAGCATTGTCACCATGATGTCTTACACTCTCTCAAGCAATTAAAAGGAAATTTTCAAGAGGGGGAAGAGCTAAAGGGGGACGGCTGTATAAGGAGAAGAGAAGAACAAACAAAAACAACACCAAGATTTGCATTCTAAAGTGATCAAAGTGCCAAGCCTCTTTTCTCCTACACTTTCTTTCTTTCTCTTTTCTTGTAAAGCCTATTGTTCTTCATATCTTTCATTCTTGAATAGGCTTAAGATAAACCGCCATTCATTCATCTTTGTAAAAGATTGATCAAGGTGTGATCAATCTTCATTCTAGCGAGGTGGTGGTGTTCGTGTGAATTGTACTCGTCATACAAGGTTTGTAAAGGGTTGGAGTTAGGTGTAACTCTATCAACCCTGCGGTAAGGTGTACTGCGTGTGTGTGATTAGTGTGAACCAAGGAAGGTGTTCCTTGAAGACTGGAGTAGGTTGTTTATAACCGAACCAGTATAAAATTCTTGGTGCAATTTACTTTCTGCATTTACGTTTCAGTTTCTGCACTGTTTACTCATATTGTTCACGTTCGTAAAAATAGTAAACGTTTTTCAAAAATTATAAAAATTTCCACAAACATACATAAACGTTCTAGGGTTAATTTGGCACAAGTTTCAACCCTTTTGGACAAGTATAAGTCATTCAAACATCAAAAGTTCTGAGACTAGTGCAGTCTGATTTTCAGACTTGCAAAGGTTGAGACTTTGGGTGTATTTGACCTACTTCCCAAAAGAATTTTCAAAAACTGTTTCAACCAATTTAATTATAGTGTGTGAAGAGTTATTGGTCAAATTTTCAGATCATTTGGACATTTACACAAATAGGAATTAATTTTTCAAAACCATCTACCGGTTCTGGCAGATTTGCACAATCTGAGTTCCAACGGTTTTTGAAGGGGTTAAAGGTTGAATTTTGATTTGAAATTTTTAGGGGACCCTCATAACATCTGAGGCTAAGTTCTCTCAAAATTTCATAATTTTTGGAGACCTCTAACCTAGTTTTAAAAACGTTTTAAAACTGGTCCTGAAAACAGAATCTGTTTTCAGAACTTGAATTGGTTAGGTTTAAAGAAATTTTAAAAACCATATTTTCCGCACCATCTATTCAACCCTCCCCTTCTAGTGGTGCCTTGCAGATCCTACAATTGGTATCAGAGCGCAGGAACACTCACTACAAAGGATCCAACGATTCAGTGAGATGGCATCCACTAGTCATAGCACCGTGCAAGAAGGAATGTCAACCATAAGGCCTCCTCTGTTTGACGGTGAGTCTTTCGTTCAATGGAAGGTAAGAATGAAACTTTTCTTTATGGCAATAGATATTGATCTTTGGTCGATTATAGAAGATGGTCCCTTTGTTCCATCTACGTCATCCACCGTAGACGGAGTCACACTAGAAGTTGTTAAATCTAGACAAGAATATACGAGTGATGATAAAAAGAAACTTAGTATGAATGCTAAGGCTATGCAACTACTATTAAACGGCCTAAGTAAAAGTGAGGCTAGTTATGTGTCTAATTGTTCTAGTGCTCAAGAGATGTGGCATATTCTTGAAATGAAACATGAAGGGACTAGCCAAGTAAAGGAGTCCAAAATTAATATGCTTATGTCCACACTTGAGTCCTTTAAATTATTGCCAAATGAGTCTATTGTTGAGATGGATTTACGCTTGACTAACATTTACAATTCTCTTGAGTCTCTTGGCAAAGCCTTCACTATGCAGGAAAAGGTACAAAAGGTCTTGCGAAGCCTTCCATCCGAGTGGGACCCTAAAGTAACGGCCATAGAAGAAAGTAAAGAGACCAAATCGATTAAAATGGAAGAACTAATTGGATCACTTAAGGTATACGAAAACAAACTTTCTTTAAGACATTCTGAGTCCATTTCTAATAATGATAGGGCTATAGCATTTAAATCAAATGAATACGTCGTAGATGATAGTGACACAGATTCCGATGATGAGGACTTAATCACAATGGCTAAAAGATTAAGAAAAATATTGAGAAAATCGATTAAACATAAGTCTACCTCATCTAAGGATCATAAAAATAAAAATAAGGAAATAAAGTGCTATGAATGCGGCAAACTTGGACATCTATCATATGACTGCCCTAATAAAGAGAAACAAACAAACAAATACCCTAACAAGGATCGGAACAAGAATAGACCCGTCTCAGAACCTAAGCAAAGGAGAAGAGCATTCAAAGCCTCCACTTGGAGTGACACATCCGACTCTGAGACTGATGATACGGAAGAACACAAGGCACAAGTATGCTTTACATCTAAAGCATCAAATAAGGTATCTTCTGACTCTGATTCCGATTCTGAATGTTCATATGATGATTTATTTAGTCAATATTTAGAATTGCATAAATTTTCAAAGACTCTTGCAAAAGAAAAGAAACGATTAATTGAAGACAAGAAATTGTTAGAATCTTCTAACGAAAATCTTGTTGCTCAATTAAACGATTCTAAAGAAGAGTCATCATGTATCATCAATGCATTAAAATCTGAAATTTCATCATTGACATCCGAGAACGTTGAATTGAAATCCGAGATTTCAAAATTAAAATCAAGGAATGCCGATGTAGAGAAAAAGGTGAAACAGTTTGATACAGGATCCAACATGCTGCATCGCATTATATCATCACAAAAGCATGACAGTGATAAAACGGGGTTGGGATACGTTGATACAAATGAAGTATCAACCAAACCAACAAAGTTTGTTATGTCTAAGAAAGTAGACTCCCCAAAGCCTCAAGAGGCGTCTAAGATGACGCGAAAATTGCATATTCCCTCATCACGCCCCACCTCTTTATCATATCATGCGAAACACAATGTTGTACCATATAGATATGAAAAGAAAAGAGTGATGCATACACGGCATTCAATCCATCCACGCGCTATGCATACAAACACAAGGACATATCCAATATAATGCGTATAAAGGAGTTCTTGGCCAAAGACCAAATACAGTCGCACCAAAAGTTTATTATGTTGCTTTCTCATCACCTTTCTCACCTTTTGGAAGACCTAGAAAGGTCACCCAAATTTGGGTACCAAAAGGGACATTTTGAAAGGGTTGAATAAATAACCCTTAAGAACGCACATAATATGAAATGCATAATTTTTTTTTCAGGCATCTTTTGATTTACTTTTCAAAATAAAGGAGGAGAAAAAGCATGATTTAAGGGGGAGAGAGAAAGACTAATTGCATAAATTAAGGGGGAGAGAGAAAGACTTTTATGCATAATTGAAGGGGGAGCGATAGGATTGAAATCATGTGCATAAGTTATTTTGAAAATCATCAAAAGGGGGAGATTGTAGAGAAAAAGGGGTTTGAGTGATTTTCAAATGCATGATTTAAATGTGCACAAAAACGAGCATAAGATATAAACGTGCATAAGTGTACATGTGTGCATGATAACTTGCCATTACTTGCCTTATTTAGCTTATACATTATGTTGCCGTACTAACGAGCCATGAAGCATTAAAGCTTACATCATATGGCGAACATTTGTTGAGTTTATACTATTTTCAGGTGCCACAATTAATGAACTAAAGTAGTTCATTAAGTGAAGTACTTAGTTTAATAAACTAAGTAGTTCATTAAAGGAAGATGCATTTGGAAAAGGCACAAAGGCAACATGGCTATGGAAGGAAAGTCTTCTTCTCCTCCCCACATTCATTCCACACGCCTTTTACACATATATATACTATATTTTCAGATTTTTTATAAAAGGCACATACACATGTATTCCAACGTACTACCGACACGTTATATATCTTACGTACGTACGTTAACGTCACACCACCATACTTAACTCATATTTATGAGTATATTCAGGTCTTATATCATATGATATAAGACATGGTGATGACAAATTAAATACGACACGATAAAAGGTTCTAAACCGAAATTTGTCGTATCGGGCGAATACCGAAACTTCGCCAACGTGTCACGTACTTGCCATAAATAAATGGCCAGCCCATATACATCAAAAATTGATGAAAATTTCGTGATACACATGGTGTGATTAGCCAAAAATACTTTCCATGTTGGCACACACAAATCACCCCACATTTAGGCCAAAATGTGAAGATTCCAATTTTATTTTTGTCACATGTTTATGGTACCATTTTAAATCAGCCAAGAGCTGAAATTTAAAATATATATTATATATATATTATGTATAACATAATATATATATCATGTGCAAAAGTTGGAATTTAAATTAGAGAAAAATCGGGTAATCGATAAACATCGAAAATTCGGTTTTCTACGCACTTAACATGGAACGTTTTTCTTGACCATGATGTGACACGTACCTAGACACTTTTTACATATAATATACATCTTAAACTGTTCTAGAAAATTAAATTAAGGGCTGATTGGAATATTACATGTGTGTATTATTAATTATGCACTATTTTACAAAGTTAGCAAAAATATATTTCAGCACATGTATATACACTTTCAAACGTCACTACAGCTGAGTTGGCGCAAATGTGGAGCCTTGTTGGCATGTTGATTGGTCAAGGATCAATCATACAATGTTGATGAATCAAAGAGAGAAGCTACAAAAGGTAAGTATTCAACATATAACTCTCTTATGTCACATGCTGAAAATTTCAGCATGTTACACATACCATGGCCGAATTCTTCATGGTTAAGCAAGATATTTTGTCAATTTTTCATTAAAGGATTAATTAAAGGAGTTATGGAAATGATTTGAATGTTATGTAAGGTAATTAAGTGTGATATTTTTCACATCACACATGCTGAAATTTTTCAGCATGTGTGAAGGTGTGTTGGCCGAAAATCTACCCCTCTTTGTGTCCAATTTCATTCTTCATTTGGTAGCAAGACTTACCTTATATAATTGATTTATTTTTATGACAAAAATTCAAAGGAAAATGAAAAAAATCTGAATTTATCTCATGTTGAAAATGCTGAAAATTTCAGCATTAACAATAGGGTGCTGGCCGATTTCTTTGAGGATGGAAGGAAGAATTTTGTGTCTTGCACTTTATGACAAAATTTGAGAATTATGGTATGATTTAATGATTGATTATTTGGCAAATATTTAGTGTTTATTTCAGATTTTCCATGTCATCAAATGATGACAACATTAAGCCAATCAAGAGGTGCCAAGTAAGCAATGACTAAATGATGGTCCAATAGAATGATGCCAAGTAAGCAAAGCATTGTCACCATGATGTCTTACACTCTCTCAAGCAATTAAAAGGAAATTTTCAAGAGGGGGAAGAGCTAAAGGGGGACGGCTGTATAAGGAGAAGAGAAGAACAAACAAAAACAACACCAAGATTTGCATTCTAAAGTGATCAAAGTGCCAAGCCTCTTTTCTCCTACACTTTCTTTCTTTCTCTTTTCTTGTAAAGCCTATTGTTCTTCATATCTTTCATTCTTGAATAGGCTTAAGATAAACCACCATTCATTCATCTTTGTAAAAGATTGATCAAGGTGTGATCAATCTTCATTCTAGCGAGGTGGTGGTGTTTGTGTGAATTGTACTCGTCATACAAGGTTTGTAAAGGGTTGGAGTTAGGTGTAACTCTATCAACCCTGCGGTAAGTTGTATTGCGTGTGTGTGATTAGTGTGAACCAAGGAAGGTGTTCCTTGAAGACTGGAGTAGGTTGTTTATAACCGAACCAGTATAAAATTCTTGGTGCAATTTACTTTCTGCATTTACGTTTCAGTTTCTGCACTGTTTACTCATACAGTTCACGTTCGTAAAAATAGTAAACGTTTTTCAAAAATTATAAAAATTTTCCGAAACATACATAAACGTTCTACGGTTAATTTGGCACAAGTTTCAACCCTTTTGGACAAGTATAAGTCATTCAAACATCAAAAGTTCTGAGACTAGTGCAGTCTGATTTTCAGACTTGCAAAGGTTGAGACTTTGGGTGTATTTGACCTACTTCCCAAAAGAATTTTCAAAAAATGTTTCAACCCATTTAATTATAGTGTGTGAAGAGTTATTGGTCAAATTTTCAGATCATTTGGACATTCACACAAATAGGAATTAATTTTTCAAAACCATCTACCGGTTCTGGCAGATTTGCACAATCTGAGTGCCAACGGTTTTTGAAGGGGTTAAAGTTTGAATTTTGATTTGAAATTTTTAGGGGACCCTCATAACATCTGAGGCTAAGTTCTCTCAAAATTTCATAATTTTTGGAGACCTCTAACCTAGTTTTAAAAACGTTTTAAAACTGGTCCTGAAAACAGAATCTGTTTTCAGAACTTGAATTGATTTGGTTTAAAGAAATTTTAAAAACCATATTTTCCGCACCATCTATTCAACCCCCCCCCTTCTAGTGGTGCCTTGCAGATCCTACACACCATGCTGTAGTTTCGTTTTGTGATTATTTGCATATGATTTATGTGTTTGATTTCAAGATTTGGCCAACGTATATGAGAAAGCAATTGTTGACATTGTTGATTTCGTGAAATCCTGCAAATCCCTACCCCGGTATCCCTTTTTGATGTGATTGCGTGGTTGAGAGGGTCGAGGAAAGGATGAGGCTTTTGGGGATTGGAGAAGTTGGAGGATTTGCGTTGTAGGTTTGAATCGTTGTAAGGTATGTGTATAAGTGTGTGAGTCTAAAGTTAAGCATGAACGATAGCGGGGATTAGGACGGGACTGAATGGATCGATGTTCGGATTTGTTGGTGTTTTTGGTTCTGCAGTGGTTGCAGAAAACGCAGAGCAAATTTGGGGAGAGCGCAGACATCGATCGATCGATGTCAGAGATCGATGTCCCCAGAAGGACATCGATCGATCGATGTACAGGTTGCTGAGAGATCGATGTCCCCAGAAGGACATCGATCGATCTATGTGCAGGTAGTCTAAGAGATCGATGTCCCCAGACGGACATCGATCGATCGATGTAGGTGCAGGCTGAGAGATCGATGTCCCCAGTTGGACATCGATCGATCGAAGTGGAGGGATCGATGTCCCCAGCTGGACATCGATCGATCGAAGTATAGGGGATGAAGTCCGTCAATTTTGTGAAAGATAGAGGAAGAAAGAGGGAAGTTCGGGGAATCTTTGGGTGACTTTAGAGACTTCTTAAGACCTGATTAAGGGTAGTATAAGTCTTAGGAACATGACCTAGGATGGTGAACCAATGTCGGTGACGTCGATGGGTTCTCGAATCGAGTTTCAACGGGAATGACTTAGGCGGGTTAGGAGAGGAAGGTACAAGGTGTTTGAGAGTTCAACGAGGAATGGTTAGGGATATTTGCCTTAGGTTATGGATCTTAGGATCATGACTAAGAGTTGACGCGATAGTCGAAGCCTAAGTGATGACGTGTAAGTTGGTGAAAACTCGTGTGTGTTGTACTTGCGCATGTGTACATGAATGACTTATATGAATGTGAATTGCATACGAGAATGAGAAATGAGAATGAAATGAGGAGTCTTGCATCATAGCACGTGAATTTACATATTGACTTGAAAAAAAAGGTGCTTCGGCACAAATTTGCGAAGGTGACCTGCAATGTAAACCGGGATAGAAATATAAGCTGGGCCGCATTGTAGTGCACAAAAGACTGTAACGTAAACCGGGACGGAAATATAAGCCGGGGCGCGTTACAGGGTATAAAGTTGTCTGTAATGCTACTCGGGATGGAAATATAAGCCGAGGTGCATTACAGGGTATAAAGTTGGCTGTAACGTAAACCGGGATGGAAATATAAGCCGGGGCGCATTACAGGGTATAAAGTTATGTGAAGTGACCGGACATTATGACATGCATTGCACTGTTTCAAAAGAGAAAGCATTCATGCATATGTGAATGTGTAGTGTAGTGCATATTTGACATGCATCACGAGAGTCAATGTAGTATGAATGTGAATGTTATTTGATTGCCAATGATTTGTTATTTGCGCGTAAATTGCTGTACTTGCTTTATTACGTTACTCACTTATGTATATTTGAAAGTTTACAAGACATGTGCCCCACAATTCCCTTGAATTATATATTACTCATGTCTTGCCATGTGATGATCCCGTATGTCTTATAAGCGGGTTACTTGCTAGCGTTCGCTAAGGGTACTGCCTTTGCCTTTGCAGATGAGCCTAGCTACGACATGATATTTATAGAAGACGACGGCGAGTGGGCTGAATGGGATACATAGGGACGTGATGGGTGCTAGTTGGGACAGTTGTTATTTATTTCAGTTTATTCATTCGTTTGAGGATTAGTCGTTATTACTATGGTTGCCCTTTTGAGGTTTTGGTTATCATTGACGTACTGCATTAATGGTTTAGACTTCCGAGATATATGTTTCCGCACTTATTTCTCTTACGTCATTGATGATGTGTATTCGAGAGATGAGACGTCTTGTAGTCTTCTCAGTAAGCTACGACGGGTGTACCGGTTCGGATTCCGCTGTCCGGGTCGGGGCGCTACAGGTGGTATCAGAGCCTAGGCTTCAGATCTACCTCGGAGACCTAGGTTGTGACATGTAGAGTCTTAAGTCATGATTTTCACCTTAGGATGATCTTTAAGTCTAAGCATGCAATCTCAGATGTAAGTTTGACTGGGATGGGTGTGTGTGCGAGCGCGATAGAACTTAATCAATAAACGTTACTTTATTTAGCATGCGAGTTCCACCATGTACAGCGCATATGGGCTTTCAGTATTTATTTCTTTTAATTGCTGAATGCTAATAAGCGTTGATTTCGCAGAAAATGCCTCCCAGAAGAGACAACCAAGGAAATGGTGGCAATGGGAACAATGACCCACCCCCACCACCTCCAGTTCTAGTACCCCAAGCACTGATTGATGCTATCACGGTGATAGCACAAGGAGTTGCACAACAACAGCAACAACACCCTCTGCCACCACCGCCACAGCATGGCATCAGGTACTATATTGGGGAAATGCGCAAGATGCATGCCCCAAACTTTGAAGGGACCACTGACCCAGAGGTGGCTAGGTTTTGGCTGGACGAAGTGGAAAAATGCTTCAGGCTTGTTCAGGTGCCTGAAGATCTAAAGGTGGATGTAGCCACGCCATTTCTGACTGGCAGAGCCAACGCATGGTGGAATGGCATTCTGCCCAAGATGACTCCTCCGATTCTGTGGAGACAATTTGTACAGGCTTATAAAGATTACTATGTGCCTGAGACTGCCATCTTGGAGAAAATGAGGCAATTTGACAAGTTTGAGCAAGGAAGGATGTCCGTATCTGACTACGCTGATAGGTTTCATGCCTTGGGCAAATTCACGCCCATGGTACTGGAAAACAACCGAATGAAAATGTTGAAAATCGAAGAAGGATTGCATCCCCGCATTCGGACAGCTATAGCGGGGTCCAGCTTGAAAACGTTTGAGGAGATGCTAGATGCCTGTTATCGTGTAGAGAGTGACATGTGTAGGTCACAACCAAGAGAGGCTCGGGAAGAATCGAGCAAGAGGCCAAGGGTGGAGCAAAGTGGAAGTAGACCCGGACGTTGGGTCAAGATCCCCAGAAAGGGGCAAGCGGGGCCAGTTCAAAGGGCACCGCAGCCAGATCAACCTGATCGTCAAGCACCTGCAGAATGCCCACATTGTCATAAGAGACACGTGGGTGAATGTTGGAAGATAACGGGTGCGTGCTTTAAATGTGGAAAAGCGGGCCATAGGATCAAGAACTGCCCGGAATGGAACCCTAAGACACAGGCAGGAGCAGGGCCGGCTCAGCAGCAGAGAGGCAGGCCCAATGCAAGAGTCCATGCCATGACAGACGCCGAAGTCCAGGAGGACGCGAACGTGGTGACAGGTATGACCTAAGTTAAATAATAGTTGCTTAAGCTGAATTTTAGTCTTTTAAGTTGATGACTGTATACGTGTTATGTGAAAGTCTTTATGTGCTACCCTTTCATGCTTAGGTGTGATCCTAGTTAACAAAGTACCCGCAAATGTATTGTTCGACAGTGGGGCTAGTCACTCCTTTATTTCTAAACGATTCGCCAAAGGACTCGATTGTTCACCTGAATGGCTTGAGGATCCATTTAGAGTGCAAGCAGCCGGCGAACAAGTGCTGGTATCCCATTACCGGTACAAAGCATGTGAGTTGGAATTGGACGGAAAACCATTCTCCGTGACCTTAGTCCCAATTCCAATGAAAGACTTCGATGTAATATTGGGCATGGATTGGCTGACCAAGAATCATGCCAAGATTGACTGCAAACTCAAACAAGTGACCATTAAGGACTCCGAGATGAATGACATAAAGGTCCAAGGAAACATCAAGATAACCAAAGCTCCAAAGAAGATATACTTGACAGCGATTAAGGCCTTTAAGGCTTTGCAAAAAGGAGCAGAGGGATATATGGTGTATGCCGTAGATGCGAAGCAGGAGGTTCCCTCTATGGATCAAATTCCGGTGATCAATGAGTTCAAGGATGTATTTCCGGATGATTTACCGGGAGTTCCGCCATCAAGAGAAGTGGAGTTTGAGATCAACTTGATCCCTGGAGCCGAGCCTATATCTAAGGCACCCTACAGAATGGCTCCAGCTGAACTTAAGGAGCTGAAGGGACAACTTCAGGAGTTGTTGGACAAGAAATTGATACGCCCCAGTGTATCACCCTGGGGAGCTCCTGTATTATTTGTGAAGAAGAAAGATGGCAGCATGCGGTTGTGTATTGATTACCGAGAGTTGAACAAGATCACCATAAAGAACAAATATCCTTTGCCAAGGATCGAAGATTTATTTGATCAGCTAAAGGGAGCTCGTTGGTTCTCAAAGATTGATCTTCGTCAAGGATACCATCAATTGCTCGTGAAAGCGGGAGACGTCCCTAAGACCGCTTTTCGGACTCGTTATGGGCATTATGAATTTCTGGTGATGCCGTTTGGGCTAACTAACGCCCCAGCAGCTTTCATGGATTTGATGAACACCGTGTTCCGAGAGCAGTTGGATCAATTTGTGGTGGTGTTCATTGATGACATCCTAGTCTACTCTCCTGACGAGCAAGCACACGCTGACCACTTAAGAGTGGTGTTACAAATTCTGAGGCAACAGCAACTTTATGCCAAATTCAGCAAGTGTGAATTTTGGCTAAGAAGTGTAGCCTTTCTTGGCCACGTGATTTCGGAAGATGGGATCTCAGTAGATCCTAAGAAGATAGAAGCCATCACTGAATGGCCAAGACCCACCAATATGACCGAAGTCAGAAGCTTCCTAGGCTTGGCAGGCTATTATAGGAAGTTCGTTGAGGGTTTCTCAACAATAGCAGTTCCATTGAGTCGACTTACGCAGAAGAAGACTAAGTTCGAATGGACTGCTGAATGCGAGCAGAGCTTTACCGAGCTCAAGAAGTGATTGACCACAGCCCCGGTGTTGGCACAACCTTTCGGCACCGACGGTTTCGTGATCTATAGTGACGCGTCCAAGAAAGGACTAGGTATGTACATCATTACAATTAATGCAGTGTATATACATATGCTAGTCTTAAACTAACGTTCTGTTTATAGGTTGTGTTTTGATGCAAAATGAACGAGTCATATCATACGCGTCAAGACAATTGAAACCATATGAGCAGAACTACCCGACGCATGACTTGGAACTCGCAGCTGTGGTATTTGCTCTTAAGATCTGGAGACACTATCTATATGGAGAGAAGTGTGCAGTATTCACTGATCACAAGAGCTTGAAATACCTATTCTCACAGAAGGAGTTGAATATGAGACAAAGAAGATGGTTAGAGTTACTCAAGGACTATGACTTGACCATCAACTACCATCCAGGTAAGGCCAACAGAGTGGCGGACGCATTGAGCAGAAAGTCTAGCCACGCAAGACAATCTCCGTTGGAAAGGGAGATCGAAGAATTTGATCTTGAATTGGTGGATTCAGTGGCAAATGTCCTCACAGCCTTGTCTATCAGTCCAGACTTGGTAGACAGAATTAAAGAAGTACATTATGAGGATCCAGCACTGAGAGAAATCCGCGACAAACTAGCTGCGGGACCGGTAAAGGATTTCCAATGGCGAGAAGATGGAAGTCTATGGTTTCAGAATAGATTGTGTGTACCTAACCATGAGGAGCTTCGAAAGGAGTTGTTACGAGATGCTCATAACTCAAGGATGTCTATCCACCCCGGAAGTACTAAGATGTAATGGACCTCAAAAGAAACTATTGGTGGATAGGGATGAAGAGATCTATAGTGGAGTATGTTGAAAGATGTTTGGTGTGCCAACAAATCAAGGCTGAACATCAACGACCTGGTGGCTTGATGATGCCACTAGAGATTCCAGAATGGAAATGGGAGCACGTGACAATGGATTTCGTAATGGGACTACCCAAGACCAGAAATGGAAACGATATGATTTGGGTAATCGTAGACCGATTGACAAAGACGGCTCACTTTATAGCTATGCCACATGGTACGTCGTATGAGAAACTTTCCAATATATATGTGGATAATATTGTGAGCCTACACGGAGTCCCAGTCAGCATTGTATTGGACCGTGACCCCAAGTTTACCTCTAAATTCTGGAGGGCATTTCAAAAGGCGATGGGTACCGAACTGAGGATGAGTACCGCATACCACCCGCAAACCGATGGACAATCCGAGAGGACCATCCAAACCTTGGAAGACATGTTGAGAGCTTGCGCTTTGGATTTCAAAGGAAACTGGGATAGCATGTTGAAGTTAATGGAGTTCTCCTATAATAACAGCTATCACAGTGCAATTGGCATGGCGCCATTTGAAGCGTTATACGGGCGTAAGTGTAGATCCCCAGTTTGTTGGGATGAAGTTGGGGAAAGGACAATCACTGCACCCGAGTTGGTTGAGCAAACTATTGGGAAGGTCAAGGTGATAAGAGAGAAACTCAAGGTGGCTCAAGATCGCAGTAGAAGTTGGGCTGACACCAAGAGACGACCGTTGGAGTTTGAGGAAGGCGATAAGGTTTACCTACGAGTTTCACCCACCAAAGGAGTCACAAGATTCGGAGTGAAGGGCAAGTTGAGCCCTAGATATATTGGTCCATACGAAGTTCTTGGTAAAGTTGGTGAAAGAGCATACAGACTCGCCCTACCTCCTAGCTTGTCACAAGTCCATAATGTATTTCACGTATCTCAACTACGGAAATACGTACCGAACTCGAGCCATGTCCTTGAAGCTCAACCCTTGGATGTGAAAGAGGATATCACTTACGAAGAACATCCAATAAAGATCGTGGATAGGAAAGATCAAGTCCTACGCCGATGCATCATTCCGTATGTAAAAGTTCAGTGGAGTAACCATACGGAGCGCGAAGCCACGTGGGAGCTCGAGGATCAAATGAAGGAGCTGTATCCACACCTCTTCTAATAAGGTACGCTAGTTTCGAGGACGAAACTTTTTGTAAGGGGGGTGGAATGTTATGCCCCGCACCCTCCGTAGGGTAATTAAAAGGCAAAGAAAGATTTTTACGGAAATTAATGACGGCCAACGAAAATTAATTAGACATTAATATGAGGATTAATTAGAAATTAATGAGGGGATTTAATGTTAGAGTTTAATTATATTTAATTTAGAATTAAATAATTAAGGATTTATCTTTTAAGATAAATTAATAATAGATATAATTTAGAAACACCAAACTTTTCCCCTTTCCATATAAAAACTGACAGAACGTCAGTTTTCTCATTACGCAGAGAAAACCGGCGCTCTCTTCATCCCGTAGGCGACATTGGCATTCACAAACCCTAGGCAAGGATTTCTTCAAGATCCATCCTTCAATCTTCATCCGATCTTCCATCCGTTCTCTAGTAATCAAAGGCAAGTAACCTTCTTATAAGTTCCTACGATTTGTGAAAGCAAAACGGCCTATTTTGCTATCAAATTGGATCACCATGCTGTAGTTTCGTTTTGTGATTATTTGCATATGATTTATGTGTTTGATTTCAAGATTTGGCCAACGTATATGAGAAAGCAATTGTTGACATTGTTGATTTCGTGAAATCCTGCAAATCCCTACCCCGGTATCCCTTTTTGATGTGATTGCGTTGTTGATAGGGTCGAGGAAAGGATGAGGCTTTTGGGGATTGGAGAAGTTGGAGGATTTGCGTTGTAGGTTTGAATCGTTGTAAGGTATGTGTATAAGTGTGTGAGTCTAAAGTTAAGCATGAACGATAGCGGGGATTAGGACGGGACTGAATGGATCGATGTTTGGATTTGTTGGTGTTTTTGGTTCTGCAGTGGTTGCAGAAAACGCAGAGCAAATTTGGGGAGAGCGCAGACATCGATCGATCGATGTCAGAGATCGATGTCCCCAGAAGGACATCGATCGATCGATGTACAGGTTGCTGAGAGATCGATGTCCCCAGAAGGACATCGATCGATCTATGTGCAGGTAGTCTAAGAGATCGATGTCCCCAGACGGACATCGATCGATCGATGTAGGTGCAGGCTGAGAGATCGATGTTCCCAGTTGGACATCGATCGACCGAAGTGGAGGGATCGATGTCCCCAGCTGGACATCGATCGATCGAAGTATAGGGGATGAAGTCCGTCAATTTTGTGAAAGATAGAGGAAGAAAGAGGGAAGTTCGGGGAATCTTTGGGTGACTTTAGAGACTTCTTAAGACCTGATTAAGGGTAGTATAAGTCTTAGGAACATGACCTAGGATGGTGAACCAATGTCGGTGACGTCGATGGGTTCTCGAATCGAGTTTCAACGGGAATGACTTAGGCGGGTTAGGAGAGGAAGGTACAAGGTGTTTGAGAGTTCAACGAGGAATGGTTAGGGATATTTGCCTTAGGTTATGGATCTTAGGATCATGACTAAGAGTTGACGCGATAGTCGAAGCCTAAGTGATGACGTGTAAGTTGGTGAAAACTCGTGTGTGTTGTACTTGCGCATGTGTACATGAATGACTTATATGAATTTGAATTGCATACGAGAATGAGAAATGAGAATGAAATGAGGAGTCTTGCATCATAGCACGTGCATTTACATATTGACTTGAAAAGAAAGGTGCTTCGGCACAAATTTGCGAAGGTGACCTGCAATGTAAACTGGGATGGAAATATAAGCCGGGGCGCATTGTAGGGCACAAAAGACTGTAACGTAAACCGGGATGGAAATATAAGCCGGGGCGCGTTACAGGGTATAAAGTTGTCTGTAATGCTACTCGGGATGGAAATATAAGCCGAGGTGCATTACAGGGTATAAAGTTGGCTGTAACGTAAACCGGGATGGAAATATAAGCCGGGGCGCGTTACAGGGTATAAAGTTATGTGAAGTGACCGGACATTATGACATGCATTGCACTGTTTCAAAAGAGAAAGCGTTCATGCATATGTGAATGTGTAGTGTAGTGCATATTTGACATGCATCACGAGAGTCAATGTGGTATGAATGTGAATGTTATTTGATTTCCAATGATTTGTTATTTGCGCGTAAATTGCTGTACTTGCTTTATTACGTTACTCACTTATGTATATTTGAAAGTTTACAAGACATGTGCCCCACAATTCCCTTGAATTATATATTACTCATGTCTTGCCATGTGATGATCCCGTATGTCTTATAAGCGGGTTACTTGCTAGCGTTCGCTAAGGGTACTGCCTTTGTCTTTGCAGATGAGCCTAGCTACGACATGATATTTATAGAAGACGACGGCGAGTGGGCTGAATGGGATACATAGGGACGCGATGGGTGCTAGTTGGGACAGTTGTTATTTATTTCAGTTTATTCATTCGTTTGAGGATTAGTCGTTATTACTATGGTTGCCCTTTTGAGGTTTTGGTTATCATTGACGTACTGCATTAATGGTTTAGACTTCCGAGATATATGTTTTCGCACTTATTTCTCTTACGTCATTGATGATGTGTATTCGAGAGATGAGACGTCTTGTAGTCTTCTCAGTAAGCTACGACGGGTGTACCGGTTCGGATTCCGCTGTCCGGGTCGGGGCGCTACAGATTTGTACCAATTCTGGTGGCCTTGCACTACCGAGGTCAAAACCAGAGCCAGAGGTAGCTATAACTTCAAACAACTCGTCCCATAAAAAGCCAAAGCTATTCTATGAGCTGACCTATGGACTGAATGATCTTACCCCTATACCTTATGACAACACATACTTGATGATTGACAATTTTGTTGATCTTGAACTCAACAACACTGTAAAGATGCATCGAGTTTACATTGATACATGCAATGAAGCTAACATAATGTACTACAACATTTTTCAGCAGTTTGGACTACAGGAAAGTCAGTTGAGCATTGTATCAACTCTCTTATTCAAGTTTTCTAGTACGACAGTGTAGCCAGAAGGTCTGGTTACATTGTCCGTAATCTTTGGCAGAAACCTAATGTTTTGTCACTTGTGGATAGATTTCGCCGTTATAAAGTGTTGAGAAATATGTTTGGATAATTTTCAAGGTCATAATTTTAAGTGGTGTATACTTAAAAATGTCACATATAATTTTATAAATGATTAAAAGTTGAAAAAGTGAAGGAAGATGACATCGATCTCTCAGGTTGTTGCACTTCGATCGATCGATGTACTTCGATCCCTCACATCGATCGATCCATGTAAGGCAGAGAAAAACCAAGACCTTACTGTGAGATATCGATCTCTAAACCTGAGACAGATCGATCGATCGATGTACATCGAACCTTCACTTCGATCGATTGATATAGGTCAGAGACAAACTCTGAAACTCATTGTGAGACACCAATCTTTAAAGCTGAGGCACTTCGATCGACCGATGTCTAGGGTTTTTAGAAATATTTTCTAAAATGTGATAAAATGGTTGTTTTTATTTGTGCATGATTTATATATGTTTATCATGTTAATATTATGTGTTTTTAATGATTATAAATGTCTTGTGACTAACATGCCTTGGAAGTTTGTACAACATACCAAAAAGAGCAAAATTGGTATTTTGAGTTTGTGTAGGTACTTGACATGGTGACAATATTTGAAATACACATTCATCCCTTATTTATCATCATAAAGGTGTTATTATATCTATTTCTGACCATCGGGGTCATTTCTGGAGTTTTCTCTCACCAGGGGTATTTTAGACATTTACTTCTGAGGGCAGTTTCAGTATTTTTACTCAAGGAATCTCTTGAGTATATTATTATCTTCATTCTGAAGCTCATTTATGATTATCTTGAAGGTTATTTGGTGGTTTTTTTTATTATATCTCTTATTTGATGATATTATCAACGGTTGCGGGATACATGACGGGTTGTGAACATTCTATTTTTTTCTTGAAGACCTTCTTATATATGTTATTGGAGAGTTTCAATCATCATTTCTCAGAGATTTTAAAGGTGTTAATGGTGTGGAATGTTGGACCGTGCACCTGCAATAAACACCACTAGAGGAGGGGGGTGAACTGTGGTTAGCGGAAATTACACTACTACCCTTGGATAAAATCCTCCTTGAAAACAGAATCTGAGACCACCTCAGATTCATAACCCGTTTTTGAAAAATTCAAAAATCCTTGTACACAACTCCAAGAATTATGAAAATTTTCAGAACTTAACTTCAATGTGTTGACAAGACTCTGTCCAACAATTAGACAAAAATAAGATCGTTTTATTGTGAATTATTATGAATGTTAGTGGGATTAGTGGATATCCAAACATTAACACCCACTAAGGATAATGGTGGTAGTGACCATTGATCTTAAGGATATGTTACAATTTTCATACCCTATAAATAGGACAACTTCTTGTAAGAATGGATATACGTTTGAAGAATATATTGCTTCTTCCTCTTGTTTTGTTTATATTGTTCGAGTTTATAATACGTTATCAGCACAACGCTTTACTTTCTATAGAAGATCCATCGTGGTAAGAATGTCTTTGCAACTTTCGAAATTGTATTTTTTTGGTATTCAAGTTTTGAAACTGTAAATTCAATATTTTCACTTGGTTGGATGTTACAATCAAGGAGAATCCTGTCTTCCCATTAGAGCACCATACTGCCAGCTTACGAATTATCTGATTATGCACTAGTGGTAATATTTAATATGATCTGAAATGGTTTGATGGTTTTGAAACTGATAGATAAGTGTCATAATGACCCGTAGAACTTCCTTGTAGTCATATTAGTGTGTTTTCTTGGTATATTCTACCTATGAGATTATGGTTAATGCAATAGTTAATGTGAGATATTATGCCAAATGCTCCTTAGAATAGAAGTAGTAACATTTTTAAAGGATTCAGTGAGGTTATGTTTCAATTAATGCTTGCACAGTGACAATCAGATGCAAGTTTAAGGGTGTATATAATGCTATCATTGTCAGTAGTTGATGTTGTAGTACATATTGCCTCTGTAGGCTTTTTAGTTTGCAAATATTTTATCACTTGTTGGTTAACGAATGTTGCACTCATCTCAAATTCTAGTTTTAAAATGCATTCATTTATACTATTTAAGCGGGTCAGGTTGCAGATTATATTTTTGTGCAGAGAGACTCTCGAAAGCATATCCTATAAAAGAGATTCCAGGTCTTAATCTCCACTATTAGATTATGCATAATGAATCTACGTCTTTTCTTATGCCTGAAGCATATAATATTTACTCAAACCTTTAGTTTTGAGTGAATATATCATCTTCTGATATATTTTCTTTATGTATAAATCAGACCAATGATGAACATCACCAAACTGGAATTTACTGCCCTTGATATTTCCGGTAAAAATTACATGGCATGGGTTCTTGATGCTGAAGTCCACTTGATGGACATGAAGGCATACAATTAAGGATGGTGTTGTGGCTACTGAGCAAGATAAGGCTAAGGTCATGATATTTATTTGCCATCACCTCCACAAAGGGCTGAAATTTAAATATCTTGGGGGTAAAAGAGCCTCGGAAGTTGTGGAAAAACCTGGAGGAGCGATATGATCATTGTAAAAGTGTTATCCTTCCAAAGGCTTGATATGACTGGTTGCACCTGAGGTTGCAAGATTATAAAACAGTCAATGAATATAACTCTGCTATGTTTTCTATTGTAAACTAATTGAGGTTGTGTGTATATAAAGTTATTGATTCTGACATGTTAGAAAAAACATTCACCACTTTTCATGCATCGGACATGCTCTTGCAGCAGCAATATCGGGAATGAAATTTTGAAAAGATTCAAATTGATCAAAAAATTCCAAATTAGACGTCTTCAACTTGTCATTTTCTTCAATTAGTTTTTTCTTTTCTTTAGAGAGCCTTTTACAGTGAGCATGCATCCTTAGAAATTCTTCATACATTTCATCAAATGACATTTCATTATTAGAATCTTCATCAGATGAAGAACATTTCTTGTTGGATATGAAGCAGACTTGAGCTTGCTCAGTGTCGGACTCTGAGCCGGATGAGTCGCTTCACGTGCTTGCCTCCATTGTTCATTTGCCTCTTCTTAACTTGGACTCATTTGTCTTAGTCTTTTGTGCCTCCTTGTCCTTAGCTTGTTTATTATTGTTGTTGTTATTATTATTTTTCTTTGTTGGGCAATCATATGAGATATGACCTTTTTGACCGTATTTGTAGCATTTTAACTCTTTATTATACCACTTGTTATCAGAGTTTTTCTTAGGTTGAGAAGAAGTAGAAGTAGATTGTTTTCCATTTCCATTTGGTCGTTTGAAAAACTTTCTAAGTTTTCTAACTATTAATATTAAATCATCGTCTAATTCATTATCATTATTACAATCATCATTATTTGTATGTGACTTAGTTGATTTGAAAGCAATAGACTTACAAGATGATTTAGATGACTCAGACTTCCGTTGGTTTAGTTTTACCTCGTATACTCTTAGTGAGCCTATCAATTCGTCCATTTTTGTGATCGATTTTGTTACTTGAATCGACGTGACCTTAGGATCCCATTCAGCAGGAAGGCTTCGCATCACCTTTTGAACCTTCTCATTGTTGGTAAATAATTTTCCTCAAGCTTCAAGGGCATTGAAAATATTAGCAATCCTCAAATCCATAGATGTTATGGATTCGTTTGGCAACATTATGAAAGATTCAAGCTCAGACATAAGCATGATTATTTTTGATACCTTCATGCTTTAATTCTAATGACTTCCACATGTCGTGTGCACTTGTGCAATTTGACACATATCCCGCTTTAAAAGTCGTTAGTCCGTTTAACAATAATTGCATAGCCTTAGCATTAATGGACATTTTCTTTTTATCTTCGGAAGACCATTCACTTTTATATTTTTCTACTTCTTGTGTGACTCCACTAACGTTTACAATTTTCATTGGAATGTACGACCCATCTTAAACTATAGATCATAAAACAATGTCTATAGCCATTAAGAATACCCTCATTCTAAGTTTCGAATGAAATTATTTCCATCAAAAAGAGGAGGACATTGTGTAGACTACCTTCCAACCCACCTTTGTTAGAAACAATACCCATTGTATTTACCTTTGGTTTGAGGTTAGCAGGCTACTTTGAATTGTTGTTTTTTGGCCTTGTCTTCTTCATATGGTGTTGAATCTTGCTTCTTAGAGTGGTGTTGACCTTGCTCTGATACCAATTGTTGGACCATACACCTACAATAAACACCACTAGAGGGGAGGGTGAATAGTGGTTACCGGAAATTACACTAGTACCCTTGAATAAAATCCCCTTTGAAAACAGAATCTGAGACCACCATAGATTCAGAACCTGTTTTTGAAAAATTCACAAATCCTTGTAAACAACTCCAAAAATTATGAAAATTTCCATAACTTACCTTCAATGTGTTGAAAAGACTCTGTCCAAAAATTAGACAAAAATAAGATCGTTTGGCCCTTCAAATAAATAACGATTCAAATAGTCAATCTAGATAGAATTGGACAGAATGTTGCTGAAATTGAAAAACATGTTTCTCTTTGAAAACTTAACCAAAAAGGTTGAACTTTATGTCCAAACACTCCTTAGAATGTCGAGTTTATGTTTCCAAAAGGCCCTGACCTTAAACAATTCTTGGTTAAAACAGAATTCTAGTTTTATCAGTACTGGTCAGATTGCAGCCAAATTAGAGTAGTTCTCTGGCAATGACTGAAAGTCTAACTTGTCATTGCTAAAATCAAGTGATTCTTATTGAAAATGAAAGATAACAACCTAAATTATAACTCCACCAAAAATCATGAATTTAGAAAGCGTATAGCTATTTTTTCAAAACGTGAGAAGTTGTGTAAAATCTGCGGTGAAAAACAGGCAGAAAACATAAAAATGTAAAGAAGACAAGAACACCAATGATTTGTCCTGATTCGATCAATTTGACCTACTCCAGTCCCAAGGAACACCTTTCCTTGTATTTCACTATGCTATGAACCAAATTACAACAAGAACCAAGCTTGATCCTTGGGGTTAAACACTAACCCTATTCAAGACTTGGATGAACACCTCTATCACCTATTGATTTAGCCTTATAGATTTGGCTAATCAATCTTACAAATGAGACACAAGAGACTTGTAGCTGTACAACAAATATCACAAGAACACCTTGGCTACAAAGAATAAAACAAGAATGGAGAGAAGAAGATAGCAAGACAATTCAACTATTGCTTTTCAAGCGTGTGTTCTTCTTCTTCACCTTTGCCTCCTATTTATATTGTGAAATGGCTCTTGAAGATAAGAACTCTTATGTGTCACCATCTTCATCATCAATGCTTAGGTGTCCTCACATTATTGGTTGTCCATATAAACACCTTGTACATTTGGCAAAATAAAACATCATAATTGGTCCACATTGGAATCACATTTGGCATAATTTTTTGTCTTCAAAATGACTTCTAAAATGTGAAGATAATATTGTAGGATAAGATGGCATAACTTCTCCACCATCCCCTCAACTTTTTGGCATAAATATAGGACATGTGAGGATGCATTTTTGACTTCAAAAATAGCTCCAAAATCAGCTCCAACAATCCCATAGTAGCTGTTGGGTTTGAATTCAAAAGGTCCAAGCTTCTTTTTGTTTGGTCCACTTGTCACCTAGTCATAAAATAAGTACACCATCATATCTACCTGAATATACAGGTTTTTGAGGCTGTATGAATGTATATCAACTCAGATTTTTGAAGAAGAAATCAATAAATAATAGTTGACAAGATTATGCCAACATAGAACATCAAAATTTCAACTTTTTCTCCTTGTATGTTGTGATCAATTTCACACCTTTAACACCTTTAAATTCACTGAAAAATGATGATTAATATCATCCAATAACATATAGAATACGGTCTTCAAGAAAAAAAATAGAATGTGATATCACAACTCGTCACATATCCCGCTGCTGTCGATAATATCATCAATTAAGAGAAATAATATAAAGCTACCAAATAATCTTTAAGATAATCATAAATGAGATTCAGAATGGAGATAATAATATATTCAAGGGATTCCTTGAGTGAAAATACCAAAACTGCCCTCAGGAGTAAAATGACCAAAATGCCCCTGATGAGAGAAAACTCCAGAAATGACCTGGATGATCAAAAATAGATATAATAACACATTTTTGATGATAAATATGATATGAATGTGTCCTTGAAATATTTTCATCATGTCATGTTCCTACAAAACTCAAAATACCAATTTTGTCCTTTTTGGTAAGTTGTAGAAACTTCCAAGGCACATTTGTGACAAAACACTATTATTATCATAAAAAACAAGTAACAAAGTCACAATATACATATATGAAACATATGTAAATGAAAACAATCATTTTATCACTGTTTAGAAAATTTTCTCCAAAAACGCTGGACATCGATCGATCTATGTCTCAATTTTAGAGACTAATGTATACATCAATGGATCGATGTACCTCTGGTTGAGAGATCTATGTCTCACAGTGATTTTCAATTTTTTATTATGTGTGACATCGATCGATTGATGTAGAGATCTTTGTACATCGATCTCTGACTGAGAGATCTATGTGTACATCGATCTCTGGCTGAGAGATCTATGTAGAGATCGATGTCACTTTTTCATTTGTTTCAACTTTATTTCAACTTTTAATCACTTATAACACCATATGTGACATTTTTATAAATTCACCACTTAAAATTATGGCCTTGAAAATTATCAAAACATATTTCTCCACATGGAATTCAACATAACATATAAGGTGAAATTGTAAGAATTTTGATATTATATGCAGACATAATCTTGTCAACTATTGTTTTTTGATTTCTCTTCATTAAATCTGACTTGATATACATATATACAACCCTCCAAACGTGTATTTACAGGTGGAAATGATGGTGTACTCATTTTATGACTTGGTGACAAGTGGACCAACCAAAAACAAGCTAGTTGGCAAAATTGCCAACTTGGAAATATTTGAAAATGTAGCCAACGGCTACATGGTGGAAAAAGGACTGAATTGTTAAAAATTTTCAGCCATTTACATGTCCTATTATGTTGCAAAGGATTTGATGTATTTTTTTAGGAATATTCCATTCTATCTACTCTATATTATCTTCATTTTTCAAGACATTCCAAGGTGGAATTTTCATCCAACATTATGAATTAAAGGTGGACCAATCATGTTTCTCTATGTTGCCAAGTGTACAAGGTGTTTATGTGGCCAACCAATGATGTGAAGACATTTAAACATTGATGATGAAAACATCGACACAATGGAGTTGTTATCTTCAAGGCCTATTTCACTCTATAAATAAGAGGCAAAGATGAAGAAGAAGAATACACACTTGAAAGGAAAAGTTGAAGCTCATTGTCTTGCTATCTTCTTATCTTCGTTCTTGTTTTATTCCTTGTGTAGCCAAGGTGTTCTTGTGATATTTGGTTTAGTGCTACAAGCCTCTTGTGTCTCATTTGTAAGATTGATTAGCCAAATCTATAAGGCTACATCAATAGGTGATAGAGGTGTTGCAACCAAGAGTTGCATAGAGATGTTCATCTAAGTCTTGAATTGGGGTGGTGTTTAACCCAAGGATCAAGCTTGGATCTTGTTGTAATTTTGTTCATACTATAGTGAAATCCAAGAAAAGATGTTCCTTAGGGCTAGAGTAGGTCACATTGACTGAACTAGGATAAATCTTTGGTGTTCTTGTCTTCTTTTCACTTTTCTGTTTTTCTGCCCATGTTCACTGTACATTTCACAAAAATTTACACATTTTGAAAAATAGCAAAACACTTTCAAAATTCATGATTTTTGTTGGAGTTATATTTCAGACTGTTAGCTTTCATTTGAAACAAGCATCACTTGATTTGAGCAAGGGAAAGTTAGTCTTTTAGTTGTTGCAAGATAACTGCTCCACTCTTGCTGCAATTTGACTAGTTTTCAGAAAACTTGAATTTTATTTTCATTAAGAATTTTTTAAGGTCAGAGCCTTTTGGAAACATAAACTAGACATTCTAAGGAGTGTTTTAATATAAAGATCAACCTTTTTAGTTGAGTATTCAAAGAGAAACACGTTTTCAAAGTTCAACACTATTCTGTCCAGATTGACCATCTGATTGTTTGAAGGGTGAAACGATCTTATTTTTATCTAATTTTTGGACAGAGTCTTTTCAAGAAATTGAAGTTAAGTTATAGAAATTTTCATAATTTTTGGAGTTGTGTACACTGAGTTTTGAATTTTACAAAAACGGGTACTGCATTTGAGGAAGTTCAGATTCTGTTTTCAAATGGGATTTTGTCAAAGGGTATTAGTGTAATTTCTGCTAACTACTATTCACCCCTCCTCTAGTGGTGTTTAGTGCAGGTGCACGGTCCAACAATTGGTATCAGAGCGAGGCTAACACCACTCTAAGAAGCAAGATTCAACACTATACGAAGAAGATAAGGCCAAGAAACAACAATGCATAGTAGCCTACTTATCTCAAATCAAAGGTACATACAATGGCTATTGTTTCTCACAAAGGTGAGTTTGAAGGTATGTCTACCCAATGCCCTCATCTTTTTTATGGTAGTAATTTTGTTCATTGGAAACTTAGAATGAGGCTATTCTTAATGGCTATAGACATCGATTTATGGTCTATATTTGAAGGTGGGTTGTACATTCCAATGAAATTTTTACAAGTTAGTGGAGTCACACAAGAAGTAGAAAAATATAAAAGTTAATGGTCAACCGAAGATAAAAAGAAAATGTCCATGAATGCTAAAGCTATGCAATTACCTTTGAATGGACTAACGACTTCTGAAGCAGGATATGTTTCAAATTGCACAAGTGCACACAATATGTGAAAATCACTAGAATTAGAGCATGAAGGCACTAGTGCTGTAAAAGAGTCAAAAATAAACATGCTTATGACTGAACTTGAATCGTTTAAAATGTTGCCAAATGAATCCATAACATCTATGGATTTGAGGATTACTAATATTTTCAATGCCCTTGAAGCTTTAGGAAAATCATTTACCAAGAAGGTTCAAAAGGTGCTGCAAAGCCTTCTTCCTGAATGCGATCCTAAAGTCACGGCGATTGAAGAAACAAAGTCAGTCACTAAAATTGATGAATTGATCGGCTCACTTAGAATTTATGAGGTAAAACTGAACCAACAAAAATCTGAGTCATCTAAATCATCCGGTAAGTCTATTGCTTTCAAATCAACTGAGTAATATTGATGATAGTAATAGTGATAATGAATTAGACGATGATTTTAATATTAATAGCTAAAAAACTTAGAAAGTTTTTCAAACGACCTAACAGAAATGAAAAACAATATTCTTATACTTCTTCTCAACCTAAGATAAACTCTAATAACAAATGGTATAATAAAGAGTTAAAGTTCTATGAATGTGGGCAAAAAGGACATATCTCTTATGAGTGTCCAACAAAGAAAAATAACAACAAGAATAATAATAATAATAATAATAATAATAATAATAATAATAATAATAATAATAATAATAATAATAATAATAATAATAATAATAATAAACAAGACAAGGAGGCACAAAAGCCTAAGGAAAAGGAGTACAAGTCAAGAAGAGACAAACGAGCAATGAAGGCGAGCATGTGGAGCGACTCATCCGACTCAGAATCCAACACTGAGGAAGCTCAAGTCTGCTTCGTATCCAACGAGGTAAGTTCTTCGTCTGATGTAGATTCTGATAATGAAATGTCATTTGATGAGATGTACGAAGAAATTCTAAAATGCATGCACACTGTAAACGATTATCAAAAGAGAAAAAGAAACTAATTGAAGAAAATAAAAAGTTGAAGACGTCCAACTTGGAATTTTCCGATCAATCAGAATCTTTTGAACAAGAGTCTACTAATACTCTTGATTCTCTTAAGATTAAAACTGAATCATATAGGAAAAATGAACATGCATTAAAAACCGAAAATAGCTTGTTAAAAACTAAGATAGATAATTATGAAAAAGAAATTTCTCAACTTAAAATTTCTAAACTAGACTTAGAGAAAACCTTAGAAAAGTTTAAATCCGGTACAAACATATTAGACATGCTCATATCCTCACAAAAATACGGAAACGATAAAAGAGGAATAGGATATAAAGAAGAAAATGTCAAAGTAGATAAAAATACTAAGTTTATTTCATCAAGTAATAAACAACCTTATAAAGCAACGAAAAAAAAATCAAGTTTGCCTGCTACACTTTCTTCTACTACTTCTTCTGCATATTCCAATGTAAAAATGCAACATGCAGCCCACAAAAAACTCAAACATATAAACGTGCAACTAGACAAAACTTTGCATCTAGATACCCTAGAAATTATGCCTATATATATATATACAAATGTGACTAGAAATAAAATGCAACCAACTCATTATAATGTATGTAGACCTAAGTATAGGCAACATTCTTATTCTTCTTATAGAAATACATATGACTTACATACATAGTACCATATAAGAAACAAAATCATATGTCTTACACACACTATCAAAATCGGCCACAATATAGTACATATAAACTAAGGTACAACATGTATAACAATATATCTTCTTTTAAATGGAATGGTCAAGTACATGTTAATCCGTTTTATTCAACTAATGTCAAATATGTGCCTAGAAGGTACATCCAAGTTTGGATACCTAAGGGATATTTAAACAAGGATGGTGCCCCTAATGTTCAAAGACCCAAGTAAAGGGTAACTAAAACTTTATCTCCATTGTATGATAAATGTAAGAAATGCAAGAAGGAGGCAAAGTCAAATAATCTAAAAACCAAATGGTTTTTAGAGAGTGGATGTTCAAGGCATATGACGGGCAACCTCAAACTATTCTCTGAGTTGGAACATATCAAGAATGGAAGGAAGGTGACATTCGGTGACAACAACAAAGGAAAAGTTGTTGAAAAAGGAACAATCAGGGATCCTAACACATTTCAAATACGAAATGTGTGGTTAGTAAGCAATCTTTCTTATAATTTATTAAGCATTTTGCAACTTATAGATTCTGGTTATTATGTTTCTTTTCTCCCTGATTCTTGTTATATAACAAATGAAAAAACAGAAATTGTATTAAAAGGAAATAGAGATGGTAACATTTATACTCTTACCTTAGATAACATGTTAGATTCTAAGGTTACGTGTTTAATATCACATGACTTAGATGTGAATTTATGGCATAGACGACTAGGCCATATAGGAATTTCAACTACTAAGAAGTTATCTAAGAAGAATCTAATCAGAGGTATGCGTAAGTTAGACTTAGATAATTTTCAAATGTGTGAAACTTGTATAAAAGGAAAAAATATTAAAGAAACATTAAAACCAAAACATGAAGCGAGTACTAGTCATGTACTAGAATTGCATCCCTTAGACTTATTTGGTCTATGTAAGACAAGAAGTCTAGGTGGACACTACTATGTGTGCGTCATAGTAAATGATTACTCACAATACACATGGACATTGTTCTTAACACACAAAGACGATGCTCCATTGGCAATCGAAACTCTTATCAATCAACTCGAAAATCTTTATGAAGAAAATGTTAAACAAATTAGAAGTGATATAGGTGGAGAATTCAAAAACAAAGATGTAGTCAAGTTTTGTGAATTACATGGAATAAAACATGAATTCTCATCACCTAGAACACAACAACTCAATGGAGTTGTTGAACGTAAAAATAGAACAATTCAAGAAATTGCTAGAACAATGTTATGTGAAAATAAAGTACCAAAATATTTATGGGCTGAAGCTGTTAGTTGTGCATGTTATATTATAAATAGACTATTAGAAATAAATTTAATAAAACACCTTACGAATTGTTAAATAATAGGCAATCTAAGGTAGATTATATTAGAGTATTTGGAGGTAAATGTTTTGTACTGAATACTAAAGATAATCTAGATAAGTTTGAACAAAAGTCTATTGAATGCATATTTGTTGGTTATTCAACTAATTCAAGAGCATATAGGTGTTATAATCCTGCATCTAGAAAGATAATTGAATCCATACATGTGAAATTCAATGAGAACGCATATTTTGAGGTAAGTGATAAAGCTCAATATAGACAAGATAACAATGTTAAAAATATGTTTGATGAAGATGATGTATTACTTGAGCCTGTACTTGATCATCTAGAACCAACTTCTCCTGAACAAGACATGCATGAACCCTTAGATGAAATAAATGAAGAAAATTTGGAATTGAAAAATAATACAACTAACTTGAAAAATGGTATCATTATGCACGATAAAGTTCACACTAATGAAACATTTGAACAAGATGAGGGTGAACCTAGTCAATCTAGGAATTGGTGGCTTATAAAAGATAAACATAAACACCCTAAAGATTCAATCATTAGTTATCCAAGTGTTGGGGTTAGAACACGAAGAAACATAAGTCAAGCTGAAGGACACAGCTTAATGTCACACTTAGAACCTAACAATGTTAAGGAAGCCTTAGATGATATATCATGTATAGATGCCATGCATGAGGAATTGAATCAATTTACAAGGAACAACGTGTGGGAGTTAGTACCTAAACCTGAAAACAAGTCTATCATAGGAACAAAATGGGTATTTAGGAATAAAATGGATGAACAAGAAAACATCACACGAAATAACGCTAGGCTAGTCGCACAAGGTTATAGTCAACAAGAAAGAATCGATTATGAAGAGACCTTTGCACCCATTGCACGACTAGTAGAATTTAGACTGTTACTTGTTATTGGAAGCCTAAGCAACATAAAACTCATCCAAATGGATGTCAAGAGTACATTCTTGAATGGATACATTCAAGAAGAGGTGTTGGTGAAGCAACCCCCTAGATTTGAAGATCCAAAGAATCCAAACCATGTATACAAGCTTAAGAAAGCTTTATATGGTTTTAAACAAGCTTCAAGAGCTTGGTATGATAGATTTGCAAACTTTCTTATTGGAAATAATTATCAAAGGGGGACCATAGGCAACACTCTATTTCTAAGAAGAAAAGATAACAACTTGTTAATAGTTCAAAAATAGGTAGATTATATAATGTTTGGTTCAACCAACCCTACCTTAGTAAAGGACTTTAAAGTATGTATGAAGTCAAAATTTGAAATGTCAATGGTAGGAGAATTGAACTACTTCATAGGGCTTCAAATCAAACAAACCCCTCATGGAATCCACATTAGCCAACTTAAGTATATCAATGATATGATTAAGAAGTTTGGATTTGAAGAGTTGAAACCAACACCTACCCCCATGAGTGTTAGTACCAAATTAGACAAGGATGAAAATAGAAAACCTTTTGATGACACACTATATAGGTCTATGATTGGGTCATTGTTATATTTAACCGCGTCAAGACCTGATGTCATGTTTAGTGTGTGTATGTGTGCTAGGTTTCAATCTTGTCCTAAGGTATCTCATTACAATGCGGTGAAAATGATATTTAAAAATCTTAAACACACACCTCATTTAGCACTTTGGTATGAAAGAAGCGCTAAGTTGGAATTGTACGCATATAGTGATGTTGATTATGGTGGTTGCAAGTTAGATAGAAAATCCACTAGTGGTACATGTCAATTTATAGGAACCAACTTGATCTCTTGGTTTTCTAAAAAGCAAGCTAGTGTAGCTTTTTCTACCACCGAAGCTGAGTATATAGCCTTAAGCTTATGCGCTACCCAAATACATTGCCTTAAACAACAACTTAGTGATTTTGGTATTAAAATGAATAAGATTTTAATTTTCTACGATAGCACAAGTACAATCAATTTTTTTATGAATCCAGAACTTCATTCTAAGGCCAAACACATTGAGGTAAGATACTATTTTCTTCGAGACCATGTTCAAAATGGGGACATAACCATAGATCATGTAAGAACTGATAATCAAGTAGCTGACATCTTTACCAAACCCCTTAATCAAGCCATTTTTGAAAACTTACAAGCCAAGTTAGGAATGATGACTTATGATACAATTGCATAATTCTATCTTTTGCATGACTTATTATACTGGGCACGGATGATGATGATGATGATGATATCTTTTGCATGATTCGCAAAATAAAGGAGGAGATAGGATAAGAACATGATTTTAGTTGTTAAGTCATGATAATATGTTAAGTTCAATTTAATTAGTGTTAAATTGGCTTGATGCAAAGGTTCAGAGGGAGAGTATAAGTCGAGAGGGAGCACATATGTTGAAAACATGAGTTTTGAAAGCTTGAAAACAATTGTTATATAATTAGTGAGGTTTTCAAAATAATTCAATTGGTATAAAATTGGTAGATATATGATAAATAATTGGTTAGGACATTAAAATCATGTTAAGTTATTTTGAAAATCATCCAAAAAGGGGAGAATGTTGAGAAATATGTTTGGATAATTTTCAAGGTCATGGTTTTAAGTGGTGGATACTTAAAAATGTCTTATAAAATGTTATAAATGATTAAAAGTTGAAAAAGTAAAGGAACATGACATCGATCTCTCAGGTTGTTGCACTTCGATCCCTCACATCGACGATCCATGTAAGGCAGAGAAAAACTAAGACCTTACTGTGAGACATCGATCTCTAAACCTGAGACACATCGATCGATTGATGTACATCGAACCCTCACTTCAATCGATCGATGTAGGTCAAAGACAAACTCTAAAACTCACTGTGAGACATCGATCTCTGAAGCTGAGGCACTTCGATCGATTGATGTCTAGGGTTTTTAGAAATATTTTTCTAAAATGTGATAAAATGGTTGTTTTCAAGTTTGTGCATGATTTATATATATTCATCATGTTGATATTATGTGTTTTTGATGATTATAAATGTCTTGTGACTAACATGCCTTGGAAGTTTCTACGACTTACCAAAAAGGGCAAAATTGGTATTTTGAGTTTATGTAGGTACTTGATATGGTGCAAATATTTCAAGGACACATTCATCTCTTATGTATCATCACAAAGGTGTTTTATTATATTTATTTCTGACCATCAGGGTCATTTCTGGAGTTTTCTCTCACTAGGGGAATTTCGGTCATTTACCCCTGAGGGCATTTTTGATATTTTTACTCAAAGAATCTCTTGAGTATATTATTATCTTTATTCTGAAGCTCACTTATGAATATCTCGAAGATTATTTGGTGGTTTTCTATTATTTCTCTCATTTGATGATATTATCAACGGTAGCAAGATATGTGATGGGTTGTGATGTCACATTCTATTTTTTTTTCTTGAAGACCTTCTTATATATAATATTGGAGAGTCTCAATCGTTATTTCTCAGAGATTTTAAAGGTGTTAATGGCGTGGAATTCATCACAACATATAAGGAGAAATTGTGGGAATTTTGATATTATATGTTAACATAATCTTGTCAACTATTATTTGTTGATTTCACTTCAATAAATCTGAGTTGATGTACATATATGCAACCCTTCAAACATGTATTTATAGGGTGTACTTATTTTATGACTTGGTGACAAGTGGACCAACCAAAAACAAGCTAGTTGACAAAATTACCAACTTGAAAATATTTGAAAATGTAGCCAACGGTTACATGGTGGAAAAAGGGCTGAATTGTTAAAACCTTTCAGCCATTCACATGTCCTATTATGTTGCAAAGGCGTTGAGGTATTTTTGGAGGAATATGTCATTCTATCTTCTCCATATTATCTTCATTTTTCAAGACATTCCAAGGTGGAATTTGTTGAGAAAAAGGGGTTTGAGTGATTTCAAAATGCATGATTTAAATAACGTGTTACAAAGAAATGCATGACATATTTTATGACATAACACGTTGTTGCATGAAAGTTGCCTTATATAGTTCATATATATTGTTGCCGTACTAACGAGCCATGAAGCTTTAAAGCTTACATTAAATGGAAAACATTTGTTGTGTTTGAACTATTTTCAGGTGCCACCATTAATGAACTAAACTAGTTCATTAAGTGAAGTACTTAATTATTTAAACTAAGTAGTTCATTAAAGGAAGCAACATTTGGATAAGGCACAAAGGCAACAAGATTAAGAAAGGAAAGTCTCCGCCTTCTCCTCTCACCAAGTATACACGCCATTTATGCATATATATATATATATATATATATAT
>AP025062.1:10510008-10744504 GCA_036186865.1 Eustoma russellianum | reverse complement strand
TATATATATATATATATATATATATATATGTATGTATGTATGTACTTATCATAATAAATTTTCGTTTAAAAAAAATGTATGTATGTATATATGTATGTATGTATATATTTTCAAATTTTTTGAAAAAGGCACATACACACATATTCCAACGTACTACCGACACGTTATATATTTTACGTACGTACGTTAACGTCACACCACCGTACTTAACTCATATTTATAAGTATAATCAGGTCTTATATCATATTATATAAGTCATGGTGATGACAAAGTAAATACGACACGTTAAACGGTTCTAAACCGAAAATTGTCGTATTGGGCGAATACCGAAACTTCGCCAACGTGTCACGTACTTGCCATAAATAGATGGCCAGCCCCTAAACCTCAAAAATATCAATAATTTTCGTGGCCTACATGTTATATGCAGCCATAAAATCATTCCATGTTGGGACACACAAATCACCCCACATTAAGGCCAAATTGTGGAGATTCAAATTTCAATTTTGTCACATGTGTTTGGCGCCACTTTAAGACCAGCCAAGTGCTGAATATTAAAGTTTAATTTATATATATTATGTGTAACATAATATATATGACATGTGCAAAAAGTTGGAATTTAATTAGAGAAAAATCGGGTAATCGATAAACGTCGAAAATTCGGTTTTCTACGTACACGACACATGGAACGTTTTTGGCACATCATACAACATGTATCTAGACACTTTTACATATGTCATACATCTCAAAGTGTTCTAGAAAATTCAATTAAGAGCTGATTGGAATATACCATGTGTGTATTTTTAAATGTGCACTATTTTACAAAGTTTGCAAAAATAAAATTCAGCACATGCACAATATATGGTACACCCCTAAGACATGTTGTTGGAGCCTATGTGGAGCCTTGTTGGCATACTGATTGGTCAAGAATCAAGCATACAATGTTGATGACATAAAGGAAGGAGCCACACAAGGTAACAATTCAAACTTATGTCTCATTTGTAACACATGCTGAAAATTTCAGCATGTGCATTATAGGCTGGCCGATTTTTGTAACATTATGATGGATATTTTGTGTCTTGATTAAGGTGGATTAATTGGAAGACAATTTGAAGTGTTTTAAATATTTTATGGAATTAAAATTGTGATATATTTGAATATCACACATGCTGAAAATTTCAGCATGTGTAGTAATGTACCTAGGCCGTGTTTGTGGCCTTGTTAATGTATAATTTTATTTCAAAATTGATAAAGATGTCTTGCACTAAATGGTGATTTATTTTCAAGAGATAAATCAATGAAAACTTGGTAACAATTTGAAATGAACACCCATGTATCACATGCCGAAATTTCAGCATGCAAAGTCTCTTAATGGTCGAAATTTTCATGCTATTTTTGGAGAAATATTGTCTTACTTAATTTATGTGATGATCTTGGAAGTTATGGTAATTATTCTATGGTGATTTTGGCACATGTTTTTAGTGGAATTCTCAGATTTTCCTAGTCATCAAGCGATGACAACATTCAACCAATCAATGAGTGCCAAGTAAGCAAGAGTTAAATGATCATCCAATGAGGAGGTGCCAAGTAAGCAAGAACATGTCACAATGATGCCACATATTCTCCCAAAGACATAGAAGATAATTTTCAAGAGGGGGAAGAGCAATAGGGGGCGGCCAAATCATTGATAAAAAGAGAAGAAGGAGAACAAACAAAAGAGAAGACAAGGCTTACAAGTTTCAAAGATCAAAAACATTTTCTACTTCTTCTTTCTACACTTCTTTCTTTCTTCTTCCTAAAAGCCTATTGTACTTACATTCATATACTTAAATAGGCTTATCTTAGACTAGCATATATTCTTTATCATTGTAAAAGATTGATCATGATGTGATCAATCTTGCACTTGCAAGGTGGTGGTGTTCGTGTTCATTGTATTCAACATACAAGGTTTGTAAAGGGTTGGAGTTGGTGTGTAAATCCATCAACCCTGTGGTAAGGTGTTTTTGTGTTGTGTGATTAGTGTGAACCGAGGAAGGTGTCTTCGAAGACTGGAGTAGGTTGTTTATAACCGAACCAGTATAAAATTCTTGGTGTCATTTACTTTCAGCACTGATTTTCTGTTTCAGCACTGTTTACTGTTTTTGATCACGTTCGTAAAAATAGTAAAACAATTTCAAAAATCACGCAACTTTCAGGAAACATAGCCACACGTTTTAAGGTTCTTTTGGCACAATTTCAACCCTTTTGGACAAGTATAAGTCACCCAAACGTCCAAAGTTCTGAGACTAGTGCAGTCTGATTTTCAGGCTTGCAAAGGTTGCGACTTTGATCATATTTGACTAACTTCCCAAAATCATTTTTGAAACCTGTTTTAAACCATTTAAATATAACATATAAGGGGTTAGTGGTTAAAATTTCAGAGCATTTGGAGTTACGTATAAATAGGAATAAATTTTTCAAATCAGTCTACGGGTTCTGGCAGATTCGCGCAATCTGACCACCAACAAATTTTCAAGGGGTTAGAGGTTGAGTTTAAATCTGAAAATTTTAGGAGACACTCATAAAATCTGAGGATAAGTTCTCTCCAAATTTCAGAATTTTTGGAGACCTTCAACCTAGTTTTCAAAACGTTTTAAAACTGGTCCTAAAAACAGAAACTGTTTTCAAAAGTTGGGTTTTTGGTTCAAACTAATTTTAAAAACCATATTTTCCGCACCCACTATTCAACCCCCCTTCTAGTGGTGCCTTACAGATCCTACAATTGGTATCAGAGTGCAGGAACACTCACAACAAAAGGATCCAACGATCTGCGTGAGATGGCATCCACTAGCTATAACACCGTGCAAGAAGGGATGTCAACCATAAGGCCTCCTCTCTTTGACGGTGAGTCTTTTGTTCAATGGAAGGTAAGAATGAAACTTTTATTTATGGCAATTCATATTGATCTTTGGTCAATCATAGAAGATGGTCCATTTGTTCCATCAAAGTTATCCACTGTAGATGGAGTCACATTAGAGGTCGTTAAGCCTAGGCAAGAGTACAATAGTGATGATAAAAAGAGACTAATCATGAACACTAGGGCTATGCAGTTACTTTTAAATGGACTAAGTAAAAGTGAATCAAGCTATGTTTCAAATTGTTCTAGTGCACAAGAAATATGGATAATACTTGAAATGAAACACAAAGGCACTAGTCAAGTAAAAGAGTCCAAGATCAACATGCTTATGTCCACACTCGAGTCATTTAAATTATAGCCAAATGAATCTATCGTTGATATGGATCTTCGCTTGACTAACATTTACAATTCTCTTGTGTCTCTTGGCAAAGCCTTCTCTATGCAGGAAAAGGTACAAAAGGTCTTGCAAAGTCTTCCATCCGTGTGGGACCCTAAAGTAACGGACATAGAAGAAAGCAAAGAAACTAAATCGGTTAAGATGGAAGAACTAATTGGATCACTAAAGGTATATGAAAACAAACTCGCTTTAAGACATTCTGAGTCTATTTCCAATAATGATAAGGCAATAGCATTTAAATCAAATGAATACGTCATAGATGATAGTGACATAGATTCCGATGATGAGGACTTAATCACGATGGCTAAAAGATTAAGAAAAACATTGAGAAAATCGATTAAACATAAGTCTACCTCATCTAAGGATCATAAAAATAAAAATAAGGAAATAAAATGCTATGAATGTGGATAACTTGGACACTTGTCATATGACTGTCCAAATAAGGACAAACAAATGAATAAATACTGTGACAAGGATCGGACAAAAACTACACTCGTCTCAGAACCTAAACAAAGGAGAAGAGCCTTCAAAGCCTCCACTTGGAGTGACACATCCGACTCTGAGACTGATGATACGGAAGAACAAAAGGCGCAAGTATGCTTTACATCTAAAGCATCAAATGAGGTATCTTCCAACTCTGATTCTGATTCTGAATATTCTTATGATGATTTATTTAGTCAATATTTAGAATTGCATAAGTTTTTAAAGACTCTTGCAAAAGAAAAGAAACGATTAATTGAAGACAAGAAGTTGGTAGAATCTTCTAACTTGAACCTTGTTTCTCAATTAAACGATTCAAAAGAAGAGTCGTCACGCATCATTAATGCATTAAAATCAGAGGTCTCATCATTGACTACGCACAATAATGAAATGAAATCCGTGATTTCAAACTTGAAATCAAGGAATGCGAATTTAGAGAAAATGGTGAAGAGATTTGATACGGGAACAAACATGCTAGATCACATTATTTCTTCACAAAAGCATGATAGTGATAAGACGGGTTTAGGATATATTGAAACAAATTAAGTATCCATTAAACGAACCAAGTTTGTAGTGTCTAAGAAAGTAGAAACTCCAAAACCAAAAACGGCGTCTAAGATGACGCAAAGACCCCCTCTCCCCACATCTCGTCATATTTCTTCTTCATATCATGAGAAATACAATTTTGTACCATATCGATATAAGAAGAAACAAGTGATGCATACACGACATTCATTTCATCCATCTAGATCACACACTACGCACACTAACACAAGGACATATCAAAAACGTCCTACATATAATGCGTATAAAGGAGTTCTTGGCCAAAAGCCAAACGCATGTGCACCTAACATATATTATGTTGCGTTTTCATCACATTTCTTACCTTTTGGAAGACCTAGAAAGGTCGCCCAAATTTGGGTACTAAAAGGGACATTTTCAAAGGGTTGAATAAATAACCCTTACGAACGCACGTTTGATATTATAAAATGCATGATTTCTTTTTCATCTCTACATGCGCTTTTGATTGACTTTCCAAAATAAAGGGGGAGATAATGCTTGATTTAAGGGGGAGAGAAAGATTAATAAGATTAATTACATAAATCAAGGGGGAGCGGATTTGAAAATTGAAATTCAAAATTTGAATTTATGCACAATTGGAGGGGGAGCGATAAGATTTAAATCATGTATGTAGGTTATTTTGAAAATCATCTAAAGGGGGAGATTGTTGAGAAAAAGGGGTTTGAGTGATTTCAAAATGCATGATTTAAATAACGTGTTACAAAGAAATGCACGTTGTTGCATGAAAGTTGCCTTATGTAGTTCATATATATTGTTGCCGTACTAACGAGCCATGAACCTTTAAAGCTTACATCAAATGGCAAACCTTTGTTGTGTTTGAACTATTTTCAGGTGCCACCATTAATGAACTAAACTAGTTCATTAGGTCAAGTACTTAGTTAATTAAACTAAGTAGTTCATTATAGGAAGCAACATTTGGATAAGGCACAAAGGCAACAAGATTAAGAAAGGAAAGTCTCCTCCTCCTCCATTCACCAAGTATACATGCCATTTATGCACATATATATATATATATATATATATATATATATATATATATATATGTTCAAATTTTTTGAAAAAGGCACATACACACATATTCCAACGTACTACCGATACGTTATATATTTTACGTATGTACGTTAACGTCACACCACCGTACTTAACTCATATTTAAGAGTATATTCAGGTCTTATATAATATGATATAAGTCATAGTGATGACAAATTAAATACAACACGTTAAAAGGTTCTAAACCAAAAATTGTCGTATCGGACGAATACCTAAACTTCGCCAACTTGTCACGTACTTGCCATAAATACATGGCCAGCCCCTACACCTCAAAAATATCAATAATTTTCGTGGCCTACATGTTATATGCAGCCATAAAATCATTCCATGTTGGCACACACAAATCACCCACATTAAGGCCAAATTGTGGAGATTCAAATTTCAATTTTGTCATATGTGTATGGCGCCACATTAAGACCAGCCAAGTGCTGAATATTAAAGTTTAATTTAAATATATTATGTGTAGCATAATATATATAACATGTGCAAAAAATTGGATTTTAATTAGTGAAAAATCGGGTAATCGATAAACGTCGAAAATTCGGTTTTCTACGTACACGACACATGGAACATTTTTGGCAGTATCTAGACACTTTTTACATATGTCATACATCTCAAAGTGTTCTAGAAAATTCAATTAAGGGCTGATTGGAATATACCATGTGTTTATTATTAAATGTGCACTATTTTACAAAGTTTGCAAAAATAAAATTCAGCACATGCACAATATATGTTACACGCCTAAGACACATTGTTGGAGCCTATGTGGAGCCTTTTTGGCATATTGATTGGTCAAGAATAAAGCATACAATGTTGATGACATAAAGGAAGGAGCCACACAAGGTAACAATTCAAACTTATGTCTCATTTGTAACACATGCTGAATATTTCAGCATGTGCATTATAGGCTGTCCGATTTTTGTAACATTATGATGGATATTTTGTGTCTTGATTAAGGTGGATTAATTGGAAGACAATTTGGAAGTGTTTTAAATATTTTATGGAATTAAAATTGTGACATATTTGAATATCACACATGCTGAAAATTTCAGCATGTGTAGGAATGTACCTAGGCCGTTTTTGTGGCCTTGTTAATGTATAATTTTATTCCAAAATTGATAAAGATGTCTTTCACTAAATGTTGGTTTATTTTCAAGAGATAAATCAATGAAAACTTGGTAACAATTTGAAAAGAACACCCATGTATCACATGCTGAAATTTCAGCATGCAAAGTCTCTTAATGGCCGAAATTTTCATGCTATTTTTGGAGAAATATTGTCTTGCTTAATTTATGTGATGATCTTGGAAGTTATGGTAATTATTATATGGTGATTTTGACACATGTTTTTAGTGGAATTCTCAGAGTTTCCTAGTTATCAAGTGATGACAACATTCAACCAATCAATGAGTGCCAAATAAGCAAGAGTTAAATGATCATCCAATGAGGAGGTGCCAAGTAAGCAAGAACATGTCACAATGATGCCACATATTCTCCCAAAGACTTAGAAGATAATTTTCAAGAGGGGGAAGAGCAATAGGGGGCGGCCAAATCATTGATAAAAAGAGAAGAAGGAGAACAAACAAAAGAGAAGACAAGGCTTACAAGTTTCAAAGATCAAAAACGTTTTCTACTTCTTCTTTCTACACTTCTTTCTTTCTTCTTCCTAAAAGCCTATTGTACTTACATTCATATACTTGAATAGGCTTATCTTAGACCACCATATATTCTTTATCATTGTAAAAGATTGATCAAGGTGTGATCAATCTTGCACTTGCAAGGTGGTGGTGTTCGTTTTCATCGTATTCAACATACAAGGATTGTAAAGGGTTGGAGTTGGTGTGTAACTCCATCAACCCTGTGGTAAGGTATTTTTGTGTTGTGTGATTAGTGTGAACCGAGGAAGGTGTCCTTGAAAACTGGAGTAGGTTGTTTATAACCGAACCAGTATAAAATTCTTGGTGTCATTTACTTTCAGCACTGATTTTCTGTTTCAGCACTGTTTACTGTTTTTAATCACGTTCGTAAAAATAGTAAACGAATTTCAAAAATCACGAAACTTTCTGGAAACATATCCACACGTTTTAAGGTTCTTTTGACACAAGTTTCAACCCTTTTGGATAAGTATAAGTCACCCAAACGTCCAAAGTTCTGAGACTAGTGCAGTCTGATTGTTAGGCTTGCAAAGGTTGAGACTTTGATCGTATTTGACTAACTTCCCAAAAGCATTTTTCAAAACTGTTTCAACCCATTTAAATGTTACATATAAGGGGTTAGTGGTTAACATTTCAGAGCATTTAGAGTTACGTATAAATAGGAATAAAATTTTCAAATTAGTCTACCGGTTCTGGCAGATTCGTGCAATCTAACCACCAACAAATTGTGAAGGGGTTAGAGGTTGAATTTAAATCTGAATTTTTTAGGACACACTCATAACATCTGAGGCTAAGTTCTCTCAAAATATCAGAATTTTTGAATACCTGCAACCTAGTTTTCAAAACGTTTTAAAACTGGTCCTGAAAACAGAAACTGTTTTCAGAAGTTGGATTTTTGGTTCAAACTAATTTTAAAAACCACATTTTCTGCACCCACTATTCAGCCCCTCTTCTAGTGGTGTCTTGCAGATTCTACAGAATTTTCAGCCAACATTATGAATTTAAGGTGGACCAATCATGTTTCTCTATGTTGCCAAGTGTACAAGGTGTTTATGTGGCCCACCAATGATGTGAAGACACTTAAACATTGATGATGAAGACATTGACATATTGGAGTTGTTATCTTCAAGGCCTATTTGACACTATAAATAGGAGGCAAAGGTGAAGAAGAAGATCACACACTTGAAAAAAGTTGAAGCTCATTGTGTCGCTATCTTCTTCTCTTCATTCTTATTTTATTCTTTGTGTAGCCAAGGTGTTCTTGTGATATTTGATGTAGTGCTACAAGCCTCTTGTGTCTCATTTGTAAGATTGATTAGCCAAATCTATAAGGCTACATCAATAGGTGATATAGCTGTTGCAACCAAGAGTTGCATAGAGGTGTTCATCCAAGTCTTGAATAGGGTTGGTGTTTAACCCAAGGATCAAGCTTGGATCTTGTTGTAATTTTGTTCATACCATAGTGAAATTCATGAAAAGGTATTCCTTGGGACTGGAATAGGTCACATTGACCGCACCAGGATAAATCTTTGGTGTTGTTGTCATCTTTTCACTTTTTTGTTTTTCTGCCCGTTTTCACTGTAGATTTCAAACAATTTTACACGTTTTGAAAAAATAGCAAAACACTTTCAAAATTCGTGATTTTTGGTGGAGTTATGCTTTAGAATATTAGCTTTCATTTGAAACAAGAATCACTTGACTTGAGCAAGGGAAAGTTAGTCTTTTAGTCGTTGTAAGATAATTGTTCCAATCTAGCTGAAATCAGACCAGTTTTGATAAAACTTGAATTCTGTTTTCATCTAGAATTGTTTAAGATCAGGACCTTTTGGAAACATAAACTAGATATCCTAAGGGGGTTTTTGATATAAAGATCAACCTTTTTGGTTGAGTATTCAAAGAGAAACACGTTTTCAAAGTTCAGCACTATTCTGTCCAATTCTGTCTAGATTGACCATTTGATTGTTTGAAGGGTCAAACAATCTTATTTTTATCTAATTTTTGGACAGTCTTTTCAAGACATTAAAGTTAAGTTCTAGAAATTTTCATAATTTTTGGAGTTGTGTACATTGAGTTTTGAATTTTACAAAAACGTGTAATGAATCTGAGGAAGTCTCAGATTCTGTTTTCAAAGGGGATTTTGTTAAAGGGTAGTAGTGTAATTTCTGCTAACCACTATTCACCCTTCCTCTAGTGGTGTTTACTGTAGGTGCATGGTCCAACATAAAGAAGAGGTCGGCCAAAAATATTCCCCTCGACAGGCTTGCCTTGATGAGTTTGGAGGCAACCATTTCACTACTGCACGTTAGAATCAAGTTTTCGTCCCAACATGGCGTGGTGACCTTACATGGAAATCTACAGGTGGCTCAAACTATTATGTGATTACAACAAAAGGTATATTATCTGTACAACAAGTAAGCCTTGACGATATTGTCCTTCTGACTGAAGAGAAAATAGAGTTAGAAGACGTGGTACTGAGCTTTATTCTAAATCCTAAACAACCAGAGAATGTGATCAAGATTGGAACTCATATGCCTACCGAGTTGATAAGCCAACTTTAGAATTTATTGAGAGAATTTACGATTATCTTCTTTTGGACAACCGAATACATGCCAAGCATCCCAATCACTCTTTCCGAACACAAGTGCAACGTGTATCCCAACATTAAGCCTGTTAAGCAAAAGAAGAGAAATTTCACCCTTGAAAGAATCATTGTAGTAATACAAGAGGTCGGTAGACTCCTTACCGCTAACTTTATAATGGAAGTCCTTTTTGTCACATGGCTAGCCAATCTCGTGGTGGTGCTGAGGCCTAAAAAATCTTGGAGGATGAGTTTTGATTAAAGATATTTGAACAAAGCTTGTCCAAAAGATTTTTATCCCTTGCTAAAGATTGACGGATTAGGGATTCAACGATTGGGCATGAGGTCTGTGATTTCCTCGACACTTCTAAAGGCTATAATAAAATAACCATGGCTAAGAAAGATCAAAATAAAACCTCTTCCGTCACAAAGGAATGCACTTATTGCTATGTCACCATGCCTTTCGGCCTGAAAAACACAGGAGTCACTTATTAGAGGCTGCTCAATTATTTGTTTAAGGACTAGATTTTCCCCATAATGGAAGTCAAATCAATGAAGTTCTCATCAAGAGCAGGACTATTAATGTGCATATCCAAAACCTAAGGAGGTGTTTATCACCCTTAGAGAATCCAGGATGAGATAAAACCCCAAAAAATACACATTTGGGGTTTAAAGCAGAAAATTCTTTGGGTACATGGTCTCCAAGGATAGGGTTCGGGCTACCCTAGCTAAGTTGAAGCTTTAAGAGGTATCCATCCGCATCACTATGTCAAAGAGGTGCATAGGTTAACTGACAGAATCGCAGTGCTGAACAAATTCTTGATAAATCGGCAGAAAGATCACTCTCATTCTTTCAGGTTTTGAAGAAAAGAACTATGTTTCAGTGGGATGACAAATGTCAAGAGGCATGTGATGAATTGAAATCCTACTTAGCCGACGGGCCAACCTTGACTTTGCTCATCCATGACAAAGTCTTGTTCATATACTTGGTTGTCTGCCATGAAGGTGTCAGTGTAGTTCTGCTCAAGGAGTAGAATAACATGCAGAAGCCAATATACTTTGTGATCAAAGCATTGCATGGACCTGAGGTAAGATATACTAATGTCGAAAAGATAGTTTTGGTAGTGATCACAGCGGTGAGGAAGCTCAGGTCCTGTCTTCAAGCTCATCACATCGTTGCTATCGCAAATCAATCTTTGAAGCAAATTCTGTCTAAGCCCAAGATGTCAGGACGAGCAGCCAAGTGGGTTGTGGAGTTGGCCGAGCACAACATAGACACCGGCCATGGGCTTTCATCAAGGCCCAAGCCTTAGCAGATTGCTGAAGGGATCTCTGTAGAGGACGAGCAGCCCCAGGAGGAACAATGAACCATCTACATTGATGGATCTTCTTCCCGTAATGTAAGTGAACCAGGTCTCCTAATCGTAAGTCAAAAGGGAGAAGAATTCGTGTATGCACTTTGATTCAACTCGACACCAGAAACAACAAAGCCGAGTACGAAGCCTTGATTGTCGGCCTGAGCCTCACCAGAAAGCTGGGGGCATAAAATTAAATGGTAGAGTGATTCTCAACTTATGGTGACACAACTCAACGGTGATTGCGAAGCCAAAGAAGTTCAGGTGAAGCGATATTTGTTAAGGGTCGAGCAATTCAAGGGAATGTTTGAGTCTTTTGGTATCGAACATATCACTAGGTGGTCCAACAAAAGGCCAACACACTTTCTCATCTTGCATCATCGAATTCGGCTACCTTAGACAAAAAATTGTAGTGGAACTTATGAAACATCGAACTTATGGCCAGTTCGCGATGCTTCAAGCCAACTAACCTGCACGTGGATGGAAGAGATTATTAACTTCTTAAAGCATGACATCTAGCCACAAAATAAATAGGCACTCGAAAAACCGTGCATCAAAGAGGCGATGTACACTCTCTTTAACGAAGTTTAATACATGAAATCATTCTCTCAATCGTGGCTGAAATTCATTTTCGAAGACAAAAGAGATTATTTCTTCTTGAAATTCACATGGGAATCTGTGGCAACTATTCTTACTCAAGGCCTCTGGCACGCAAGTTATCTAGCTGGCTACTATTGGTCGACCTTACACCAGGATGCTCTGAAATCGGTGAAAAGTGCTAAGCATGCTCCATTATCTTACATCACCAATTGAAAAATGATTCTCTTTAACAGCTTTTGGTCATTCGTTCAATGATGGATTGATCTCGTGGGGCCTTTGCCATATGCTCCAGGATCTGTCAAATATCTTCCCATCTCTATAGACTACTTTACAAAGTGGATCAAAGCAGCGCCTCCGGCTGAACTCATGTGAAAATACAATAAGATTTTACCTCGGTGGCTCATCCTCAAGCTAATGGTTTAGCAGAGTTTGGAAATCGCAATCTAAAGGATGGTTTGAAGAAGCAACTGGAGAAAGCTGGGGGGTAGGTAACAAGGTGCCAAGCATCATGTGGACTTATCGCACAGCTCTTTCTAATTCGACCAAGGAAACACATGTTGGGATATGAAATGTTTTGATGAAGTTAAAAGATGTTTTAAAAGAGTTAAAAAGGAATTTCACACTTGGGATTTGAAGAAAAATAAGAAAAACACACTGTGAGACATCGATCCCTTACATGGATCGATCGATGTATACATCATTCTCTCAAGGAGAGACATCGATCAATCTGTGTTAGAAATGTCCAAGGTTGGAACCTTACTGTCCAACATCGATCTCCCAAATTGGGGGACATCGACCGGTCAATGTGACATCAGTCTCTAAGGTTAGATAAATCGATCGATCGATGTAGTGAAGGTTCAAAGTTGAAACCTTACTGGAAGACATCGATTTCTCAATGTCTGAGACATCGATTGATCGATGTATACATCAGTCTCTTAGGAGAGACATCAATCGATTGATGTACATAAGGAATGAAACTAAAACCTTACTGGAGGACATTGATCTCTTAGCTTTGGAACATCAATCGATCGATGTGCACATCAGTCTCTCAAGGAAGAGACATCGATTGATCGATGTATGGTAGGTTCAAAACTAGAACCTTACTGGAGGACATCGATCTCTTAATGCACACACATCGATCGATCAATGTCATCCAGAATTCAAATTTTTATGACAGTTGGAACAAAATCCAAGGGAGATTCATGGTGTTTTCTCTTTCCAATCTTGCTCAAATTTCTTGCGGACTTTTTCCTAACATTAATCATGCTTCCTTGACTATTATATCCATGTCTAAGATTCTCTAGTGTAGCTTTGGAGGATCAAATCAATCCATAGGGTGGCTAAAGACTATTTAAAAATTGTCAACACTTGAGATTGGCTTGAAGACTTGGGGGAGACTTCAAAAACGTGGCTCGCACCTCTTATAAATCGAAGAAGCTTAGATGAGGGAAAACACACTTTCATTCTCTTCAAAATTCATTTTTCATTATTGTAAAAAGCTCTCATTTGTGCAACAAAAGTGCTTGATCTTCATTATTGTAAATGTGAGAGTAGAAGTCTATCACAAGAAGAACTATACATATTTGATCTCTTGCTTGTGATTAGACTTATTAGAAATTATAACCCCACTACTTCTCCAAAACCTATTGTGTTAAAGTTCTTTGATAGAATTTCATTGAAGTTGTGAAGAAGTAAGAACTTGCACCTGCCTGTAGATGTTGTTGTAGAGGTTGCACAAAGTGTATGTGCAACAGGATGCTGCTGCTTTCGTTGGTATTGCACAAATTGGTTGTGCAATAAGTTGCTCCTGTTGTAGTTGTTGCTTGCACAAGAGTTAGTGTAAGTGTTGCTGTTGTTGTTCTTGTTCATCCAAGCCCATAAGAATGTTGCTATTGAAAATCCACTTTGAAAGCAAAGTGTTAGTGGAGTAGAATCATTTAAGATTCGAACCACTCTAAATCTTATGTCTTCACTCATCGTCTCTCATCTCCTTCTTTATTGATTTTGAGTGCATTTGTTTTGTATTGAGCTAAAATTAGAAAGTTCCAAAAATTACACAACACTCTATTCACTCCCTCTAGAGTGTTCATCACGGTCTTTACAACACCTTTTGCCTTAGTGTACAACTTTGATGCCATCATTCCAGCTGAGATTTGCTCTAAGTTGGTCAGATTAGGAAATTATTCCAACAGAACAAGAATCAAAATCTGCTCTTAGATCTCAACACGTGGAAGAAAAAAGGGAGCTCATATTTGAATAGGATGGTACAAAAACTTGATCTCACAATATTATAATGCAAGAGTGTGGTAGACCTCGTCTTTCGCAATAATGCCTCGTCACATTGGCCCTTCGAGCAGCATTAACACAAAATAGGAAGGGTCATATCGCGTTGTCAATGCTTCTCCTTTCGGAGCATACAAGTTAGAAACCCTAGCAGGTAGGACTTCGCCACGAAGTTGATTTGTATCTAACTTAAATCATTTCATTCATAATACTTGTGAATTTTCTTTCAAAAAGTTTAAGTACACTTTTTCCGTTCATTGTTATTTACAATATTTCAAAATGGAAATAGCATAGACAAAATGTAATATACCCAAGGCAGGAGCTCAACTATGTGGCCTCGGCATGTCCGAGCCTCCGCAGCATCTTAAAAGTGGACACACGACATGTTTTCTCAATTGGCCTCAGCAGGTTTCAGCAGCCACCCCAACAAGGGGACTAAGGCGCAACAGATTTTGCACATGCCTCAAAGGTGGGCAAGGAGATTAAGATTCAATGGCTTTTGAACATCTCAAACAGCAGGTCTGGGTGCCCCATCCAGGGGATTAAGATGACACAGGTTTGCCGCACAAGTTTCGCCTCGACAGGTCCAAGTACTCATTATTGCCCTAACAATGGAACTCAACAGAACAAATCTTCACAACTCAAATAGGAGTTAACAACAATGCATTAATGATGTCAAAACTTGAAAACTAGTCTAATTTATTTTTAGGCTATGTTTCAGAAGCCTAGAACAAGAGGCAAAAGTTTTTGATATCGACATGGACTACGTTTTTCAAACTTAAAATTTGGTTTATTTTAAACGTTAAACTACGTTCGAGGAACTATACAAGGTTAAAGCTCAGCTTTCAAGGCCCAGAGCAGACACACGCAAAAATGAAGGGTGTTTGTGTTTTTATTCAATCTAGATTTGGAGATCCGAGCTGCTATCTTGCTCATCTCCTTGGCTTAGCCTCGAAGGACTAAGGTCTCTACACTTTTAGTCTATGGTAAGGATTTTCCTTCGCTAATATTTGGAATTCAGCTGCACAACTAGTGTTCCAAATAACCGAGGTCATAACACTTGCAATAATTCATCAAAGTTTTTTACATGCTTATATTATTACTTGAGTTCAGCTCAGCTTGAGATGTCTAATCTGATTATACTTGTGAAAATCAGAGGTTTCTATTATTTTGGTTAGCAGATACTAGAATTAATAGATAGCGAGACAAGAAGAAAACAGAACTCAAAATACCTGCAAAAACTTTCATCTCATTCAAAATTTGTTTAATACAAAACATGAAAAATCAAAGTTACAAGCACGTGCCATAAGAAGCTATGGACTAAGCAACTGTTTTACCTTTGTGCATGGCCGCCCTCGTTGTTGTGGCCTCAACGAGCCTGCTTGCATTCGAAGACATTGCTCCTGTAGACATAAACACAATACGTTAGTTAAAGAACATACTCAAAGAGGAAAACTAACTCTGTTTGGACAACTACACTTTATGGTATCCAGTTCTTCTTGACTTGGCCCGTTGAAGCAAGGGCCTACAACAAAATGATCTAGGTCGGCCTTCTCAAAGACCGACCATTCTACCCTTTGTCAGTCAATGACTGCTGCAGCCTTGATGCTCTCATAAAATTCCTTTCTTGGCCTTATATTGTTGGCCTTACCAACCTTCCGGATATTGGAGTCAGGCACACTGGTTTTGCTAATATGGAAGAGCCGACCTTTCTAATTATTGGTGGAGGTCAGTGTATTTACAGGAAAATTGGACCCTCACTCAGAGTCCGCTTACTAAAGTAGTACCAACTGTCAGAGGTCTTACATGTGAAGGCGTCCTTGAAAGTCCGCATGTCAAACTCGGCCTCTACGGTCCTAAGAAAAGAAGAAAGCACACTATTGACTTTCACTTATCAGGTTTAATTTGCCAGAGCCTAAGCCAATGAAATTGTAAAACTAACATCAATGGCTCGAGGACAAGTAAGAAAAAACTAAACTTGAAGTATTTCTCGTAAACAGCCTCGTACCCCGCTGGAGGATCATAGGCTGTCCGACCAAAAGGGGGCAAAATGGTGTCAATCTTTGAATAAGCTATTCTATAAACCTCACAAGTGTATAAGGTCGGCTGTGTGTAGGGTATAAAAGGACTCTTGAACTTTTACGGATAAGGAACCTTTATGGTTTGCACCAAAGGACAAGGTTGAAGAGTTAACGACCCGACGGATCAAAAAACCACCGCCTGCTGTCCAGAAGTAGATTCTGTCAGCGACACAAGCAGCTCCGCCGTTGGAACCATAGTGCGAGTCCCAACTGCTGGAATATCAAATGTTTTGATGAAGTTAAAAGATGTTTTACAAGAGTTAAAAAGGTATTTCATACTTGAGAATTGAAGCAAAACGAGAAAAGCACACTGTGAGACATCGATCTCTCACATGGATCGATCGATGTATATATTAGCCTCTCAAGAAGAGACATCGATCGATCTATGTTGGAATTTTCCAAGGTTGGAACCTTACTGTCCAACATCGATCTCTCAAGTTGGGAGAGATCGATCGAACAATCTGACATCAATCTCTAAGGTTAGAGACATCGATTGATCGATGTAGTGAAGGTTCAAAGTTAAAACCTTACTGGAAGACATCGATCTCTCAAAGTTTGAGACATCAATCGATCGATGTGTACGTAAGTCTCTTAGAAGAGATATCGATCATCGATGTGTGTATGGTACAAAACAGAAACCTTACTAGAGGACATTGATCTCTCATCAACGAGACATCGATCGATCGATGTGCAAATCAATCTTTCAAATAAGAGACATCGATCGATCGATGTATTAAAAGGGACATCAATCTCTCAATGCAGGCACATCGATCGATCGATGTCATCCAGGATTCAAACTTTTATGATCGTTGGCACAAAATCCAAGGGAGATCTAAGGTGTTTTCTCTTTCCAATCTTGCTCAAATTTTTTGTGGACCTTCCCTAACATAAATCATGTTTACTTGACTATTATATCCATGTCTAAGATTCTCTAAGGTGGCTTTGGAAGATTAAATCAGTCCATAAGATGGCTAAAGGCTATTTGGACTTTGTCAAGACTTACGATTGAGTTGAAGAGTTGGGGGAGGCTGCAAAAACATGGCTTACATCTCCTATAAATTGAAGAAGCTCAGAGGAGGGTAATACACACTTTCATCCTATTCAAGCTTCATATTTCATTGTTGTAAAAATTCTCTCATTTGTGCAAAAGTGTTTAAAGCTTGTTAAGCTCTTGTTGCTTGCTCTTCATTGTTGTAATTTGAGAAAGTTCTTTGAGAGAACTTTGTTGAAGTTGCGAGGAAGCAAAACTTGTTCTTGTATAGCTGAAGTTATTGTAGTTACACAAAGTTGTTTTGTGCAAAAAGTTGTTGTGGTTGCTTACACTACGTTGTTAGTGTAAATATTGCTGCTGTTGTTCTTATTCAGAGTAATAAGAAGAGTAGCCATTGAAAATCTACTTTGGAAACAAATTGGTAGTGGAGTAGAATCATTTACGATTCGACCCACTTTATATCGGGTGTATTCATTCATTATCTCTCATCTCCCTTCTTTACTTTGTTTTGGAGTTCATGTGAGTTGGAGATAGCCAAAAATGAGAAAATTCCGGAAAATTGAACAATACTCTATTCACCCCCACCCTCTAGAGTGATTGTCACAGACCTAACAATTGGTATCAGAGCCTAACCTTGATTGCTTGGCCAATTTTTGCAAGTAGCAAGGTTAAAGATGATGGCAATGACAGCCTCTTCATCTTACACCTCAACTTCCAAAACCAACCGCATTACTCTCAGCCTCAAACACCAGATCTCCTTTGTTTGATGCTCAAAACTATTCTTTGTGGAAGTTTTGAATGATAAATCATTTGAAAGGTTGTGGATTTGATATATAAAGAGTTGTTGTCAAAAGAATAGAAGTTTGTATGGTTATCAACTCAAAAGGAGAATCAATGTTCAAAGATGTGGATGACTACACCGATGAAGAAAAGATAAATTTTGCCATAAACGGAAAAGCATTCGATATTCTCTCAAGCACTCTAACTACTACCAAGCTCATACTACTTCAAGGTCTTGAAATAGCCCATGAAGCATATAAAAGGCTGGAAATGATACATGAAGAGACTGAGTAAGTATGATTGGCTAAAAGATTTATGCTCATGAAGGAATATGATGTTGGACCATGCACCTGCAATAAAAACCACTAGAGGGGCTGAATAGTGGTTAGCAGAAATTACACTACAACCCTTTGTAAAAAAATCCCCTTTGAAAACAGAATCTGAGACCACCTCAGATTCAAAACCTGTTTTTGAAAAATTCAAAACTAATCGTACACAATTCTAAAATTATGAAACTTTCCAGAATTTAACTTCAATGTGTTAAAAAGACTCTGTCCAAAACTCAGATAAAAATAAGATCGTTTGACCCTTCAAACAAATAAAAAGATTCAGAGGGTCAATCTGAATAGAATTGGACAGAATGTTGCTGATCTTGCAAAACGTGTTTCTCTTTGAATACTCAACCAAAAAGGTTGATCTTTATATCAAAACACTCCTTAGGATGTGTAGATGATGTTTCCAAAAGACCATGACCTTAAACAACTCTTGATAAATACATAATTTAAGTTTTCACAAAACTGGTCAGATTGCAGCCAGATTGGAGCAGTTATCTTACAAAGAATGAAAGAGTAACTTTCCCTTGCTCAAATCAAGTGATTGTTGTTTCAAATGAAAGATAACAGTCTGAAGTATAACTCCACCAAAAATCAAAAATTTTGAAAATGTTTAGCTATTTTTTCAAATTGTGAGAAGTTTTGTGAAAACTACAGTAAAAACCGGTAGAAAACAGAAATGAAGAAACAAGACAAAAACACCGAGGATTTATCTTGGTTCGGTCAATGTGACCTACTCCAGTCCCAAGGAACAACTTTCCTTTGATTTCACTATCAAATGAATCACTTACAACAAGAACCAATCTTGATCCTTGGGTTATACAAAACTTAGTTGCAACACCTCTACCTCCTGTTGATATAGCCTTATAAGAATGACTAATCAATCTTACAAATGAAGCTCAAGAGGCTTGTAGCTCAACAAAAACAACAAGAACACCTTTGCTACAAAGAATGGAACAAGAACAACAACAACAAGAAGATGATAGCTAGACAATTCAACAAATGTTTGTAAGCTTCAAGTGTGTTTCATCTTCTTCACCATTGCCTCTATTTATTGTGTGATTTGAGCCTTGGAGATAAGAACTCCAATGTGTCACCATGTTCATCATCAAATCCAAATATCTTCTCATCATTGGTTGGCCTTATACACTTGGCAAAATAAGACAAAATGATTGGTCCACCTTTAAATTTCAGCATGGCCGAAAATTCCACCTTGAAATTGTCTTGAAAATGTGAAGATAAGACCCAAAGATAATAGCCATAACAACTCCATTATCTTCTCAACTCTTTGGCAAGATAATAGGAATGTGGGCATTTACAATTTCAAACTAAAAAATTCTGCTCCAAGAAGACAATGTAGACGTTGGCTACAACCTTGATTTTTCTAAAAATTATTTTGATTTTCCTTGATAAAATAAGAAAGGATAATACCACCAAAACAACCTCAACTCTTTGCACAAGAATAGGACATGTGAGAGTTTCATTTTGACTAAAAAATCTGCCAACCATAGCCATATAGCCGTTGGCTATATTTAGAAATTCCAAGTTGGCAATTTTGCCAACTAGCTCCTTTTTGGTTGGTCCACTTGTCTGAAACTCATAAAATGAATAATGTGTCACCTCCACCTGTTCATACACATTTTTGATTATACAAATATGTGTAGCAACTCAGATTTTTGAAGAATAAATTAATAGATAATAGTTGACAAGATTATGTCAACGTGTAACACCGAAATTCCCAATATTTCTTCTTACATGTCATAAACATTTCCACACCTTTGACACCTTGAACAACTCTGAATAATGATGATAAATATGCTCTTATAACATATATAAGAGTGTCTTCAAGAAAAAATAGAATGTGACATCTCAAATCGTCACATATCCAGCTATGGTCAGCAATATCATCATTTGAGAGAAATAAGATAAAATCACCATATAATCTTCAAATTAATAATAACTCAGCTCCAGAATAAAGATAATAATATGCTCAAGAGATTCCTTGAGTGAAAATACCAAAAATACCCTCGGGGTGAAATGACCAAAATACCCCTTGTATATGAAAACTCCAGAAATGACCCGGATGGTCAGAAATACTCATGATATCACCTTTGTCATGATAAATAGGATGAGAATACATCCTTGAAATATTTTCATCATGTGATGTTCTTACAAAACTCAAAATTCCAATTTTGCCCTTTTTGGTCAGTTGTAGAAACTTCCAAGGCACGTTAGTCACAAGACATTTAAAATCACCAAAATCACATAAGATTCACATAATGAGCATGTATAAATAATATACCAATGAAAATAACAATTTTAACACATTTTAGAAAATTATTTGTAAAAACCCTAGACATCCTCAGCTTCAGAGATCGATGTCTCACAGAAAGGTTCAAGTTTTGTCTCTGACCTACATCGATCGATCGATGTGTCTCAGGTTTAGAGATCAATGTCTTATAGCAAGGTCTTGAACTTTCACTGCCTTACATGGATCGATCGATGTGAGAGATCTATGTACATAGATCGATCGATGTGCAACAACCTGAAAGATCGATGTCAACTTTTTCAACTTTTTCAACTTTTAACCACATATAACACCATGTGTGACATTTTTAAGTATTCACCACTTAAAATCATGACTTTGAAAATTATCCAAACATATTTCTCAACATATGAAATGTTCAGTATGAAGAGCGGCAAAAAGATTGAGGAGACAATTGACCGATTCACTTAAATAGTGAATCAACTCTCCATAGTTGACATTAAAATCTCAAATGAAGATCTTGGCTCAACACTTTTGCGCTCTTTGCCAAGAGAACGGACACCCAAAGTAACCTCCATCACCTAAACCGAAAATCTCAAGACTCTTACTCTTGAAGAGTTGTCCGCTAATCTACTTACTCATGAAATTCTTATTGATGAGCATTATAGGATGAATCCTACTAAGCCCACACATGCATCACACAAAGGACAGCAGAGAAATGTGCAACAGCAGAGGAATTACCCACGGGCCAATGCCCGAGTTCATGTGATGGCAAATGTAGAAGACCTTGATGCGCTCAATGTAGTAGCATGTAAATTTAATTACGCAACTTAAGTGCTATTTTTCTAGACCTGCTTAGAATTGCTTAATTGAAGGATATGATTAAGCAAAAACAATAAAAATTAAGTATCTGAATCCCTAGCGGTAATATTGATGTAAACCCTAAGTTTCAAGGACGAAACTTTTTATATAGGGAGAGAATGTTATGACCCACATTTCCGGGTCGATAGAAAAAGAAATAAGATAATAGAAAACAAAATGAAAATGCAAATGTCGATAGAATTTTTGTAGAATTTAAAATTTTGGAATCAGAGTTAATAAGACATCGGTAGTATATATCGGGGTTAAAAACGTTCGAAAAAATAACCGAACAATAAGATAACCAATATATCGATATGCGACGAGATTCGTTAACGAACATTACGACTTCATCGTAGGAGTTAAAACAATACGAACAATTAACAACATAACTATTAGGATTAATTACACCAAAATAAAAATAAAAGAAAAAAGAAAGTAGGACATAGTAATTAACTTGGAAGAAAAAGAAAAGGAAAATGTATGTATATATATATATGTATGTATGTATGTATGTATGTATGTATGTATGTATGTATATGTATGTATGTATGTATGTATGTATGTATTTGAATAGGGCGCCAACCTAGGGTAAGAAGAAGAAGAGATATTGTGGTCAGAAAAAGACACCAACAAAATACCAAGTTAATTACTATTCATCATATTCATGTCTAAGATTTAAGTCACAAAAGATGATTTCTTGATGATCTACATGTTTAAGTATGTATATGTATATGGCGGCCACATTAGGGTTTTCATACTGTATTTATCTCGTTTTCGTAAGTTCCATCATTTGATATCTTTATGTATTTTATAATGATTTACAAGACATTATGATGATGGAACAAAATTGCATATTTTTGGAATAAATGGCAAAGCAAGGCATAGGTAAAAGATATGATAAAGAAAAGAATTTATCTGACATATATATTTATATATATATATTTGGCCACAAAGCTAAGAAAGGAGGAAAGAACAAATTTTGTGACATGTTATAAGTATAAATATGTGTGATATGAAAAGAAATGGTGCTAAAAGTAACATATAGAATAATGAAATGTGATTAAGTATGTATATTTGCATATAACCGGCCATATGACACCCTTAGCGCATATATATATTTTTTAAATGAAAGGAGTACATGGCCTCCTATTTTTATTATGATGCCCTCACTTATGGCGGAGGAATACCTTTAAAAAATAGGAGTTCAAAGCATAACAAAATGAAGCTACTTAAAGGCTATATATTTTTTTTGTTTTTTAGATGAAGGACGGGCGGTATCGTCCGCAGGTTTTATTAATATAAATAGCCCTCACTTATGACGGATGAATACCGTAGTTACATATATAGTAGGAGACTCTCCTACAGTAAAATTACGAAATGCATGAAAGAAAGTTACATTGAAACTTGCATCTTGAAAAATGTTACATGTATAGTCACACTCAAATATGAGAGCTATAGTTGCATGGCTGTACAAGTCAATCAAGCGGTGAAATCCATACATAGGCTGCCATGTGCACGTTCGATTTTCCAGAAATGGGCTCCAATTCAGAATGTCCTCGAACCACATGAGCAGTGAGTCAAGGGACAAGATTTTGAAGAGAGAAAAAAAGAGAAGAAGTAAAAATAGACGTACACATGTTGCCTGCATTCAGTGAAGAACACAGGCAACTGAGAGAGACATGCGCTTTGGGCCAAATCCTGTGACAATCCCAGGGTTCATGAGGGCAGCTCCTCGCTCACAGAAAAGGTTTGCAAAGTTATTCAATGCGCATGAATGAATGAAAAATAATATTAAAAGAAAGCGTGAAGAATCATACCGAGGTTGCCTGCGCCATTCAGTAGCACAGGCAACAACAAATGCAGAATGCCAACCTATGTGGGAGACAAAAATGCACAAACAAATGGTTTATGGCGGCAAATCCCCATGATAAAATCAGCGTTAGGATGTCTAAAAGAAGTGAGGGAGACATCTGTAAGTACTGGACCACGTACGCATGAAGGGAGCGAAGAAAGGGTTGGGAACTCCGTAAAACGTTGTGTTTGAAGAGCCAGTTGTGCCATCATATGCTGGGACATTCATTTCCCGTGGGGTATAGAAAAGACATAAACCCAAAGAGCGAAGAATCTGTCGCAGGCGCATTAAATCTGGGGCTAAAGATGTAGCCGACGATGTAAGAAGTGAGGTCTGCTCCTTGCAGTCTACTTCAATATCAAATTGTGCATAGCGAACATAACAAGGAAGTTAATAGAGGACAGCTAGCATAGTTGTCTGAGCCTCTACACGGAGTGGCATATCTAATCGTAATGGATAGGAAATAGCATGGACAAATTGTCCATCTGAATTGCGCATAATTGCACCACCACTGGAAGCCGAATGCCCAACAGCAGCGTCCGTATTCAGCTTTAAACGGCCCACCGAAGGAAGAGTCCAATGCACAATTTGGGACTGTAAGACAAGTAGAGCAGGGGAAAGACCATCTTGAATGAGTGTTGGAACGCTCTCAGCCTGTTTTGTTCCTGACATAGATTTAGCCCACATAAAAAGATCTGTACGGATAGAACGAATGGTTGGCCTTGTTAACCAATCTGAGCCATCAAAGATGATAGAAGCGTATGTCTTCCAAATATTCCACAGTATGATACCATGAAAGACACATTGCATTGCCCCCAAGAAAGAAAGAGGGGCAGAACACCATATTTGCAACAAAAACAAGCACCAGTTAGTCTCCAGTGGTGGATGAACATCAAGCAAGGCCAAAAAATAAGACCAGATAACTCTAATCTCGGAACATGAGAAAAATATATGGCTGGTATATGCACATGCAACTCGGCAGAATGGGCAACAGGATGGGAGAGCTGACGCAAGACGAATCTAATTATCTGGTAGAGGTAGTGCATGATGATAAAGCCACCAAAGAAATAAGCGAATGGATGGTCGTTGTGTGTGAGACTATATAAAATGATGAGAAATCATGGATGGCTTCATTGGACGGAGTAGTCCATATATTTGTTTGAAAACAAAATTACCCGAGGTGGTTGGCCAGATCGGGATACCTGATTGAAGCGTAAGTTTTCCATGCAAAAAAGAATGAATGACACAAATGCGTTTCCAACACAGAGTCACATATTCGGGTCGTATAATCCATGCTGGCGCCATAGCGAGCATGCATATATTTACTGCACAACGAGGTACCAGTGTAATATGAATTCTAGGCCTTACATGCAAAGGATTCCTGCACAGCTGGAAGACTACGTAAGCCTAGACCGCCTTCGCTTGTGGGATAACAAAGTGTCTTCCATGCTACCCAGTGATGCTTCCCTGTGCCCCATAAAAATCTAGCAAACCGCTGCTCAAGGGTGCAGATGACACTTCAGGGAATGCGGTATCCCTCCATTAAGTGTAGAGGCTTCGATGAAAGAACTGACTGTATGAGTATGGGCCTGCCTGCAATGCTCAACAATTTCTGCTGCCAACTTCCCAGTTTCGCATCAACGTGGGCTAATAAGTCTGTACTGTGGGAAGAGCGAGTGATGCCCTTATGCAAAAACGAGCCTAAATATTTTAATGGTAAGTGGGCTTGACGCATGCCCATAATAGATGTTAAAGCATGACAGCGAGCAGGAGAAAGCCGCAAAGAGAAGACAACACTGCTCTTATGATAATTAACTGCTTGCCCCAAAATAAGCTCATATTGCGACAAAAATTGTTTGAATCGGCTCAAGTTCCTATGGGTAGCAGTAAGAAAAAGGAGGATGTCATCCGCATAAGATAGATGAGAAATGCACATCGAGATGCGTCCAAGCCGGAAGGTAGATGTTGTTCTTTGCATAACTAAGTGATTAAGATTCTGGCTAAATCCTTCTGCCACGACAATTAATAGTAGGGGAGACAAAGGGTCTCCCTGCTTGACACCCCGTGTAGGCTAGAAAAAACCACTAGGGACCCAATTTATTAAAATTGAAAAATGTGTGCTGCGTAAGTGGTTCATGATTAGAGTGATGAAGTGAGAGGAGAATCCGAACTTGGCCAAGACAAATTGCAAGAATGACCAGCTTACACGATCAAATGCTTTGGCCAGATCTAACTTGATAATGCAATTAGAAGGAGTGCGATCAAGCCAATGAACCATCTCATTTCCAAGCATGATTTGTTCGGCAATACCTCTAATTTTGGGAAAACCTACTTACTCCGGAGAGATCACCTTCGACAAAACTGTATTCAGACGAGAGGCTAGTATGCGTGTTTTGATTTTACTCATAAAAGTACACAATGCAATGGGCTGATAATCACTGAATGCGCTAGGCGAGGGACCCTTTGGAATCAGCACAAACATAGTGTGAGACATTGCTTTTGGTAAAGGGAATCCGAGAAAGAACTCTTGTACAACCTTGTACACATCAGAACGGATGACTTCCCAATATGTGCGAAAGAAACATCCATTGAATCCATCTGGCCCCGCTGCACTCTTGGAGTCTAGAAACATCCATTGAATCTGAGACCTCTTTAGATTCAGTATCCAGTTTTTGAAAAATTCAAAACTCAGTGTACACAACTCCAAAAATTATGAAACTTTCCAGAAATTTCAATGCCTTGACTAGACTCTGTCCAAAAATGAGGCAAAAAGACCATTTGACCCTTCAACCAAATAAAAATATTCAAATGGTCAATCTGGACAGGATCGGACAAAATAGTGATGAACTTTGAAAACTTGTTTTTCTTTAATTAGTCAACCAAAAAGGATGATCTTTATGTCAAATTACTCCTTACGATGTCTAGTTTAAGTTTTCAAAAGGTCATGACCTGAAACTATTATTGATGAAATAAGAATTCAAGTTTCTTTGAGACTGGTCAGATTGCAGCCAAAATGAAGTGGTTATCTTGCAACGACTGCAAGACTAACTTTTCTTTGTCAAATCATGTTATTCTTGTTGCAAATGAAAGATAACAGCCTGAATTATAATTCCACCAAAAATCATGAATTTTGAAATTTTTTGCTATTTTGTCAAGACGTGTGAAATTGTGTGAAATCTGCAGTGAAAACGGACAGAAATCAAAAAAGTAGAAAGAAGACAAGAACACTGAAGATTTATCTTGGTTTGGTCAATGTAACCTACTCCAGTCCCAAGGAACACCTTTCCTTTGATTCAAGTTTCTTTGAGACTGGTCCAGAATGAATCAGTTATCTTGCAACAACTAAAAGACTAACTTTCTCTTGCTCAAATCAGATGATTCTTATTGCGAATGAAAGATAACAGCCTGAAGTAAGAACATTATACACTTGGCAACATGATAAAACATTGGTCCACCTTGGCACACCTTTTGGCCGATTTTTAGTCCTTAAAAGTGACATGGAAAATGTGAAGATAATATTCGAGGATAAGATGGCATATTCCTCGATTGAACCCTCAACTTCTTGGCACAAGAATAGGCATGTTATGGCTGAAAGTTTGAAGAAAAAATCAACTCCCAAACTCCTTGACTAACCGGTTGTTTCAAACTTGAGAATTCCAATTGCCAACTAGCTTGTTTTTGGTTGGTCCATTTGTCACCAAGTCATAAAATGAATACACCATCATTTCCACCCTTTTATGTATGTTTTTCAGTTGTAAATAAAGTGTACAAACTCAAATTTAATGAAGAGAAATCAACAAATAATAGTTGACAAGATTATGTCAACATATAATCAAAAATTCCCACTTTTTCTCCTTTTGTATGTTGCAATAAATTTTGCACCAAGAAAACCTTATAGTCTATGTAAAATTATGATTAAGAACCTCCAATAATATAGTCATAAGAGTCTTCAACAAGAAAATAAAATGTGACATTGAAACCCGTTACATATCCCGCTACTATCGATAATATCACCAAATAGAGACATAAGATAGAAAACCACCTAATAATCTTCAAGAAACCATAAATAAACTCCAAAATAAAGATAATAAGATACTCAAGAGATTCTTTGAGTAAAAAGACAAAAATACCCTTAGAAGGTAAAATAACCAAAATGCCCCTGGTGAGAGAAAACTCCAGAAATGACCACGATGGTCAGATATAAATATAACAACACCTTTGTGATAATACGTAAGATCAGAATAGGTCCTTGAATCATATTCACCATGTCAAGTATCTACAAAACTCAAAATACCACTTTTGCCCTTTTTGGTAAGTTGTAGAAACTTCCAAGGCACATTAGTCACGAGACATTTACATTCATCAAAAACATGATAAACATATATAAATCATGTAAAATTGAAAACAAACATTTTATCACATTTTAGAAAAATTTTTGAAAAACCCTAGACATCAATCGATCAAAATGTCTCTGCTTGAGAGATCGATGTCTCACAGTGAGGTTTAGATTTTGTCTCTGACCTACATCAATCGATCAAAGTGAGGGATCGATGTGTACATCGATCTATCAATATGTCTCAAGTTTAGAGATCGATGTCTCACAGTAAGGTCTTGGCTTTTGTCCGCCTTACATGGATCGATCGATGTGAGGAATCGATGTACATTGATCGATTGAAGTGCACTAACCTGAGAGATCCATGTCATTTTTCTTTATTTTATTGATATATTTCAACTCTTAATCAATTGTAACATCATGTGTGACATGTTTATAACATGTAACACTTAAAATCATGACTTTGAAAATTATCCAAACATATTTCTCAACATTCTCCCTCTTTTGGATGATTTTCAAAATAACTCAACATGAATTTAATGCCACAAAGCTTTATCAATTTTTTATCACATATCTACCAATTTCATACCATTTGTATTATTTTAAAAACCTCACCAATTCTATACTAATGTTTTGCAAACTTTCAAAACTCGTTTTAGATATATGTGTTTTTAACATATATGCTCCCCTCAACTTATACTCTTCCCCTTAACCTTTGCTCAGAGCCAATTGAACTTAACTTATTATTCAACCTCCAAATCATGACTTAAAATCTAAAATCATGCTCTTATTCTATTTCCCCCATTATTTTGCAAATTATGCAAAAGATAGAATTACGCGATTGTATCATAGGTTATCTTACCTAACTATGCTCGTAAAGTTTCAAAAGTGGCTTGATTAAGGGGTTTGGTAAAGATGTCTGCTACTTGATGATCAGTTCTAACATAATCTATGGTTATGTTCCCATTTTGAACATGGTCACGAAGAAAATGATATCTTACCTCAATGTGTTTGGCCTTAGAATAAAGTACCGAATTCCGAGAAAGATTGATTGCACTTGTGATATCGCAGAAAAATGGAATCTTATTCATTTTAATGTCAAAATCACTAAGTTCTTGTTTAAGCCAAAGTATTTGAGTAGTGCACAAGCTTAAGGCTATATACTCGGCTTCGGTTGTAGAGAGAGCTACAGTAGCTTGTTTCTTTGAAAACCACGAAATCAAGTCGGTTCCTCTAAATTGATATGTTCCACTAGTGGATTTTCTATCTATTTTGCAACCACCAAAATCAACATCACTATATGTGTATAATTGCAACTTAGCATTTCTATTGTGCCAAAGTCCTAAATGTGGTGTGTGTTTAAGATATCTAAATATCTTTTTCACTGCATTGTAATGAGATACCTTAGGACAAGATTGAAATCTAGCACACATACAAAGACTAAACATTATATCAGGTCTTGATGTAGTTAAATATAATACTAATCCAATCATAGACCTATATAGTGTGTCATCAAAAGGTTTACCATTTGCATCTTTGTCTAGTTTGGTACTAACACTCATAGGGGTAGGTGTTAGTTTCAATTCAAATCTAAACTTCTTAATCATATCATTGACATACTTAAGTTGACTAATGTGGATTCCTTGAGGGGTTAGTTTGATTTGAAACCCTAAGAAGTAATTTAGCTCTCTTACCATTGACATTTCAAACTCTGACTTTATACATTCTTCGAAACCCTTTACTAGGGTAGGGATGGTTGAACCAAAGATAAGATCGTCTACATATATTTGAACTATTACTAAGTCATTGTTTTTCTTTTTAGGAACAATGTGTTGTTTATGGTCCCCCTTTGATATTTATTTGCAATAAGAAATTTTGCAAATCTATCATACCAAGCTCTTGGAGCTTCTTTCAAACCATATAAAGCTTTCTTAAGCTTGTATACATGATTAGGATTCCTTAGATCTTCAAATCCAAGGGGTTGTTTGACAAAAGCTTTTCCTTGGATGTATCCATTCAAGAATGCACTCTTGACATCCATTTGGAAGAGTTTTATGTTAATTAAACTTGCAATAGCAAGTAACAATCTAATTGCTTCTAGTCGTACAATGGGTGCAAAGGTTTCTTCATAATCTATTCTTCTTGTTGATTATAACCTTGTGCAACTAGCCTAGCCTTATTTCTTGTAATTGTTCCTTGTTCATCCATTTTATTCCTAAATGCCCATTTCGTACCTATTATAGATTTATTTTTGGGTTTAAGTACTAAGCCTCACACGTTGTTCCTAGTGAATTAGTTTAACTCCTCATGCATGACATCTATCCATGATATATCACCTAAGGCTTCCTTAACATTCTTAGGTTCTAAGTGTGACATTAAGCTATGTCCTTCAGCTTGATTTATGTTTCTACGAGTTCTAACTCTACCACTCGGATTCCCAATAATCAATTTTTTAGGGTGTTTATGTTTGTCTTTTATAAGCCACCAATTCTTTGGTTGACTAGGTTCACCCTCATCTTGTTCAAATATTTCATTAGTGTGAACAGTATCGTGTAGAATTGGATCATCTTGCAAGTTAGTTGTATTATCTTCCAATTGCAAAATTGCTTCATTTATTTCATCTAAGGGTTCATGCATGTCTTGTTCAGGGGGAATTGGTTCTAGATGATGAAGTACAGGCTCAAGTAATACATCATCATCATCAAACATATTTTCAACATTATTCTCTTGTTTATGTTGAGTTTTATCACTAACTTCAAAATATGTGTTCTCATTGAATTTCACATGTATGGATTCAATTATCTTTCTAGATGCAGGATTATAACACTTATATGCTCTTGAATTAGTTGAATAACCAGCAAATATGCATCAATAGACTTTTGCTCAAACTTGTCTAGATTATCCTTAGTGTTCAACACAAAACACTTACAACAAAAAAAACTATAAGATAATCTACCTTAGGTTATCTATTGTTGAACAATTCGTAAGGTGTTTTATTTAATTTCTTTCTAATAGAAAGCCTATTTATAATATAACAAGCACAACTGACAGCTTCACTCCATAAATATTTGGTACTTTCTTTTCACAGAACGTTGTCCTTGCTATTTCTTGAATTGTTCTATTTTTATGTTCAACAACTCTATTGAGTTGTGGTGTTCTAGGTGGTGAGAATTCATGTTTTATTCCATGTGATTCACAAAACTTGATTACATCTTTGTTTTTAAATTCTTCGCCTCTATCACTTCTAATTCTTTTAACATTTTCTTCGTAAAGATTTTCGAGTTGTTTGATAAGAGTTTTGATTGTCAATGGAGCATCGTCTTTGTGTCTTACGAACAATATCCATGTGTATCGTGGGTAATCATCTACTATGACACACACATAGTAGTATCCACTTAGACTTCTTGTCCTGCTTGGACCAAATAAGTCTAAGTGAAGCAATTCTAGTACGTGACTAGTACTCACTTCATGTTTTGGTTTCGTTGGTTCTTTTATGTGTTTTCCATTAATACAAGTTTCACATAGTTGAAAATTATCTAAGTCTAACTTAGGCATACCTCTAACTAGATTCTTCTTAGATAACTTTTCAATAGTTGAAATTCCTATATGGCATAGTCATCTATGCCATAAGTTCACATCTAATTCATGCGATATCAAACACTTAGCCTTAGAATCTAATATATTATAGAAGGAAAGGGTATAAATGTTACCATTCCTATTTCCTTTCAATGCGATTCTCCCTTATCATTTATTATATCACAAGAAGTAGGAAGAAATGAAACATTGTATCCACAATCAATAAGTTGTGAAATTGTAGCGCCCCGCACCTGGCCTCGTCCGGATACGGTTCGCCCGCCGTACTTCACTAAGGAGAGTACAAAGCGTCATGCGTAACATGCGAAAATCCATAACATAAGTCGTGGACTTCCATGCTAACATTCAACATGGTAGTAAAATTTAGGCAGAATTAAAAACTTTTACATAAATCATTCTATACATCCGACATAAGTTTTACAACCACATTCATTACATCAGTACTTCTGCAACCATCGCTTCCAACATAAATCCGTCATATTATGAATCCATCATAATAGAATCCCTAAGCTGTCATCCACTCGTATTCTCACGGATATGGGATCCTATGCTCGTCATCAATCCTTGCTACCCCGTTGCCTGTAAACTCTGGGAGGAAAAAATAGGGGGGTGAGTGACAAAGTCACCAGCAAGTACACCATAAACAATCATGCATTAAATGGAAAGTACATACAAGAACCGAACCCCCAAAATTTGGTCTCTTACCATCATACCTGTCTTTCCATTCAAATGCCACCAAGGTAATAGAAGCATCACTTGATCACAAAGGGAATAAGATCATAGCTTACATAACAACAACAATAAGATCGTAACTTAGGTAACGAAAGATCATGACCTAAGTAACATTACGTCTAGCGTTTAGCTAGCATCTCATCCCTTCCGTCAATAGCCACTAAGGCAATAAAATCATAACTTAGTCATGTAGCACGTAAAGACACAACTCAGTGCACGGACTCGACATCATGCTCATGACCATATGCAATGTGTATGAGTATGCAAATGCAGTGCATAATGAAAACATGAAAATATTTTCTTTCATTCTTTCTTTCAAAACATCATCGTCAATAAAATCAAGAGAGTGTTCAGATCTATTATATCCGGATCTGAGGCGGTCATATCCATCCCTTCGAATCTTACTTCTATGAAAAGGTATCATGCATAATGTGTATGAAAATGTGAATGCGATGCAAATGCAACGGAAAACATTCTTTCTTTCATTTAGACATGCTCATAAAAATACTTGAACTTTCTTTCTTTCTTTTAAATCATGCTCATCATAAAACAAGAGAGTGTGTCAGCCTATTATACCGGGCATGACTCGGTTCTTATAACATGATCACCTTCAGGTCTATTATACCGGACCTGGCTCGGTTCTTATACTCCTCAGACCTATTATACCGGGCCTGGATCGGTTCTTATCTTTCATCAGACCTATTATACCGGGCCTGTATCGGTTCTTATACTTCTTCAGATCAATTAACCCCGGATCTGGAGCGGGTTAAGCTGGCCAGAAATAAATGGTACCATAGGAATCTTTTCGCAATCGTAAACTTCTCTTTCAAAGATCTTTCTTTCAAAACTCAAAACTTCTTTTCAAAAGATCTTTCTCATCATTCTTTTTCCTAAAATCAGTTTCGTAAACTGTATGAACATGGACAATGCGATGCATGATATGCAACATGCGACATGTGAACAAATACATCATAACACGCATATACTGACTCGTCTCTTAAGCTGGAAAAACTGTCCAGCAATCATACTCTGTCCATACAGCCTCATGTTCGGCCATTCGTGCTTATTTTCGTAAACTCATGTCATACACATGCATAATGAAGTCTTAGACACATACCATAAAAATTTCATAACATTCCGATATGTCTAACGACCTCAAAACATCAACTATCATCAAAGATACTGCTGAAATCAGCAGGGCAATACCGTCTTACCTCGTTTTCATGGATCATAAAACCTTAATAAATTTGATCCAACACCTGAAAAACATAGCTAACATACCACGGAACAATATTCATGAGGCTAAACATCACATTTAAGCTTAAAAGAGCAAGATCAAAGCCTTACAACTCATGACATCAAACAGCCCTGTTTTCCAGTTTTGTACTACTAACTTCAACTAAGTTGTTAACCATCAAAATGGTGGTTTTATGTTGATTTATTTACATGAACATGTACATCTATGCCTTAAGTAACTACCATAAAATTTCCAAGGAAATCCAATAAACTTAAAGGGGTCATCTAATTACTTTCCCAAACTGGGTACATGCAGAAACTGGAATGACCAGTTGGATCACGAAATGAATTGTGACCAAACCACATATCCTTTTTCTAAAATTCCAACTCACAGATGTCATACACACATCAAGATATCATCCTACCAAAAATCAGCTCATTTGAACATTCCTAAGGTGCATTTTCGAGCCACACAACATACTACTCAAAACTGTCCTGTTCCAGCAACTCTGTTTGAGCAGTGTTACCAAGAACTTCATTAAACATAATCCACAACTCCTTTTACTAAAATTCCAACTCACAAATTTCTTAAACATACAAATCTATCACCATACCAAACATTAGCCAATTTGCACCTTCCTAAGGTTCGTTTTCAGGTCGTTCAACATGACACATAAAACTGCTCAGCTCCAGTGCTTCTGTTTGACCACTTCTTACTAAAAACTTCATTAAGGACAAACCACAACTCCTTTTATTGAAATTCCAACTCACACATTTCATATACATATGAGGCTAACATAACACCAAAAATTAGCCAATTTAAATAATCCTATGATTCATTTTCAGGTCGTACAAAACGTCATACTGTTCTGCCCAGTTCCAGTAATTTCTTCTTGAGCAGTTTTACCAAAAGACTTATTAAAAATAAACCATAATTCCTTTTACTGCAATTCCAACTCTCACTCGTACTACACACAAAGAGCTAGTGTCACATCAAAATTTAGCTTAATTGAACATTTCTAAGGTTCGTTCTCAAGTCACACAATCAGCAACACAAATCTGCCAGCCCCAGCAGTTTCAGCACTTCTTCACCTTTTTATTGTTCAAGCATTCTTCCACCAACTTCATTCATTAAGATGACTTAGTATACATCAAATACACATTTAAACATAGTTATTCCAAGTCTCATAACTCATTTTAGGCTACACATAACTCATACCAATAGTCTTGCCATTTATGCTTAGAACATGTCACTTTTCATATCAACACTTTTCTTTACATCAACTAAGTTCATGTCTTGTTCTTAGAATCTTCAACTAAGATTCATAACTTAAAAATGGCTAGTCATTCAAGCATGCACTTCACAAATAAGGCAAGATTGGCTAGAGTATACTTGCCTCTTTGAGCCTTAGAGCTTTTCCTTAGCTTGAACCTTGGTTGAAATGGAATGAAGTCTTCCTCCACTTCACTTGTGTAGCACGTTTTTGAAGAGGAGAAGAAGGAGAACATTAGCTACCATTTTAAATGAAGAATGGAGCTAGATTGAGGCTAGATTCCCTTACCAAAATGAAGTTTGAATGGAGCTTGAAATGGATTCAAACCACCAAGATGTTAGCTTCTCTTAGTAGCTTGAAGAATCTTCTCCTAGTGACCATTTGATGGTCACGTTTTTAGCAAGAAAAGGAGGTACCAACGTGAGCTTCATCCTTTGAAATTGAAGATGAAGATAGCCTTGACACTCCTAGCTCCTACTATGGCCGAAATATATGATGATGATAGAGGAGTTGCCTAAGTGTTCAATGAATCTTGAATGGTTTGGTTAGGTGAGTTCTTGAGGGTATTCAAGACTTAGATGATGGAGCTTCTTAGTATGAATTTAGATAAAACTCCATGGATGAAGTTAAGCTCCTTCATGACTTGAAGAAGTCTTCATGGAGAAGACAAGGGGAGGGTGGCGTGCCTTAGGGAGGGGAAGGGAGACATGGAGGATTTCCAAGAATGCCTAGAAAGAGGAAGTTTCTTGTGTCTTGCAATGGGGCTGCCCTTTTGTCCCCCACGCTTGTAATCTTCTTCTTTTTTTTTATTTTATTCCAAAACAACTTGTCTCGTCTTTCCTTTTGTTTATTTTATTTTATTTCTTAAATAAGAGTTTGTTATTTTAGTTCAACTATAGTTACTTTATGCCAACTATAATTACTTTATGTCAACTATAGTTACTTTATATCAACTATTGCTACTTTATGGCCAACCTTGGTTACTTTATCCAACTAGAGTTACCTTGTAGTAAATATTAAGTAACCATGGTAATTTTTCTTGGTCAACTAGGGGGGCCGATTTCTAGGCTTGGTTGACCCCTTCACCATGCTTAATTCTTCTTGTTCCAAGACAACCTATTTCATTGTAGTCTTACTAATTACATAATTGTGATAATAAGGAAAATTCTAGACTCTTCCAAGGCCCTTATGGCCGAATTTTACATAATGTTGGAAGGGTAGTTTGTCATTTCACTTGTGTCGTGCGACACACTTACATAATTATATTAAATTTCCTATAATATTTACTTTAAGGAAATTCTATCGGAGAATGTCAAATCAATGTAGTTACATTTAAATAACGTAACCGGTTGACTAATTCTTAGTGACTCATCTTCATAAGAGTCGGCGGTATAGACGAATTCCCGTGGGGTATAACATTGTTCCCTCTTTAAACTGCTTTATACGATTCTCAGTATATACCGATTTTTCGCAGGGTACAACATTCTCCCCCCCCCCCTTAATATAAGTTTCGTCCTCGAAACTTCAGGCTAGTCAACAAAATGGGGCGTCTACTCCTCATGTTGCCTTCCGTTTCCCATGTGGTTTCTTCTTTTGGGTAAATAAGATCGCAATAAACGTCTATTTAGTTCCTTTAGAACTGCTTTGTTCTTTTCATCTTAGAGATTTCACCAGAACTTATCCTTATTCTCTAGAGGTGTTGTCGTAACCTATCTCATATCTAGCACTTGCAACCTTGATACTATGTACTTGATAACGAAATCCATTCCGTATAAACATGATCATAGTATGCTTATAATTTCCTTTTTCATAAAATATGAAAAAAACTTGGCAGAGATCATTAACTCTGGGATATAGACCTTTATCTCTTTTCTGTAAACATCCTTTCAGTGATCATGTGACGGTCATCCTACGTACAAAAAGCTTCCAAGGACATCCGGAATAATTCCCATAAGGTACACATACCAAGCTCTTCATAAGTATGTGCCACGTTTATCTGTCTTGCTGATCGTCTTATTACGTAATAACTTTTACCCCCTTTTTGCGATCATTTCATAAAATCGAACTTGAAGTTGTGGGTTCTCCTTTAAAACTTATGTTCCCTTTAGGATGTTTCAAATCATCCGAAGGTGGCCCGCTCTCTTAAAACATGGTTTTCATAGTCATGACATATTCCCTCTATACTGCATTAAAATGCGTACAATTGTTAATAGTGACGCATCATGGCGAGGACCTCGAGTCCCATACATAGTGTCATACTTAGTCATGTTATCACTAATAATCTCACTTGCTTACTTGTGGTCTACTCATCATAACTTAAAGAAAACTATCATAATCACTCATACTTGGTTAATAGGAAGTAGAGCAGAGGACATAGGTACTTCACACTTATTAGGCGTACCTTGGTTGTTTCTTGGTCATCTGCATAAACTAGCCTTATATGGATACGGTTTCCACCTTCTACTTTATTTGCTTGTTAAATCGTTTCTTTCATTCTTTCGTTTCTTTACTATCGCATTCCGCTCCATAGCGGTCCTCTAATAATTCACCAAAGGTCTTTGAATATGACTTAACTTAGCCTAATTAGATCTGGGGGTCTAGACCGCGCACAAATCTGATCACCTTAAACCTTTAATTTCTCATAATCAAAGGAACATACTGTCCCAGAGTAATGAATGGGTGTGGTGATGCGTGACCCTTGTCTTAGTGAGTCATATTCCTCAACCCTTCTCGTGACTAAGTTCTGAGAGAGGAAGAACTCACAAAACTCCTCTTATAACTTTGCTCTTACTCTATCCAATGCCAGTATCAGCATGGAGTTACCTTCAACTTTACCTAACCATCTTTCTGCCCACTATGAACTAAATTCCCTGCCAAACCTTGGAATACGTGTTCTTACTAACTATTGCTAGTAAAGTCTACTGCCTCCTGGGGTGATAGTGATGATGTTATTTTTACTGAATTGTGGTGCCATCCGCACCACGAAGTGTCAGAGTCTTACTCAAGGTACAAATATTCAGGATAAGCGACACCATTTAATTCGTAATCCATATACGATCTTATGATCATGCAAACAGTCATGATTACATTCCATAGATGGCCATCGACTAGGGCTTTATCATATGGTCAAAACCCTAATTTCCAGTCTTAATCATCCTGGTCTAAGGTCAACTCTCATCTAAGATCAGAACTTAGGTCTAAGATCAAACTTAGTTGACTATAATCATCACTTAGTTCGACATTCTACCCGGATCTGGAGCCTTAGCTCTGATACCACCTGTAGCGCCCCGCACCTGGCCTCGTCCGGATACGGTTCGCCCGCCGTACTTCACTAAGGAGAGTACAAAGCGTCATGCGTAACATGCGAAAATCCATAACATAAGTCGTGGACTTCCATGCTAACATTCAACATGGTAGTAAAATTTAGGCAGAATTAAAAACTTTTACATAAATCATTCTATACATCCGACATAAGTTTTACAACCACATTCATTACATCAGTACTTCTGCAACCATCGCTTCCAACATAAATCCGTCATATTATGAATCCATCATAATAGAATCCCTAAGCTGTCATCCACTCGTATTCTCACGGATATGGGATCCTATGCTCGTCATCAATCCTTGCTACCCCGTTGCCTGTAAACTCTGGGAGGAAAAAATAGGAGGGTGAGTGACAAAGTCACCAGCAAGTACACCATAAACAATCATGCATTAAATGGAAAGTACATACAAGAACCGAACCCCCAAAATTTGGTCTCTTACCATTATACCTGTCTTTTCATTCAAATGCCACCAAGGTAATAGAAGCATCACTTGATCACAAAGGGAATAAGATCATAGCTTACATAACAACAACAATAAGATCGTAACTTAGGTAACGAAAGATCATGACCTAAGTAACATTACGTCTAGCGTTTAGCTAGCATCTCATCCCTTCCGTCAATAGCCACTAAGGCAATAAAATCATAACTTAGTCATGTAGCACGTAAAGACACAACTCAGTGCACAGACTCGACATCATGCTCATGACCATATGCAATGTGTATGAGTATGCAAATGCAGTGCATAATGAAAACATGAAAATATTTTCTTTCATTCTTTCTTTCAAAACATCATCGTCAATAAAATCAAGAGAGTGTTCAGATCTATTATATCCGGATCTGAGGCGGTCATATCCATCCCTTCGAATCTTACTTCTATGAAAAGGTATCATGCATAATGTGTATGAAAATGTGAATGCGATGCAAATGCAACGGAAAACATTCTTTCTTTCATTTAGACATGCTCATAAAAATACTTGAACTTTCTTTCTTTCTTTTAAATCATGCTCATCATAAAACAAGAGAGTGTGTCAGCCTATTATACCGGGCATGACTCGGTTCTTATAACATGATCACCTTCAGGTCTATTATACCGGACCTGGCTCGGTTCTTATACTCCTCAGACCTATTATACCGGGCCTGGATCGGTTCTTATCTTTCATCAGACCTATTATACCGGGCCTGTATCGGTTCTTATACTTCTTCAGACCAATTAACCCCGGATCTGGAGCGGGTTAAGCTGGCCAGAAATAAATGGTACCATAGGAATCTTTTCGCAATCGTAAACTTCTCTTTCAAAGATCTTTCTTTCAAAACTCAAAACTTCTTTTCAAAAGATCTTTCTCATCATTATTTTTCCTAAAATCAGTTTCGTAAACTGTATGAACATGGACAATGCGATGCATGATATGCAACATGCGACATGTGAACAAATACATCATAACACGCATATACTGACTCGTCTCTTAAGCTGGAAAAACTGTCCAGCAATCATACTCTGTCCATACAGCCTCATGTTCGGCCATTCGTGCTTATTTTCGTAAACTCATGTCATACACATGCACAATAAAGTCTTAGACATATACCATAAAAATTTCATAACATTCCGATATGTCTAACGACCTCAAAACATCAACTATCATCAAAGATACTGCTGAAATCAGCAGGGCAATACCGCCTTACCTCGTTTTCATGGATCATAAAACCTTAATAAATTTGATCCAACACCTGAAAAACATAGCTAACATACCACGGAACAATATTCATGAGGCTAAACATCACATTTAAGCTTAAAAGAGCAAGATCAAAGCCTTACAACTCATGACATCAAACAGCCCTGTTTTCCAGTTTTGTACTACTAACTTCAACTAAGTTGTTAACCATAAAAATGGTAGTTTTATGTTGATTTATTTACATGAACATGTACATCTATGCCTTAAGTAACTACCATAAAATTTCCAAGGAAATCCAATAAACTTAAAGGGGTCATCTAATTACTTTCCCAAACTGGGTACATGCAGAAACTGGAATGACCAGTTGGATCACGAAATGAATTGTGACCAAACCACATATCCTTTTTCCAAAATTACAACTCACAGATGTCATACACACATCAAGATATCATCCTACCAAAAATCAGCTCATTTGAACATTCCTAAGGTGCATTTTCGAGCCACACAACTTACTACTCAAAACTGTCCTGTTCCAGCAACTCTGTTTGAGCAGTGTTACCAAGAACTTCATTAAACATAATCCACAACTCCTTTTACTAAAATTCCAACTCACAAATTTCTTAAACATACAAATCTATCACCATACCAAAAATTAGCCAATTTGCACCTTCCTAAGGTTCGTTTTCAGGTCGTTCAACATGACACATAAAACTGCTCAGCTCCAGTGCTTCTGTTTGACCACTTCTTACTAAAAACTTCATTAAGGACAAACCACAACTCCTTTTATTGAAATTCCAACTCACACATTTCATATACATATGAGGCTAACATAACACCAAAAATTAGCCAATTTAAATACTCCTATGATTCATTTTCAGGTCGTGCAAAACGTCATACTGTTCTGCCCAGTTCCAGTAATTTCTTCTTGAGCAGTTTTACCAAAAGACTTATTAAAAATAAACCATAATTCTTTTTACTGCAATTCTAACTCTCACTCGTACTACACACACATAGCTAGTGTCACGTCAAAATTTAGCTTAATTGAACATTTCTAAGGTTCGTTCTCAAGTCACACAATCAGCAACACAAATCTGCCAGCCCCAGCAGTTTCAGCACTTCTTCACCTTTTTATTGTTCAAGCATTCTTCCACCAACTTCATTCATTAAGATGACTTAGTATACATTAAATACACATTTAAACATAGTTATTCCAAGTCTCATAACTCATTTTAGGCTACACATAACTCATACCAACAGTCTTGCCATTTATGCTTAGAACATGTCACTTTTCATATCAACACTTTTCTTTACATCAACTAAGTTCATGTCTTGTTCTTAGAATCTTCAACTAAGATTCATAACTTAAAAATGGCTAGTCATTCAAGCATGCACTTCACAAATAAGGCAAGATTGGCTAGAGTATACTTGCCTCTTTGAGCCTTAGAGCTTTTCCTTAGCTTGAACCTTGGTTAAAATAGAATGAAGTCTTCCTCCACTTCACTTGTGTAGCACGTTTTTGAAGAGGAGAAGAAGGAGAACATTAGCTACCATTTTAAATGAAGAATGGAGCTAGATTGAGGCTAGATTCCCTTACCAAAATGAAGTTTGAATGGAGCTTGAAATGGATTCAAACCACCAAGATGTTAGCTTCTCTTAGTAGCTTGAAGAATCTTCTCCTAGTGACCATTTGATGGTCACGTTTTTAGCAAGAAAAGGAGGTACCAACGTGAGCTTCATCCTTTGAAATTGAAGATGAAGATAGCCTTGACACTCCTAGCTCCTACTATGGCCGAAATATATGATGATGATAGAGGAGTTGTCTAAGTGTTCAATGAATCTTGAATGGTTTGGTTAGGTGAGTTCTTGAGGGTGTTCAAGACTTAGATGATGGAGCTTCTTAGTATGAATTTAGATAAAACTCCATGGATGAAGTTAAGCTCCTTCATGACTTGAAGAAGTCTTCATGGAGAAGACAAGGGGAGGGGGGCGTGCCTTAGGGAGGGGAAGGGAGACATGGAGGATTTCCAAGAATGCCTAGAAAGAGGAAGTTTCTTGTGTCTTGCAATGGGGCTGCCCTTTTGTCCCCCACACTTGTAATCTTCTTCTTTTTTTTTAATTTTATTCCAAGACAACTTGTCTTGTCTTTCCTTTTGTTTATTTTATTTTATTTCTTAAATAAGAGTTTGTTATTTTAGTTCAACTATAGTTACTTTATGCCAACTATAATTACTTTATGTCAACTATAGTTACTTTATATCAACTATAGCTACTTTATGGCCAACCTTGGTTACTTTATCCAACTAGAGTTACCTTGTAGTAAATATTAAGTAACCATGGTAATTTTTCTTGGTCAACTAGGGGGGCCGATTTCTAGGCTTGGTTGACCCCTTCACCATGCTTAATTCTTCTTGTTCCAAGACAACCTATTTCATTGTAGTCTTACTAATTACATAATTGTGATAATAAGGAAAATTCTAGACTCTTCCAAGGCCCTTATGGCCGAATTTTACATAATGTTGGAAGGGTAATTTGTCATTTCACTTGTGTCGTGCGACACACTTACATAATTATATTAAATTTCCTATAATATTTACTTTAAGGAAATTCTATCGGAGAATGTCAAATCAATGTAGTTACATTTAAATAACGTAACCGGTTGACTAATTCTTAGTGACTCATCTTCATAAGAGTCGGCGGTATAGACGAATTCCCGTGGGGTATAACATTGTTCCCTCTTTAAACTGCTTTATACGATTCTCAGTATATACCGATTTTTCGCAGGGTACAACAGAAATACTATGTAAATTGTATAAAAGATTACTTACTAACAACACATTTTGTATTTGTAATGTGTTAGGATCCCCAATTGTCTTCCAACAACCTTTCCTTTGTTGTTGTCGCCGAATGTCACCCTTCATTCTCGATTTGTTGTGCCCGAGTGAATAGTTTGGGGTCGCCTATCATGTGTCTTGAACACCCACTATCTATAAACCACTTGGTTTTTAGATTCTTTGACTTTGTCTCCTTCTTGCGTTCTTCACGATTTTCCTACAATGGAGACAAAGTTTTAGGTACCCTTTACTTGGGTCCTTGAATGTTAGGGGCTCCATCCTTCTTTATATACCCTTTGGGTATCCAAACTTGGATGTACCTTCTGGGAACATATTTGAAATTATTATAAGTTGAATAATAAAAAGTATTTTCATGTACTTGTCCATTCCATTTAAAAGATGATGCATTGTGATACATGTTATATCTTGGTTTATATGCATTATGTTGGGGCCGATTTTGATAGCTAAAATAAGGTATATGATTTTGTTTCTTATATAGTGCTATGTATGTGTGGTCATATGTATTCCAATAAGTTTTATATGAATGTTGCATATGCTTAAGTTCATAATAAGTTGGACGCATTTGATTTTGTCTAGATACACTTGTATACATATAGGCATAAATGTTAGTTGGTCTAGATGCATAATTTTGCCTTGTTGCACGTTTATATATGTGTGCTTTTTTAGGTGGATGTTGCATTTTTACCTTAGAAGGAGTAGAAGAAGGAGTAGCAGGCAAAGTTGAATGTATTTTTCCGGCTTTGTGTGGTAGTTTTGTGCTAAATGAAACAAATTTAGTACGTTTATCTACCTTTACAGTTTCTTCTTTATATCCTTGCCCGATTTTATCTTTTCCATATTTTTGTGATGATATAAGTGTGCTTAACATGTTAGATCCAGATTCAAACTGTTCTATCATTTTTTTCTAAGTCTAGTTTAAAAGATTTAAGTTGCACTATCTCATTTTCACAATTATCTACTTTACTTTTTAACATGCTATTTTCAGTTTTTAATGTTTGTTAATTTTTCCTATATGATTCAATTTTAATATCTAAAGAAGCAAGAGTACTAGTAGACTTTTGTTTAAAAGATTCTAATTGATCGTAAAATTCCAAGTTGGACGTCTTCAACTTGTCATTTTCTTCAATTAGTTTCTTATTTTCTTTATACATCCATTTACAATGAGCATGCATCTTTAAAAATTCTTCGTACATTTCATCGAAAGACATTTCACTATCAGAATCTACATCAGAAGAAAAAATTACCTCGCTGGATACAAAGCAGACTTTAGCTTCTTCATTTTCTGATTCTGAGTCGGAAGAGTCGCTCCAAGAGCTCGACTTCATAGCCCGTTTGCCTATTCTCGACTTAGACTCTTTACTTTAGGTTTTTGCGCCTCCTTTTCTTGTTTATTGTTATTATTATTCTTGTTGTTGTTATGTTTCTCTGTTGGACAATCATAAGGAATATGTCCTTTTTGCCACATTTATAGCATTTTAATTCTTTATGACACCACTTGTTGTTATCAGAATTATTTTTTCTAAGTTGGGAAGAAGTAGAAGAAAAATATTGTTTTTAATTCCTACTAGGCCGTTTCAAAAACTTTGAAAGTTTTCTTGCTATTAATATTAATTCATCGTCTAATTCACTATTACTATTACTTTCATCATTATTTGACTCAGTTGATTTGAAAGTAATAGACTTACCGGATGATTTAAATAATTCGGACTTCCATTGGTTTAGTTTTACCTCGTATACTCTAAGTGAGCCTATCAATTTGTCCATTTTTGTGATTGATTTTATTTCTTCAATTGCTGTGACTTTAGCATCCCATTCAGCAGGAAGGCTTCGCAGCACCTTTTGAACCTTCTCGTTGCTGGTAAACGATTTACCTAAAGCTTCAAAGGCATTGACAATATTAGTAATCCTCAAATCCATAGATGTTATGGATTCGTTTGGAAACATTTTAAACAATTCAAGTTCAGTCATAAGCATGTTTATTCTTGACTTTTTTATGCTGCTAGTACCTTCATGCTTTAATTCTAGTGATTTTCACATATCGTGTGCACTTGTGCAATTAGAAACATATCCTGCTTCAGAAGTCGTAAGTTCGTTTAAAAGCAATTGCATGGCTTTAGCATTCATATATATTTTCTTTTTATCTTCAGATGACCATTCACTTTTATATTTTTTTGCCTCTTGTGTTACACCATTTACCTGTACAACTTTCATTGGAGTGTACGACCCATCTTCAACTATAGACCATAAATTGATGTCTATAGCCATTAAGAATAGCATCATCCTAAGTTTCCAATGAACAAAATTATTTCCATCAAAAAGAGGAGGACGTTGTGTAGCCATAACTTCCAACTCACCTTTGTGAGAAACAATGGCCATTTTATGTATCTTTGAATTGAGATAAGCAGGCTACTAGGAATTGTTGTTTGCTTGTCTTGTTCGTATGGTGTTGAATCTTGCTTCTTAGAGTGGTGCTGGCTTGTCTCTGATACCAATTGTTGGACCGTACACCTGCACTATACACCATTAAAGAGGGGTGAATAGTGGTTAGCGCAAAAAACACTACAACCCTTGAATAAAATCCTCTTTGAAAACAAAATATGAGACCTCCTCAGATTCAGTACCCTTTTGAAAAATTCAAAACTCAATGTACACAACTCCAATAATTATGAAACTTTCCATAAATTAATTTCAATGTCTTGAATAGAATCTTACCAAAAATGAGACAAAAATAAGATTGTTTGACACTTCAACCAAATAAAAAGATTCAGATGGTCAATCTGGATGGAATTGGACAGAATAGTGCTGAACTTTGAAAACGTGTTTCTCTTTAATTACTCGACAAAAAGGATGATCTTTATGCCAAAATACTCCTTAGGATGTCTAGTTTACGTTTCCAAGAGGCACTGACCTGAAAACATTCTTGATGAAATCAAAATTTAAGTTTCTTTGAGACTGGTCAGATTGCAGCCAGAATGGAGCAATTATCTTGGAACGACTGAAAGACTAACTTTCCTTTGCTCAAATCAGGCGATTCTTGTTGAAAATGAAAGCTAACAGTCTGAAGTAGAAGTCCACCAAAAAATCATAAATTTTGAAAATGTTTGGTATTTTTGCAAGACGTGTGAATTTGTGTGAAATCTGCAATGAAAACGGGCAGAAAACAGAAAAGTAGGAAGAAGACAAGAACAGTGAAGATTTATCCTGTTTCGGTCAATGTGACCTACTCCAATCCCAAGTAACATCTTTTCTTAGATTTCACTATGAAATAAATACAAATACAACAAGAACCAAGCTTGATCCTTGGGTTAGACACCAACCTTATTCAAGACTTGGATGCACACCTCTATGCAATTCTTAGTTGCAACACCTTTATCACCTATTGGTGTAGCCTTATAAACTTGGCTAACTAATCTTACAAAATTACCAAAAGAGGCATGTATAACGCAGCTCAGCAACAACAAGAAATGAAACACCTTAGCTACAAAGAAAGAATCAAGAACAAGAAGAGAATAGCAAGAATCTTTAGCATTCAAGTGTGTGTTCTCTTCTTCACCTTTGCCTCCTGTTTATAGTGTGAAATAGGCCTTGAAGATAAGAATGCACATGTGTTAGGCCTTAAAGATAAGAATGCACACGTGTCACCATCTTCATCATAAAGTCTTATCTGTATTCACATCATTGGTTGGCAACATAAATGTTTTGTACAATTGGTAACATGATGAAACATAATTGGTCCACCTTGGCAAACCCTTTCTGCCGATTTTTATTTTTCAAAAGTGACATGGAAAATGTGAAGATAATAACCAAGGATAAGATGACATATTCCTCCATTAAACTTTCAATTTCTTTGCACAAGAATAGGCATGTGAATGGCTGAAATTTTGAACAAAAAAACAGCTTCTGACCTCCTTGTCTAGCCCTTTTTTTAAACTTGAAAATTCAAATTGCCAACTAGCTTCTTTTTTTGGTTGGTCCACTTGTCACCAAGTCATAAAATGAAGACACCATCATTTTCACACTTTATGGACGTTTTTGCAGCTGTAAATAAAGTGTACAAACTCATATTTAATGAAGAGCAATCAACAAATAATAGTTGACAAGGTTATGTCAACATATAATCCAAAATTCCCACTTTTCCCCTTTGTATGTTGCAATAAATTTTGCACCAAGAACACCTTTAAATCTCTGTAAAATGATTATTAAGAACCTCCAATAATATATTCATAAGATTCTTCAACAAGAAAAATAGAATGTGACATCGAAACCCGTCACATATCCCGATACTATAGATAGTATTACCAAATAGAGAAATAAGATAGAAATCCATCCAATAATCTTCAAGAAACCATAAATAAAATCTAGAATGAAGATAATAAGATACTCAAGACATTCCTAGAGTAAAAAAACAAAAATACCCTTGGAGGGTAAAATGACCAAAATGCCCCTAGTGAGAGAAAACTCCAGAAATGACCCCGATGGGTAGAAATAAATATAAGAAAACCTTTTTGATAATAAATAACATGAGAATTGGTCCTTGAATCATATTCACTATGTCAAGTACCTACAAAACGCAAAATACCGCTTTTGCCCTTTTTGGTAAGTTGTAGAAACTTTCAAGGCACATTAGTCACAAGACATTTATATTCATCAAAAAAACATAATAACAACATGATAAATATATATAAATTATGTGAAAATAAAAAAACATTTTATCACATTTTATAAAAATGTTTTAAAAACCCTAGACATCGATCAATCGAAGTATCTCTGCTTGAGGGATTGATGTCTCACAGTGAGGTTCAGATTTTGTCTCTGACCTATATCGATCGATCGAAGTTAGGGATCGATGTGTCTCAAGTTTAGAGACCAATCACATCGATCGATGTCTCACAGTAAGGTCTTGACTTTTCTCTGCCTTACATAGATCGATCGATGTGAGGGATCGATGTACATGGATCGATCGAAGTGCACTAACCTGAGAGATCGATGTAATTTTTCTTCATTTAATTGATATATTTAAAATCTTAATCATTTTTAACATCATGTGTGACATTTTTATGACATGCAACACTTAAAATCATGACTTTCAAAATTATCCAAACATATTTTTCAACAAATATGTGTCAAGTAAAGTATAGTAGAAAATATGATTTGTTGATATATATTATCGTGGAATATGAAGTCATATGCAAAGAGATGGGAAATTAGGGTTTTTGGCCATTTTCACTGAGTATAATATGCATATTTTAAGGAATTATTGATATACAAAAATGATGGAAAAGTGCGTTGTTTTTGGGGTGTTGACCGAGACTTGATGTAGGGAGAAATAGGGTGTATTTTATGATTTAAGGCGTCATTTATATATATATATGTAAGGATGTAAAATGTGATAAGTACAATAAGGTTTAAGAATCGTATAGATGATAACATGCATAATTGGTTAAGACGTACACTTACATCGGTCACATTTCCCAACATGTTTAATAGTTCATGGTATTGATGTGATAGTACTGCGTATGAACAGTTTATGACATTGGTGTGATTTTACTGTGTATGGACAGTGTATGACATCATTGTGAATTTACTGTGCATGGACAGTTTATGGCATCGGTATGATTCTATTGTGTATGGACAGTTCATGACATTGGTGGAATGCTACTGTGTATAGACAGTTTATGCCATCGGGTTGAATTTACTATGTATGGACATTATATGACATCGGATTATTTCATTGTTATCGTATTAGTGTTTTCATGACATCGTTTATGACACCTCGTCGTAAGAATATCGCATCAGTCAGACTTATGGTACAGCAGGGTTACTTTGATAATGAAGTTGTTACTAGTACTTAATTACATTTATGTGATGCACTTTATTTACAAATGTTGGAGACATGAATTGTTATGTTATTTATTTACGTATCATTACTTTATTACCCCGTCTTTCATGCATGATTCACATGTCGTATCTAGACGTATTACTTGCTGGATGATTACATTTTTATCGCACATACTTGCCTTATCATATTACAGATAACAGAGATGTTGATCCACTACTTCTAGAGGACGTACCCTGACTAGAGCATCCGTGAGCTGAGATGTATACTGGAGCTATGTACCGGATATTTTGGATTTTGATCATGATGTACTTAGATTATGAGAGACATTGTACATTATGACTTGTACGCACTTTGGACGATTTGTATTATTAGGCATGTCGTATGTTTATCTTTATTTTGTTTCCGCTATATTGATTTACGATTCATGTCAACATGCACATGTATAGTGTCAATGCCTTGTACTTCTCGTAGTAGAGTACGGTGGGTGCACCGTGCCAAAACCCTAGTTTCGGGCAGGGCACTACAATCGCACACACAAATATACAAATACACGTGATCATCATAGAGCAGCATATGTACGAAAACATATATGAATAACACAAAATAAAAGTTAAAGCAAGCATGATCCAATGCACGAAGTGAGTACAATCCGAGAAGAGAGGAAGGTAACATACCTTTTTAGCGAACTAATTCCTACGCAAAATCTTCTTCTCCCTTTTCTTTTTCTATACTCAGCTGATCTTGGTATTTGCTAGAGGAAGAAAATTATTTTTTGTGTGCTAGGGGGTGCAGCCGAGACCTCTAAGGGGGAGAAAGAAATTAGGTTTTGCTTGTTTTGGTTTTCTTTTTGGTGGGGGAATATTGGGGAGGGGTGGCAGAAGTGGAAAAAGGGGATTTAGGGTTTGTGTTTTGTGTTATGGTTATTATTATAGAGTGTAAGGGTGGTTAAGATAGGTATATGTTTCCTATGTAATTTAAGGTTTAAATTTCCTTGTAGATATCTTATTCCATTTAATTTGTGTTTATCTCTATCTCTTCTTAATTTGGAAAAAAGGCTAATAATTATTATTTATGTAATAAAAAAAGGACATAACACTACGCCCCCTTACAAAAAGTTTCGTCCTCAAAATTTACGTATCTTTTCGAAGAGTTGTGGGTAGCGCTTGCGCATAAACTCCTCGACCTCCCAAGTCGCTTCACGTTCCGTGTGGCTCGTCCACTGAACTTTCACATAAGGAATGATCCGACGCCTCGATACTTGATCTTTACGATCCACAAACTAAATAGGGGTCTCCTCGTACGTAGCATCATCACATACCTTCAGTGGTCCGGCATCCAACACATGACTCGGGTCCGGAATATACCTTCTCAACTACAATATGTGAAAGTTGTTGTGCACTTGAGCCAATGTAAGGGGTCGTGCCAAACGACAGGCTAAAGTGTCAACTCTATCAAGTATCTCGTATGGACCCACATAACGCTGACTTGGTTTACCTTTTTCTCCAAAACACATCACACCCTTACTGGGTGATACCTTAAGGTAAACTTTTTCTTTCACTTTGAATTCTAAGGGACATCTCTTAGTATCAGCCCAACTCTTACTCCTATCGTGAGCGGTCTTGAGCCTATCACAGATAATCTTCACATTTTCTTTAGTTTGCTCGGATAACTTCGATCCAGTGATAGCTTGCTTTACAACTTTGCCAAAGTAGATAGGGGATCTACACTTATGTCTATAGAGAGCCTCAAATGGTGTCATATCGATGGCACTGTGGTGACTGTAAATGTAAGAGAACTCAATCACTTAACCATGATGTCCCAGTTCCAATTGAAGTCCAATGCACACGCTCTCAACATATCCTCCAATGTCTAGATCGTTCTCTCTGACTAAAGTCAATTTGGGGATGAAATGCCATGCTCAATCGTAACTCAGTCCCCATCCTCTTTTGACATGCTGACCAAAACCCAGAAGCAAACATCGGGTCACGATCCAAGACAATACTAACTAGAACTCCATGCAAGCTGACAAGGTTATCAATGTATAACGTCATCAATCTCTCCAAGTTCTTGTCACTTGGTACTTGCAGAAAATGAGCGGACTTTGTTAATCGATCCACGATCACCCAAATACTATCGTTGCTATTTCTTGTTCTTGGGAGCCCTACCACAAAGTCCACCGTCACATACTCTCATCTCCATTCGGGTATCTCCAATGGCAACATAAAACCTCCCGGCCTCTGATGCTCTGCCTTAACCTATTCGTATACAAGACACCTCTCAATAAACTCAGCTATGTGTCTCTTCATGCCACTCCACCAATAATGCTTCTTCAGATCACTATACATCTTCATGGCACTATGATGAATCGATATCTTAGAGTTGTGTGCCCCCTTCAAAATTTCTCTCTTGAAGTCCTCAACATCAGGCATAATCTTCTTTGGTACCACATAGTGCCATCATCGTGAACCTGAAACCCATCAATCTGACTAGTCATCATTCTTTTGTGAATACCTCTAAGGTCCCATCACCTTTCTGAGCCTCTTTAATCAGATCAACCAAGGACGGTGAGGTAATCAAATTCGCTAGAATATTTGCTCTATCATCCACGATAACAAACCAAACTCGGCAATCTCTCTCTCCAAAGGTGTCTATCTGGCATGGCTCGATTTCCAACTCAGCGTATCAGCAACTCGGTTTGTCTTTCCAGAATGATAGCTAATAGGCATATCATAACCCTTAATTAGCTTCAACCATCTCCTCTGACGCATATTCAACTCTTTCTGAGTGAATAGATGCTTCAAACTCTTATGATCTGTGAATACTTCGTACTTCTCTCCATATAGATAATGACGCCATATCTTAAGTGTGAAAACCACTACAGCTAACTCAAGATCAGAGGTCGGATAGTTCTGTTCATAAGGCTTTAGTTGGAGTGAGGCATACGCGATGACTTTATCTCCTAGCATAAGGACACACCCTGAAACGAAGAAGTTAGATCACAATCGAAATGTATCTAAAATCAAATTGAAATCATATGCATATACCTAGTCCACTCTTGGACGCGTCGCTGCTAATGACAAAACCTTCAGAACCTGATGGCTACGCCAGTACATGGGTAGTGTTCAATCTCTTCTTCAGCTTAGTGAAGCTTTTCTCACACTCCATAGTCCACTCAAATTTGTCTTCTGCTTAGTGGCACCGCTATAGTAGATAATCTTTCGACAAACTTCCTGTAGTAGCCAGCCAACCCAAGAAAACTTCTTACTTCAGTTGCATTTTTTGGTCTGGGCCATTCAGTGATAGCCTTGATCTTCTTTGGATCCACTGAGATCCCCTCATCTGGGACCACGTGGCCCAAGAAAGCCACGCTCTTCAGTCAAAATTCAAACTTACTAAACTTGGCGTATAACTTCTTCTGCTTGAGGGTTCCTAGAACTTCCCTTAAGTTCTCTGCGTGTGTCTCTTCATCAGGAGAGTAGGCCAAGATGTCAGTAATGAATACCACAACGAACTTATGCAGCTCATCTCGGAATACTGTATTCATCAAATCCATGAAGGAATCTAGAGCATTAGTCAGTCCAAACGACATCACTAAAAACTCATAGTGGTCGTATCTAATGCGAAAGGCAGTCTTCGGAATATCCTCTCCTTTGATCCTTAGCTGATGATATCCGGATAGAAGACCTATCTTGTAATATACTTTTGCACCCTTCAACTGGTCGAAAAGGTCCTTGATCCAGGATAGAGGATATTTATTCTTGATTGTAATCTTATTTATCTTGCAATAATCAATAAACAATCTCATACTCCGATCTTTCTTCTTCACGAATAGGACAAGAGCTCCCCATAGTGAGACGTTGGGGCGGATGATTTTGCTGTCTAGTAATTCTTGTAGCTACTCCTTCAACTCCTTGAGCTCTGCCAGCGCCACAAGATATGGTGCTTTCCATATAGGCTCAGCATATGGGATAAGATTTATCGTAAATTCAACCTCTTGATTCAGTGGTAAGCCTAGCAATTCGTCAGAGAAGACATCTATGAATTCATTTGCCACGGAGATCTGGTCAATAGATGTTACCTGCTGCTCAGCATCCATAGCATAGGCCAGAAAACCTTCTCCACCCTTTCTCAATGTCCTATAAGGATGGACTACAGTCAGATATATCCTCTTTGGCTTCTTTTTTAGCTTAAAATTCCCCTGGAAGATAATCTCCTTCATATCAGATCCTTGGATTGTGATGCGCTTCAGCCGATAGTCAACGTTCGCAGGATATTCAACCAACCAATCCATGCCGAGAATAATATCAAAGTCCCTCATCTGAATAGGGATCACGGTCGTGGTGAATTGCTGATCATCAATTTCTTGCTCACATCACTTATACTGATGGTGGGATATTATCACCTAATTGCCGGCTACCTGCACTCGGTATGAGGGCTCAAGCCATTCATGGCAATGGCTCAGATTCTTGGCGAATTTCTTAGAAATAAAAGAGTGTCTTGCGCAACTATCGAATAGTACATTGGCATGGACATTGTCTACTAGAATCGCACCTATCACGTTTATGGTTACTTATGTAGCACTTATATTCAACAAATATATGATTTAATTAAAATGATTTACTTAATTAATTGTTACCTGTCACGACGCCGGTAGCCACCTTAACGTCTGCGTCAGTCATAATATGGACCCTGGCATTGGTCCTTGGTCTCCTTGTCTGCTGACCTTCCTGTGGATGCAGTGTCGGTGGTGCTGCCTTCTAGTCTGTACATTCTTTCTCATAGTGGTTTGTCTTACCACACCTGTAGCATACAATCGCCTTCCTCCAACACTCACCTGGATGTGTGCGTCCATAGTGGGTACACGGCTGGAGTGGTCCAGCGTCCCTTGGTGGTTGTGGCCGTGTAACGCTCCTCGGACCCTACGGCTGGGGTGTTATAAACTGCTGCCTGTCAAACTGTCATCTGGGTACCTTAACCTAGCATCCTGACCTCCCAACACTAAGCTCCTCATGGGGCCTCTTGCCCCTCACCCCTCACTTGTGCGGCGACTCTCCTGAAATCACCCTCTACTTCTCGGCATACCTCCAGAAGCTCATCGAATGTCCTGGGTCTGGCAGCAACTATGCTTGACTGTATCTATGATCTGAGCCCCATCTCTAAGTGCATTTTACTTAAGTCAAATTAGCGCTTCTTTACTTAAATTCTTTTAAGATGGATACTAAATAATTATATAAGGGGATGTTACAAGGTATTGAAATACCCTATAAAATTCGGTCAAGAGGCCTTGATCAACCTTGGAACAATTTTGTTTTATAAGGATACAAACCTAAATGATCCTCACAAAAGAAAATTTAAAATCATATTAGATAAAATAAATAATAGTATAAGTTACATAAGTATGTGCTATGCTAAAAGTGAAAAGACTAAAATACCCCCAAGACCCCCCAAGATTTCGGCCAAGGCAATGGAGGGATCTAGAACCCTCCCATTATTCTACTACTTGAAATATTTAACTAGAGTACAATTATATAATAAAGAAATAAAGAAAGCATGCAAAAAGAAATAATAAAATAATAAAAAGAGGAGTGCGTGGGAGACAAAAGCTTGAAGCTACAAGCCTAAGGCTTGCCTTTCCCTCCCCCATGCGCCGGATTTATCTCTCCCATCCCCCATCACGATTTATTTTTAAACCAACCTAGAAGCTTCATTTCACTCCATTGTGAACTCTCTCTCAAGGAAGCAAGACAACACTCAAACTATTCTCTATTTCTCTCCAACCACACCATACGGTCCCTTCATCTTGGAGCTAGAAGTTCAACTCCACTCTCATCTTCAAGCTCAAGAAGCATCTAGGTAAGTCTCATTCCAAGTTTCTTAAGTAAATTCTCCATGTCAAATAATGAAGCTCACATGGGTTCCCTTTTTGCTCTACCCATAACCGTGACCTTCATGGTCACTAGGTACAAAATCTTCCATCTTTTAGTGGTGCAAGCTCTTGCTAGTTGAAGCTCCATTCAATCTCCCATTTTGGTAAGAAGATCTAATATCAAGATAGCTACATTTTCATTTAAGAATGATGACTAACATTTTTCTTTTCTTCTTCCAAAAACCGTATGCTTCATGAGTAAAGGAGGAGGAAATTTTCAACTCATCTCATTCCATATCCAAGCTAAGAAAAAGCTCTAGCTTGAAGAGGCAAGTATACATGAGACTCTCATGATTTATTTGAAGAATTTGTGACTTGAATGGCTAGTTGTTTCTAAGATGCCAACTTTAGTTGAATATATTAAGTATTAAGCATGACACCTTAGTGATTCCTAAGAAAAATGTCTTGCATGTGACTAATTCCTCCAAAGATGAAATCTTTTCTTACATTCAATATGATATGAGGCTGTTTTAGGATAAAATAAGGTTCAACCAAGTGATTCTAGGCAAGAATAGCTCTTGGATGAAACTTGTGAAGAACTAAAATGGCAGGCATGTGCTAGTCGTAAGTAATAAGGTTGTAGCGCCCCGCACCCGGCCTCGTCCGAAAACGGTGCACCCGCCGTACTTCACTAAGGAGAGTACAAAGCGTCGTGCATAACATGCGAAAATCCATAACATAAGCCATGGACTCCCATGCTAACATTTAACATGGTTGTAAAATTTAGGCAGAATTAAAACTTTTCAAATTAAACATGCATTACGAAATAACTAAGTCCCCAAAGTAACAGTCTCACAAACGTCATAGACAAATTCCACAGAGTTCAAACATAGTCATAATACAAACATCTCAGCAGCACAAAGTCCTTAAGCTTAGCTCCCTTCATATCTCCTCGCCTATGGATATGGTACCCTTGGCTCATCTTCGATCCATTCTATCTTGGCATTATCTGGGGAAAAAATAAAGTGTGAGTGATAAAAATCACCCAGCAAGAATACAATAAACGACCATGAATTACATAAAGAATTATAACATGAATGTAGTAACGTGAAAACTTTAAGTAATAACTCATACCTGTCTTAAGTTCTGAAGTCAACTGACGATATAGCCTAAGCATAATTCTAGATACTGCTAATCACTATTAGCATATTAAGTCCTTAACTGTATTATACAACATGTTAGCGTGATCATGAGTTATGCAATATGCAATGCATGATGTCATGTCATGTCAAAACATCATTTTGGTCCCATAAAATAACGTGTCATAAATACGGAGTGTCAGATCAATTAACCCTGGATCTGAGCGGGTCCAGAACAGATATCAGATCAATTAACCTCGGATCTGAACGGGTCCAGAAGAGATATTAGATCAATTAACCCCGGATCTGAACGGGTCCAGAACATGTAACAGACCAATTAACCCCGGTCTGAACGGGTCCAGAACATATCATGTCAACAGACCAGTCAACCCCGGGTCTGGAGTCGGGTTAGTCGCATGCTTGGCCGGCAAAGGAATCATGAAGCTTGTTAAAACATGGGACCGTAAAATTTTTATGCATAACAAAAACATAGTCGCTTTTGAAACTTGCTTGCATAAGTAAATTCCATAAAATCGGTTTCATGATCATGCATGATACATGCAGTGATATGCAATGCAAGTCATAGCGTGAAATAACATATTAACCTACATGTTCGGACTTAGGAAATCCTTAAAATTCCTATGTCGTACTCATAAGCAGGTAAATTAACCCCATTTAATGTATTTCCTTGTTCAGCCTAAATTTCAGCTTTAGTACATCAACTTTGCATCCGTGATTACCCTCCAAAACGTTAGGGTTAACCTAACTAACTTTCGTGACTTATTCCTATGTGTCTCGAGGATTTGTCATAAAATTTAAGATTAAATTGATAATCATAAGGGCTCATTTAATTACTTTTCTGAAACTGTTTAAGTGCTAAAACTGATCTGACCAATTTTATTAAAAATTTAATTGCGGCGAATCCGTAATTCGTTTTCCAGAAATTCCAACTCGTCCAAGTTACAAACATGTGGAACTAGTATCCTACAAAAATTTAGCCCATTTACATATCTCTAAGTCCCCTTTCTGAGGCCTGGAAAGTCGTTACTAATTTCAGGTTGGCTCCAGTAATTTCAGTTGAGCAGTTTTACCAAATAATTCATTAAAAATAATCCAGAACTTATTTTACCAAGATTCCAGCTGTCATGTCCACTACACTCATAGGATTATTACCATGCCAAAAATAAGCTTTATTGGTCATCTACAAGGTCCCTTTTCCAGTCTGTCAAGAGAGATTACAATTCTACTGGATTCCCGTTTTTCAAGTCGACCAGTCTTACCAAATATTTTATTAAACATCAACCATAGATCATTTTATCAAAATTCCAGCTGTAATATCTACTAAACTCATGGTGCTAGGTTTGTGCCAAAAATCAGATTTATTGAAGGTCCACAAAGTCCTATTTTAATTCGTTGAAGTCAGTGGTCAATTCTGCCTAGCTCCAGAATTTGCTACTGGAGCAGTTTCACCGCGTAATTTCTTAAAAATAATCCTTAGCTTATTTTAACAAAATTCTAACTCTCACTTGTGTTACATTCATAGGGCTAACTTTGTGTCAAACATTAGCTTCATTGAAGGTCTGCAAGGTTAGTTCTCAGGTCGTTGAAAATGTCACTTCATTCAGTCTAGTTCCAGTGGTTTGCCATTTGTTCTTCTATTCAAGTCAAATGTTCATCATTCATCTTGTCCTTATGAAATATATGATTGATTACCACTTACCCTCCATTGTAACATAAATGTCCAGGTTGCATGCTTACAATAAAATCACCTTTTCATTATACTAAACAGTTTGTAGATAGTAATAAGGCAAGTGTCATTTATGCACTAAAATAAGTGTTCATCTTTAAGACAATACTCACCTCCTCTTCCCTCTTTTAGGCCGGACCTAGGGGGTGCCTTAGCCACCATTTTTCCACACATTTTCAAGCATACATTCCCATTCAAAATTCATCTCAAGCTAATCTTACTAACAACTTCATAAAGCTCCTATCTTACATATGCATGCCTTTCCATAAATCTTCCAAGTTTCAAACAAACATCAATCTTGCTTAGACTCACTTAGTTGCAACTTAAATCATCCTAAAACAGCCTTGAATCTTAATGCATGAAATCAAATATTCTATCTTTGAGAGAATAAGTCACATGCAATGCATTGTTCTTAAGAAATCTATAAGATATAATCTCAAACTTAGGATATTCAACTAAAGATTAAATCTTAAGAACCTCTAGTCATTCAAGTCACTAACTCTTTAAATAAATCATGAGAGATCATTGTATACTTGCCTCTTCAAGCTAAAGCTCTTGTCTTTGCTTGGTTATGGAGTGAGTTGAGTTGAGATCCTTCTCCTTCTTCCTTGAACATACGGTTTTAGGGGGAAAAGGAAGGAAAAGATTAGCCTTTATTCAATAGATGAAATAGGATATATTTGAGGCTAGAGCACCTTACCAAAATGAGCTTGGAATGGAGATTCAAGTGTAACAATATAGCACCACCTAAGAGAGTTGAAATCTTCCACCTAGTTGGACAAGGAGGCCATGGTTTTGGGGGTGGAGGGAATGGTTCAAGTGAGCTTCATTCTTCACCAAATAAGAATTCACTTAAGGAATTTGGAACAAGACTTACCTAGAGATCTTCTTGAGTCTTGAATATGAAGCTTGATTGAGAACTCCTACCTTCAAGAATGGTGTGGCCGAAAGTTTCTTGGTGAGAGGAGTTAGATGAAAACTTTCTAAGTGTTAGCTAGAATGTGTTAAAGGTGGAAGGAGTTGGCTAGTCTTGCAAAATTTTAAAAAAAGACTAGGGTTGGTTGGGGGGTAGAAGGCCGACGGTGGGGGTGTACAAAGGAGGGAAAAACATGCTTCATGAAAGGGGAGAAAGGCTACTTTTGACCCTTGCTTTGTCCCCCATGCAACCTTCTACTCTATTTGTTTACTATTTTCTTCTTGCATGGCTTAACTATTTTATTATTTGTTGGTTTGCATGCTTACTTATTTTATTAGTTTAGGTTTTTCCATGCTAGCATCTTGTCTCTTGAATTTTCTACTTGAAAATATCCAAGGTATATGAAGACTTGGGAGTCTTCTAGACCTCCCCCAAGGTGGCCGAATTTGTGTAGGGTGTTGGGGAAATGTTGGAGTTTGGTTATTTTGTAGTATATGTTTAGTATTCTTTGCTTTATTTTATTGTTTTCCCAGAATACCCTACTTTGTCTTTCTTATTTTTGTTTCTATTACAAGAATGGCATATATATATATATATATATATATATATATATATATATATATATACTAAGATGTGCAATGTGCATGTCATCTAAAACATATGTTAGTATATATGTATACACGCCTATATGTACATTATGTATATATATACATATACATCATATATGCACATGCCTACACATTGGTGGGTATTGTTCATATAACTCTATATTTCATGTATCACTTTCTTGAAGTCCCCTTATTTAATTATTTAGTATCATCTCAATAGTATTTACGTAAAGAGGCTTATGTTAGCTTAAGTAACACGCGCTTAAAGAAATTATCGCTTTCATTCCGTCACTTATTCATAGTTCCAAGTACATGTCGTTGGGGTACAACAAAGGTTGTTTGGTAAGACTGAAATAAATAGCACATAAATGTGTTGCATGCCTAAATAAATGTTGTAAAATATGTTCATGGCACCACATATCTTTCGGCCAAGAGGATGAAAGTGATGGTGAGTTTTGTATCCAAGAAAGAACATCTTTTGTGAGAAAATCTGATGAGTGTTGTGTATAAATTACAAACTGTTTTGGAATGATGCAAATGTGACTCAATAAAAAGAATAGAAGCTGAATATTCATGTTAAAAACGTTGTAGGTGGTGACTAATAAGTTATTTCATAGGAATAAAGATAATTAGTGGACACTTGACATGAAAAGGTGTTAAAACACAAAAGCACTGGAGCTGGACAGAATTGTGTAGTGTATTATGTGTCCTCAAAACGGACCTTACTAACGTGCAAACTAGCTGATTTTTGGCATGACATTAGCCCTGTGTGTGTGGTGAATATGAGAGTTAGAATCCTGGTAAAAGAAGTTGTGGTTTATTTTTAATATAATATTTGGTAAGACTGCTCAAGCTGAAATTGCTGGAACAGGGCTGAAGTATGTAACGTTTTGTATGGCCTAGAAACCAATCATAGAAGTGTTCAAATAGGCTTATTTTTGGCATGATGTTAGCCTTATGTGTGTAGTAAATATGGGAGTTGGAAATTTGGAAAAAGAAGGTGTGGATCATCCTTAATGAAAGTTTTGGTAAAACTGGCCAAGCTGTAACTGCTGGAGCTGGACAGAACTAAGCAACATGTTACTTGACCCAAAAATGGACCTTAGAAACATGCAAATGGGCTACATTTCGGTAGGATACTATTTCCGCATGCTTATGACGTCTGTAAGTTCGAATTTTTGAAAAAGGAATTATGGTTTTGTCACAATAGAATATTTAGTAAAATTTGTCAGTCCATCATTAGCATGTGACCAATTTCGGAAAACTAATTAAATGGAGCCTTTAAAGTTATTGGATTGTTCTGGAAATTTTATGTTAATCACCTAAGACATAGAGGAGCATGTCTATATAAATAAATCAACTTGGTACAACCGTTTTGATGGGTAACTATGGATTTAAAGTTAATGCACTAAAACTGGAAAACTGGGCAGAACAGGGGAATAAGTTAGAAGGCCTAATTTTGTGGATTTTGACCTATATAAACGGTTTGGGCCCATGAATGTTAGTCCTTAGGGATTTTACTATGATGTACAGGCTTTGGCCCAAACTAATTAAGGTTTTAAGGTCATGAAAATTAAGGTAAAGAGGGCCGTTATACTGTTGAATTCAGCAGTACGCTTTTTATAACAACTTAATGGTTTAAGGGCCTTATTCGTCTTGAACATTACGAAAATTTTATGACATGTAAATAAGACCCCATAAACAAGTTTGGGACAAAAGATTATGAAAATTGGGCCTGTTTGGTTAATCTAGCCGCCCCATGAACATGAAGTAATAATATGGAAATTTTTAGCTCATGAAACCTTGCTTGTTGTCATAATACATGCCATGACTTGCATTGCATAACAATTCATGTATCATGCATGATCACGTGCATCATGAATCTGATTTTTATGAATTTTCCGTATGCAAGCAAGTCCTTTCAAGCAAGCAAGTTTTTCGTTATGCATATAAGTTATTTACGGTCCCATGTTTTAAAGAAAGCTTTATGATTTCCTTGCCGGCTAAGAATGCGAATAACCTGACTCCAGACCCGGGGTTAATAGCTCTGATGACGTGATAAGTTCTGGACCTGTTCCGGACCCAAGGTTAATTGGTCCAATGATATGTCCTGGACCCGATACAGGCCCGGGGTTAATCGGCCTGATATTATGTTCTGGACCCGTCCCAGACCCGGGGTTAATTGGTCTGATGACATGTTCTGGACCCGTGCAGATCCAGGGTTAATTGATCTGATACTCTGTTTTTCTGACACGTTATTTTATGGGAGCAAAATGATGTTTTTGACATGACAAGATATCATGCATTGCATCTTGCATAATTCATGAACACTTTGACATGTTGTATGTTTCAGTTAGTGGATAATAAGATATTGTTGGTATAGCACTACTTAAAATTTATGCTTAGGCCATATCGTGAAGCAGATCCAGGATTAAAGAACAGGTATGGACTAGCATTGAGGTTCTTGGGGTTTTACATTCATGTTATGATTCTTTATTTATTTCATGGTAGTTTATTGTATGCTTGCTGGGTGATTTTATCACTCATACCTTTATTTTTCCCCCCAGAGCCAGTGAATGCTAAAGTTGAATGGATCGAGGATGAACCAAAAGTGCCGTACCCGTAGTCGAGGTGTCAAGAGAAGATCATGTTTAAGGACTTTTGTGCTGCTACGATGATGTACTATGAACTATGTTGAACTCTTTGGAATTTCGGTCATGATGTTTTGTGGATTACTACTTTTGGGGACTTAATATTTCGTAATGCATATTTATTTTAAAGTTTTAATTCTGCCTAAATTTTACTACCATGTTAAATGTTAGCATGGGAGTCCATGACTTAAGTTATGGGTTTTCGCATGTTATGCATGATGCTTTGTACTCTCCTTAGTGAAGTACAGCGGGTGCACCGTATTCGAACAAGGTCCGGGTGCGGGGTGCTACATTAGTGATCTAGTTAATCCTGCGTTTCCAATGCGGATCTAGAACCTCGTCTCTGATACCACTTGCAGCTTCCCACTCCTGAAACCTAACTTCGGGAATAGTGCACCCGTTGTAGTCTACTGCGAGAACTACACGGCTCATTCAAGCTTCTTACACGACAGAACTAACGTACAAACTTTTCGAGGAAACAGTAATTAAAATTCAAACACAATTTATAAATAACCTCACGGAAATAAATGAAATGTTTAGGGCTGACGAAACTCAATACATCAAAACAAAATTCTAAAATTTTGACAAGAATAAATATAAAGTCTATTAGAGTCCCTAAGCAGATAATGACGAGATCCCAAAACATCCGCAAGGCTCACTCGTCCCTGCTAGCTTGGTCTGACCAATCCTCAACAAAGATGTACTCAAAATCTGGCTCACATGTGAAAGGAGTAGTAGGTTTGAGTGATTTGGAATCACCCGTAGGTTGCCTACGTTTTTCCATAAAGGAACCATACTCACCACAAATATATAAACCCATAAAGAATAGCAACAACAAATACATAAACACATAAAGAACAGCAATAACTGAAGCGTAAGATAAACACACACTCGTCCAATCAAATGCAATGCGCGACTTCATGATGCATGCTCTTTCACAATACCGTGTCACACGCAAAAACATTATTATCTCACGCAACATGCTCCTTACTATCCATGATATGCTATGCACATCCGGGCTCCTATTCCTCGTTCTGTTTTGTAGAGTTAATGCCCCAAAGGGTCACACTCCGAATCGTGGAGTCATGTACCTCTCTCTGTAACGTGGAGTCAGCGTACCTCGCTCCATAACGTGGAGCCAGGGATCCTTGCTCCGTAACGTGGAGTCAGAGTCCTGAAAGGATGCAACGCAATGCACGTGTGATGAATGCTTCACACACAATCCACACATCTATGCTCCTATATGTACCCGGCCCCATACACGGACATATATACTTGCATGTATACCCCATTTTATTACGGCGTATCCCTACTCATAGGCATATTCGTGCCCATACACGTGCATATATACTTATAAGTATACCCCCATCTTATTAGTATTATTTTTATTTATTTAAATATATTTTTCTTATTTTTCTTTCTATTATTTATTTATTATTATTTTTTCTTGTTATTATTCATTATTACCTTCTTATTTATTTTTTATTAATTGTTTTTATTATTATTATTATTATTTTATGAGTCCACATTTTTTTATTTATTTTATTTTATTTATTTACTGATTTTCTTAATTTATTATTCTTTAATTAATTATATTTAATATATTTATATTTTTTCTTTTTTTTGATTTCTTTTTCTATATTCGTACCTTTTCTTTTTTCTAACCCGCGGCCTGACCCAGATAATGGCCCGCCAGCCCGTAGCCTTCTATCCCCTTTTTCCTTTTTTCTCCTTCTTCAGGTCGGTCCAAAACCACTAGCCTAGGCCCCTAACCCCCTTTTCCTCTTTTTTATATTGTTCTACTCGGCCTTGAACTTCTGGCCTGGCCCAAACGCTACAGACCTGACCTGATCTCGGGTCAAGCCTTCGGTGTCAGAATCGACCTGCTGACCCGGAAATTTTTTTTCCTTAGCCCGACCCAATTTCTGTAGACCAGACCAGGCTGGTCTGGTCCAGCCCGCCAGCTTGCTAGTCAGCAAGTTCGAGTCAGCCCCGATCCGGCTGACCTGGATTTTTTTAAATTGTTTTTCTTTATTTACTTAAATTCTATTTTTCTTCTAACTTCAATAAAATCTCCAATTTAAATCCAAATTGACCCCAACAAACTTTATTTAACCCTGTTTAACACCACGCACATACTGCACCCAAGCACATGCACGTGTGACCTACAAGCGCTGCCTAGGGCCGTGCATGGTCCTCACGCACCGTCTTGAAACGCGCATGTGCAGCATGTGCTGTCGTCCAGACCCGTTTTTCAGTTTCCATTTTAATTCTAACCTAATTTCCAAGCTACGTGACCTATTTCTATAGCTATTCATGCAATTTTCCATTTTTTCCGCATAAAAATCAATTCTTTTAATTCCTTACAAATCGTACAAACAACACCATCGCACACACAAATATACACATACACATGTTCATCATGGAGCATCATATATACGAAAACATATACGAGCAACACAAAATAAAAATTAAAGCAAGCATGATCCAACGCACGAATTGCGGGCAATCTGAGTAGAGGGAAGAGTAACCTACCTTTTTGGCGAAATAATTCCTACGCGAAATCTTCTTCTCCCTTTTCCTTTCCCATACTCGGCTAATTTTGGTTTTTGTAAGAGGAATAAAATTATTTTTGTGTGCTTGAGGGCGGCCGAGACTCCAAGAGGAGAAAGGAATTAGGTTTTTCTTGTTTTGTTTTTCTTTTTGGTGTAGTAATATTGGGGATGGGCGGCAGAAGCGGGAAAAGGGGACTTGGGGTTTGTGTTATGTGTTATGGGTATATTTATAGTGTAAGAGTAGTTAGGATAGGTATATGTTTTCTATGTAATTTATGTTTAAGTTTCCTAATAGATATCTTATTCCATTTAATTTGTGTTTATCTCTATCTCTTCGTAATTTGGAAAAAATATAATAAAAACGCCATATAACAATGAATACCTCAACAAGTGAATGCTCAGAAAACACCTATGATGTAGGACCTATAAAGCACCACCAGAAGGGGGGTTGAATAGTGAGTGCGGAAAATTCTGTTTTCAAAACATTTTGGACCAAAAAACTCACTTATGAAAACAGTTTCAGTTTTCAGTTTTCACATTCTTATTTGATTAATCTAGATAACCTGGTTATAGACCTCCAAAAAATTATGACATTTGGTGAGGATGTGCTCTCAGATGTTGTGAGTGTCTCACAAAAATTTCAAATTAAAATTTTAAGCCTAATACCTTGAAAATACCTTTTTGTACAGATTGCGTCGATCTGCCAGAAACTGTTGCTATTTTTACCGTTGCAATGAAAACGATGCAGAAAATAAGAACTGAAAATAAAAGTGCTAAAAAATAAGAACACTGAGAATTTTATACTGGTTCGGTTAAAACAACCTACTCCCGTCTTCAAGGACACCTTCCTCGATTTTCACTAAACACAAAAACACCTTAACACAAGGGTGACTTGAGTTAAACACCAACTCTACCCTTTTGCAATCAAACAAACCAATCACGAACACCACCACCGATCAATCACACATTGATCAAACTTTTACGAGAAATGAACAAGTATAGGTGGTATAATCAAAGCCTATATGATATGTGAAATATAAGAATGATAGGCTTGAGGCTAAAAGCAAGAGAAAAGACAGGAAGAAGAAGAGAGTAGTCTTTCTTTTTGGACTAGAAAGAATATGCACTTTTTCTTAGCCTTGTCTTGCACAATCTTGCTCCTTTTTATAACATTGTGGCCGGCCCCTAGGGTTAATTTCTTCCTTGAGAATTGCCTTGAATGCCCTTGAAAGATTGCCTTGTGTAAATGACACATTCTTGCTTACTTGGCGCAACACGATTGGACGAGTGACTTGTCTTCGCCTAGTTGTCACTTCTTAATAGGCCATCTTTAATCCAACTTGGCACACCTTAAATGAGCTGGAATTTTTTCTCAAAAAATTTGAAACATGTGCTCAAAATCAAGGTAATTAACTACCAAATAATCATGATACAATCCTCTTAAATTTTGGAAAACAATTGAAGACAAAAAAACATCAAAATTCGGCCACCACACAAAGCATGTGCTGAAATTTCAGCATTTGTTGTATTTTGAATTGTTTCCTTGTGTGTTGCCCTTTTCAATGTTACCAATCATGCGTGGCATGTCCTCCACCAATTGAAGTGTCAAATAAGCTCCACCTAGGCTCCAACAAAGCTGAGAATGGCGTGTGATATAGGCTGCATGTGCTAAAATTTTGCTTTTGGTAAGCTTTGTCAAATAATGCATAATATTCACACATATATGGTAAATTGTAATCAACCTTAATTTTAATTTTCTAGAACACTTTAACATGTCTTTAATGTGTAAAAAGGGTCTAGATACATGTTACATCAATGTCACAAACATTCTGTGGCGCCCCGCACCCCGGCCCCGCCGGAGTCGGTGCACCCGCCGTACTTCACTAAGGAGAGTACTAGGTGTCGTCTCATAAGTATCATGATCCATGGTATAATGCATGGATTTTCGCGCTTACACGCAGATAAGTACGCGAAACCGTGGAAGAATTTAAAACTTTAAATTAAAAACATCCACTAGATCATTCTTTGTTTTACAACCCAAATCAAAGTATCGAATTTCTCAAACGTAGATGTTTCCCATTCCAACTACATAATGAGTCATCAGTCATAATCGTCAAGTCACGTCTCCTAATCTGCCCATCTTTCGCTGCTCTCACGGGTAGGGGCTCTAGGTCCATCCTCAATCCATTCTACCCTGTTCCCTGCAGCCTCTGGGAGGAAAAAATAGGGGGTGAGTGACAAAGTCACCAGCAAGTACACCATAAACAATCATGCATTAAATGGAAAGTACATACAAGAACCGAACCCCAAATTTGGTTTAGAACATACCTGACCTTCCATTAAACACCCGTAAGAAGTCAACACAAGGTATATCCAAGGTCATAGCTTAACAAAGATTAAAACTTAACAGTGACCATAGCTTAAGGGAGGATCATCATTCAATAAAGATCATGACATACAAAAAGGTCATCTCTCAATAAAGATCATCACCTAGGAGCTACCAATTCAAAACAACTTGGCCTAAAGGTCATGAATAAGATCATAGCTTACATATCAACAGTAGTGAAATCATAACTTAGGTAACGAGAGATAGGAGGATCAAACCTATGTAACATTACCTCTAACATTTGGCTAGCATCTCATCCCTTCAATCAATAGCCGTTAAGGCAATAAAATCATAACTTAGTCACGAAGCAAGTAATAACACAGCCTAGTGCAATTAGACTCAATATCATGCTCATGACCATATGCAATGCGAATGAATGTGCAAAAGTAGCTCATAATGCCCTCCATCCAATACCCGATAGGGATCATCACTTAATGCGTCAAAATCATAACTTAAATAAAATCGTTACTTAAAGAGCATAACAATAAAAGACTGTACCTCGCATCGATTCATAACATAACAAGAGTCATCACTTAGGGAAGTCATACTTAGGGTCTACGAGGTCTCCACAGCTTAGTCTAAGTATCATGTGTCACTACACAATGACTTAATGAATGTAACATGCATGCATATGTACGTGTGATGCATTGAGGTGAAAACAGAAATATGATCTTTCATGCTTTTCTTTTAAAATCATCATCGTCGTAAAACAATAGAGTGTTCAGATCTATCTTCTTGGATCTGAGGCGGTAACTTCTCCCCTTCGAATCTATTACTCCCGGATTCGGAACGGTAAAGTCATCATACTTGCCGAGTCTATTCTTTTCCGGACCCTCACGGTCATCATCATCATCATCATCATCATCAGGCCTATTATTTTCCGGGCCTGCACGGTCATACAGTCAGATCGCTTAACCCGGACCTGAGCGGGTTCATACTGACCAAGTTCATACTTACACACGGTACCGATGGGGAATCATTCTTTTCAAAAATCATCTTTTGAAAACGCTTTTCATCTTTCTTTCTCATAAAAGACATGCTGTAAATCATGTACGTGACGATGATGCAATGTATGACATGCATTATGCTACTCATGAACAAATGCATCACAATCATGCATGCACGGACTTGTCTTTTAAACAGGAAAAACTGTCTAGCAATCACATTCTGTTTATACGGCCTCGTGCTCATCAATTCATGCTCATATTCATAAACCCATGCCATACATATGCATAATTAAGGCTTAGACACATGCTATTAAAATTTCATAACATTCCGAAATGTCTAACTACCTCAAAACATCATACTATCATCAAAAGCACTGTTGAAATCAGCAAGGCAGTACCGCCTTACCTCAGTTTTGTGGGTCATAAAACCTTATTCATTTTGATCCATTACCTGGAAAACATAACTAATTCAACAAGGAACAACATTCATAAGGTTAAACATCACATTCAAGCCTAAATGATCAAGATCGAAGCCTTACTACTTAAGACATTAAACTGTTCTATTTTCCAGTTTTGTACCACTAACTTCAACTCAGTTGTTAACCATCAAAATGGTGGTTTTAGGCTGGTTTCTTTACATGAACTTGCACATCTATGCCCTAAGTAATTATCATAAAATTTCCAAGGCAATTCAATAAGTTTAAAGGGGTCATCTAATTACTTTTCCAAATTGGGTACATGCAGAGACTGGATTGACCAGTTGTATCACGAAATAAATTGTGACCAAACCACAACTCCTTTTACCGAAATTCCAACTCTCAGATGTCATAAACACATCAAACTATCATCCTACCAAAAATCAGCTCATTTTCATATTCCTAAGGTGCATTTTCAAGCCACACAACTTACTACTCAAAACTGTCCTGTTCCAGCAACTCTGTTTGAACAGTTTCGCCAAAAATTTCATTAATAATAATTCACAACTCCTTTCATCAAAATTCAACCTCTCATATTTCGCATACACATAAGGCTATCACCATACCAAAAATTACCCAATTTGAACACTCCTAAGATTCAAGTTCAGGTCGTTTAACATAACACATAAATCTGTCCAGTTCCAGTACTTCTGTTTGACCACTGCTTACTAAAAGCTTCATTAAGGATAAACCACAACTCCTTTTATTGAAATTCCAACTCACACATTTCATGTTCAGATCGTGCAAAACGTCACACTGTTCTGCCCAGTTCCAGTAATTTCTTCTTGAGCAGTTTTACCAAAAGATTTATTAAACATAAACCATAACTCTTTTTACTGCAATTCCAACTCTCACTTGTACTACACACACAGAGCTAGTGTCATGTCAAAATTTAGCTTAATAGAACACTTTTAAGGTTCGTTCTCAAGTCACACAATCAGCAACACAAATCTGCCAGCTCCAGTAGTTTCAGCACTTCTTCACCTTTTTATTGTTCAAGCATCCTTCAACCAACTTCATTTATTAAGATGACTTACTATACATCAAATACACATTTAAACATAGTTATTTCAAGTATCATAACTCATTTTAGGCTACACATGACTCATACCAACAGTCTTGCCATTTACGCTTAGAACATGTCACTTTTCATACCAACACTTTTCTTTACATCAACTAAGTTCATGTCTTGTTCTTAGAATCTCCAACTAAGATTTCATAACTTAAAAATGGCTAGTCATTCAAACATGCACTTCACAAATAAGGCAAGATTGGCTAGAGTATACTTGCCTCTTTGAACCTTAGAGCTTTTCATTAGCTTGGGCCTTGTTTGCAATGGATTGAAGTTTCCTCCAACTTCATCATTCCACACATTTTTGGAAGGAAGAAAAGGATGAACATTAGCTACTATCTTAAATGAAAAATGGAGCTAGATTGAGGTTAGATTCATCTTACCAAACTGAAGCTTGAATGGAGCTTGAGATGGATTCTAACCACCAAGATGTTAGCTTCTCCTAAGTAGCTTTAAGGAATTTCACCTAGTGACCACTTTGGAGGTCACGTTTTTGGCATGAATAAGGGATGTACCATGTGAGTTTCATCCTTTGAAATATAGAACATACTTAGAAGGTTTAACATTCAACTTACCTAGATGGGTTCTTCAAGGCTTGAAGATGAAGATGATCTCACACTCCTAGCTTCATCATGGTCGAAAGTTTGATGATGATGGAGTAGTATTCTAAGTGTTCTAAAATTGCTTGGGGAAGATTTTCTTCCCCCTTGGCTTAAGGAAACAGCCGTGGGTTATGTTGGGAGGGGAAGGGAATTTACTATAGTTTAGTTAGGCTACTAGAATTAATTAGCCTTGGCTACTTTTAAGGCAACTATAGTTACTTTTAAGTCTACCATGGTTACTTTATTTCAACTATAGTTACTTTATATCAACTATAGTTACTTTATGCCAAATATAGTTACTTTATGTCAACTATAGTTACTTTATGTCTACTATAGTTACTTTATGGCTAACCTAGGTTACTTTATCCAACTAGAGTTATTTTCTTAACCTTGTAGTAAATATTAAGTACCCATGGAAATTTTCTTGGTCAACCATGGGGGGCGGTTTACTTCTTGGGAGAAACTTTACCATGCTTAATTTCCTTCGAAATGAGTTTAATAAGAAGTCATGTGGGTATTTGCCCCCTTTTTAATTATTTTCCTTTTCTTGTTTTAAGATAAAATAAAATTAGGAAATTCTTAATTTTCCTTGGGCTAGGGCCGAAATTCTCCAAGAATTGGGGAAAGAATTGCCCACTACTTACACTCCTTAATTTTCATTTGGCTTATTTTAGGGAGGCCCCTTAAGATTATCATCTCTTATAATTTTGGGAAAACCCCTTTAAGGCCCTTTCTAAACCTTGTGGCCGAAATTTTCTTAAGCTTTTGGGAATGAATTGGCCACTTCATATAGTCCTTAACTCACGCTTGAATTGATTATATCATTTGCATATCATCCAAAAATAAAAGAATCACTAAGGAAACTTAGTGAAAGACACTTGAAGGATACCACTTTATTAATTCACTTATATGAGTCTTCAAGTACTATATGACTTTTCAGCGGGGTACAACATTCTCCCCCCCTTAATATAAGTTTCGTCCTCGAAACTTCAGGCTAGTCAACAAAATGGGGCGTCTACTCCTCATGTCATCTTCCGTTTCCCCATGTGGCTTCTTCTTTTAGGTAAATAAGATCGCATAAAGCGTCTATTTAGTTCCCTCAGAACTGCTTTGTTCCATTCATCTTACAGATTTCATCAGAACTTATTCTAATTCGGTGTTCTCGTAACCTATCTCATATCAAGCACTTGCAACCTTGGTACTATGTACTTGATAATGAATTCCATTCTGTGTAATCATGATCACAGCAGGCTTATAATTTCCTTTTCCATAAAATGTGTACAAGTGCTCATAGTGACGCATCATGACGAGGACCCCGAGTCCCATACGCAGTGTCATACTTGGTCATGTTATCGCTAATAATCTCACTTGCTTACTTGTGTTTTACTCATCATAACTTAAAGAAAACTATCATAATCACTCATTCTTGGTTAATAGGAAGTAGAGCAGAGGACATAGGTACTTCACACTTATTAGGCGTACCTTGGTTGTTTCTTTGTCATCCGCATAAACTAGCCTTATATGGATACGGTTTCCACCTTCTACTTCGTTTGCTTGTTAAATCATTTCTTTCATTCTTTCGTTCCCTTACTATCGCATTCCGCTCCGTAGCGGTCCTCCGATAATTCGCCCAAGGTCCTTGAATACGACTTAGCCTAATTTGATCTGAGGGTCTAGACCGTGCACAAATATGATCACCTTAAACTTTTCATCTCTCATAATCATACTATCCCAAAGTAATGAATGAGTACGGTGATGCCTGACCCTTGTCTTAGTGAGTCAAATTCCTCAACCCTTCTCGTGACTAAGTTCTGGGAGAAGAAGAACTCACAAAACTCCTCTTAGAACTTTGCCCTTATCCTATCCAGTGCCAGTGTCAGCATGGAATTACCTTCAACCTTACTTATCCATCTTCGTACTTACTCTGAACTAAATTCCCTGCCAAACCTTGGAATCCGTGTTCTTACTGACTATTGCTAGTAAGGTCTACTGCCTTTTGGGGTGACGGTGATGAGGCTTTTACTGAATTGTGGTGCTATCCGCACTACGAAGTGTCGGAGTCTTACTCAAGGTATAAATATTCAGAATAAGCGACACCATTTAATTCATAATCTATATACGATCTTATGGTCATGCAAACAGGCATGATTACATTCTATAGATGGCCATCGACTAGGGCTTTATCATTTGGTCAAATCCCTAATTTCTAGTCTAAGTCATCCTGGTCTAAGGTCAACTCTCATCTAAGATCAGAACTTAGGTCTAAGATCAAACTTAGTTGACTACAATCATAACCTAGTTCTTCATTCTGCCCGGATCTGGAGCCTTTGCTCTGATACCACCTGTGGCGCCCCGCACCCCGGCCCCGCCGGAGTCGGTGCACCTGCCGTACTTCACTAAGGAGAGTACTAGGCATCGTCTCATACGTATCATGATCCATGGTATAATGCATGGATTTTCGCGCTTACACGCAGATAAGTATGCGAAACCGTGGTTGAATTTAAAACTTTGAATTAAAAAATCCACTAGATCATTCTTTGTTTTACAACCCAAATCAAAGTATCGAATTTCTCAAAAGTAGATGTTTCCCGTTCCAACTACATAATCAGTCATCAGTCATAATCGTCAAGTTACGTCTCCTAATCTGCCCATCTTTCGCTGCTCTCACGGGTAGGGGCTCTAGGTCCATCCTCAATCCATTCTACCCTGTTCCCTGCAGCCTCTGGGAGGAAAAAATAAGGGGATGAGTGACAAAGTCACCAGCAAGTACACCATAAACAATCATGCATTAAATGGAAAGTACATACAAGAACCGAACCCCAAAATTCGGTTTAGAACATACCTGACCTTCCATTAAACACCCGTAAGAAGTCAACACAAGGTATATCCAAGGTCATAGCTTAACAAAGATTAAAACTTAACAGAGACCATAGCTTAAGGGAGGATCATCATTCAATAAAGATCATGACATACAAAAAGGTCATCTCTCAATAAAGATCATCACCTAGGAGCTACCAATTCAAAACAACTTGGCCTAAAGGTCATGAATAAGATCATAGCTTACATATCAACAGTAGTGAAATCATAACTTAGGTAACGGGAGATAGGAGGATCAAACCTATGTAACATTACCTCTAACATTTGGCTAGCATCTCATCCCTTCAATCAATAGCCGTTAAGGCAATAAAATCATAACTTAGTCACGAAGCAAGTAATAACACAACCTAGTGCAATTAGACTCAATATCATGCTCATGACCATATGCAATACGAATGAATGTGCAAAAGCAGCGCATAATGCCCTCCATCCAATACCCGATAGGGATCATCACTTAATGCGTCAAAATCATAACTTAAATAAAATCGTTACTTAAAGATCATAACAATAAAAGACTGTACCTCGCATCGATTCATAACATAACAAGAGTCATCACTTCGGAAAGTCATACTTAGGGTCTACGAGGTCTCCACAACTTAGTCTAAGTATCATGTGTCACTACACAATGACTTAATGAATGTAACATGCATGCATATGTACGTGTGATGCATCGAGGTGAAAACAGAAATATGATCTTTCATGCTTTTCTTTTAAAATCATCATCGTCGTAAAACAATAGAGTGTTCAGATCTATCTTCCCGGATCTGAGGCGGTAACTTCTCCCCTTCGAATCTATTACTCTCGGATTCGGAACGGTAAAGTCATCATACTTGCTGGGTCTATTCTTTTCCGGACCCGCACGGTCATCATCATCCTCATCATCATCATCAGGCCTATTATTTTCCGGGCTTGCACGGTCATCATCATCATCATCATCATCAGGCCTATTATTTTCCAGGCGTGCACGGTCATACTGTCAGATCGCTTAACCCGAATCTGAGCGGGTTCATACTGACCAAGTTCATAGTTACACATGGTACCGGTGGGGAATCATTCTTTTCAAAAATCATCTTTTGAAAACGCTTTTCATCTTTCTTTCTCATAAAAGACATGCTGTAAATCATGTACGTGACGATGATGCAATGTATGACATGCATTATGCGACTCATGAACAAATGCATCATAATCATGCATGCACGAACTTGTCTTTTAAACAGGAAAAACTGTTCAGCAATCCCATTCTGTTCATACGGCCTCGTGCTCATCGATTCGTGCTCATATTCATAAATCCATGCCATACATATGCATAATGAAGGCTTAGACACATGCTATTAAAATTTCGTAACATTCCGAAATGTCTAACTACCTCAAAACATCATACTATCATCAAAAGCACTGCTTAAATCAGCAAGGCAGTACCGCCTTACCTCAGTTTTGTGGGTCATAAATCCTTATTCATCTTGATCCATTACCCGGAAAACATAACTAGTTCACCAAGGAACAACATTCATAAGGTTAAACATCACATTCAAGCCTAAATGATCAAGATCGAAGCCTTACAACTTAAGACATTAAACTGTCCTATTTTCCAGTTTTGTACCACTAACTTCAACTGAGTTGTTGACCATCAAAATGGTGGTTTTAGGCTGGTTTCTTTACATGAACATGCACATCTATTCCCTAAGTAATTATCATAAAATTTCCAAGGCAATTCAATAAGTTTAAAGGGGTCATCTAATTACTTTTCCAAATTGGGTACATGCAGAGACTGGATTGACCAGTTGTATCACGAAATACATTGTGACCAAACCACAACTCCTTTTACCGAAATTCCAACTCTCAGATGTCATAAACACATGAAACTATCATCCTATCAAACATCAGCTCATTTTCATATTCCTAAGGTGCATTTGCAAGCCACACAACTTACTACTCAAAACTGTCCTGTTCCAGCAACTCTGTTTGAACAGTTTCGCCAAAAATTTCATTAATAATAATTCACAACTCCTTTCATCAAAATTCAACCTCTCATATTTCGCATACACATAAGGCTATCACCATACCAAAAATTACCCAATTTGAACACTCCTAAGATTCATGTTCAGGTCGTTCAACATAACACATAAATCTGTCCAGTTCCAGTACTTCTGTTTGACCACTGCTTACTAAAAACTTCATTAAGGATAAACCACAACTCCTTTTATTGAAATTCTAACTCACTCATTTCATATACATATGAGGCTAACATCATACCAAAAATTAGCCAATTTGAATACTCCTAAGATTCATGTTCAGATCGTGCAAAACGTCACACTGTTCTGCTCAGTTTCAGTAATTTCTTCTTGAGGAGTTTTACCAAAAAGATTTATTAAAAATAAACCATAACTCTTTTTACTGCAATTACAACTCTCACTTGTACTACACACAAATAGCTAGTGTCATGTTAAAATTTAGCTTAATAGAACACTTCTAAGGTTCGTTCTCAAGTCACACAATCAGCAACACAAATCTGCCAGCTCCAGTAGTTTCAGCACTTCTTCATCTTTTTATTGTTCAAGCATCCTTCAACCAACTTCATTTATTAAGATGACTTACTATACATCAAATACACATTTAAACATAGTTATTTCAAGTCTCATAACTCATTTTAGGCTACACATGACTCATACCAATAGTCTTGCCATTTACGCTTAGAACATGTCACTTTTCATACCAACACTTTTCTTTACATCAACTAAGTTCATGTCTTGTTCTTAGAATCTCCAACTAAGATTTATAACTTAAAAATGGCTAGTCATTCAAGCATGCACTTCACAAATAAGGCAAGATTGGCTAGAGTATACTTGCCTCTTTGAACCTTAGAGCTTTTCATTAGCTTGGGCCTTGTTTGCAATGGATTGAAGTTCCTCCAACTTCATCATTCCACACGTTTTTGGAAGGAAGAAAAGGATGAACATTAGCTACTATCTTAAATGAAGAATGGAGCTAGATTGAGGTTAGATTCATCTTACCAAAATGAAGCTTGAATGGAGCTTGAGATGGATTCTAACCACCAAGATGTTAGCTTCTCCTAAGTAGCTTGAAGGAATTTCACCTAGTGACCACTTTGTGTTGGGAAATCATGGTTTGAATGATTTACAAATACATGATTTATATGTTACATGATCTAAATGTTATGAGATTTATAAATGCATATGCCTATATCTATCACTGTTGTACTAACAAGCCATGAAGCATTAAGGCTTAAATCATATGGCAAACATTGTTGTATTCATTCTCAGGTGATATACACGGCATACATACAACTCTTGGATATGATATATATTTATTGGATATCTTGACATATATCTTGAAGACACACGGCGTATATATTTTTTTGGATATCTCGACATATATCTTATGGACGCACGCCATATCTATCTCTTGGATATACACTCATATCTTATGGATACTCATTCATATATATATATCTTGGAGTCTCACGGCATATACATATATCTCATGGATATATATATACACGACATATATTCTATCTCAGACGACAAGCTACATCATTCGATCTTGACATTTCGTCAACATGTCATCAACATATGTCAACGACAAAAGAGTCATATATACATCATATACACATCCATGATACTCTCAAGTTATATACTTCATGTCATCAAACTTCCAAAATTACATCGACATGACAAAAGTGCAAAAACCGAAATGTATCATATCATATGACTACCGAGCCATCTCCGACACATCATATACTTATCATACAAAGATGGCCAGCCAATATACATTTCCAACACTCAAAAATTTCGTGCACTACATGGAGAGATCAATACCAAAGTCACAAAACAAATACATATATCAATTCTCCATCATCTTCCTTATTTCTCTGAAAATCAAACTCAAAATTGATATACCTCTTGGCCGAACATCTTATACACATTGGAGCTGAGATTATACATATTTATATGTATATTGCATGTTACATTACACATTTTATATGTTGAAGAGGTTTGAGACAAAACGGAGAAAAACCGAGCAATCAACGGAAGTTGAAATTTGAAGTTACTACATCATCGTATATGGAACGTTTATTTGCTACATGATGCCACATGTATTTATACATGTATTATACATGAATTACACAGCCAAAGACATATCTTGAAAGGTTCTAGAAGGCAAGGTAAAATGGTAAAAGAAATTTACCATGTTCATGAAGAATTCTACATTGTTACCATGCAAAATTCAGATTTGAATTCAGCACATTGGCTGACCAGATGGGGCAGCTGGGACAGCATGTTGGGAGCCTTGGAGGAGTTCATAATATAATATAATTGATGAAGAAAGACCAAGCAATGATGGAAGACAAAGATCCACAAATTAAGGAGTCAAAGACAAGACCAAACAAAGCTGAAAATTCTGTTTTTGAATCTGAAATTTCAGATTGGTGGCTGAAGTTTTGGGGGGAATTAATGACCTAAAGCATTCAAATTTATTCAAAGGCATCACAAGACAATTCAAAATCAAATTTTGAGGCTCCTCTCAACCTCCTAGTCGTTGGTTATGGCTATAAAAAGGCCAAGAGATGAGCAACACAAGACAAGAACAACAAGTGCAAAATTCTGTTTAGTGTTTGAAAGACTTCACTTCATTTTCCATATTCATCTCTTGTATGTACCCAAAGCCTATCATACTTACATGTCATATTCACTATAGGCTTCATACACATCACCCAAATAAGATTCATTGGTGTACAAGGTTGATCAAGGTGTGATCAAACCTTCATTTGGTGAGGTGGTGCTGATTGGTGATTCTTTGGTGTTGTTCTTGGTGTAGAACATTGTAAAAGGGTTTGGATTGAAGGAGTTGGTGTATAACTCTATCCAACCTTATTCTAAGGTGACTTTGGTGACTAGTGAAAACCAAGGAAGGTGTCCTTGAAGACTGGAGTAGGTCACGTTGGCCGAACCAGTATAAAATTCTTGGTGTTCTTACTTTCAGCATTTTTACTCTCAGTTTCTGTTTTTGCATCATTTTTATGATCTCGGTAAAAATAGCAAATAATTTTCAAAAATCATAAAACTTTGCAGAAACATAGCCTTGTGTCTTAGGGTTCATTTCCCACTGATGTTATCAAATTTGGATAAGTATAAGTCATCCAAACGTTTATAGTTCTGAGACTAGTGCAAATCTGTTTTTCAGATTGGCAGAGGTTGAGAACATCAACTTGGTTGACATACTTCCCAAAGGAATTTTTCAAAACTATTTTAACTGAGTATACTAAACATCCTGAGGGTCATCTCATAAAAGTTTCAGGTCATTTGGAGTTGTCACCAAATAGGAATAAGTTTTTTCATTTTAAGGTACAGGTTCTGTCCAAACTGACACAGTCAGATCACGTACCACATATGAGTGACTTAACCTTTGAGTTTTAATCTGAAATTTTTATGACACCTTCATAACACCTGAGAGTACATTGTGTCAAAATTTCACTATTTTTTGAAGTCTACAACCTAGTCAACCAAGTGTTTAAAAACGGGTCCTGAAAGCAGTCTCTGTTTTCAGAAGTGAGTAATTGGTCCTTAAAATTTTTATAAACCAATTTTTTCCGCACTCACTATTCAACCCCCCCTTCTAGTGGTGCTATACAGGTCCAACACTTTGGAGGTCATGTTTTTGGCATGAATAAGGGAGGTACCATGTGAGTTTCATCCTTTGAAATATAGAACATACTTAGAAGGTTTAACATTCAACTTACCTAGATGGGTTCTTCAAGGCTTGAAGATGAAGATGATCTCACACTCCTAGCTTCATCATGGCCGAAAGTTTGATGATGATGGAGTAGTATTCTAAGTGTTCTAAAATTGCTTGGGGAAGATTTTCTACCCCCTTTGGCTTAAGGAAACAGTCGTGGGTTATGTTGGGAGGGGAAGGGAATTTTCTATAGTTTAGTTAGGCTACTAGAATTAATTAGCCTTGGCTACTTTTAAGGCAACTGTAGTTACTTTTAGGTCTACCATGGTTACTTTATTTCAACTATAGTTACTTTATGTCAACTATAGTTACTTTATGTCTACTATAGTTACTTTATGGCTAACCTAGGTTACTTTATCCAACTAGAGTTATTTTCTTAACCTTGTAGTAAATATTAAGTAACCATGGTAATTTTTCTTGGTCAACCATGGGGGGCGGTTTTGACTTCTTGGGGGAAACTTTGCCATGCTTAATTTCCTTCCAAATGAGTTTAATAAGAAGCCATGTGGGTATTTGCCCCCTTTTTAATTATTTCCCTTTTCTTGTTTTAAGATAAAATAAAATTAGGAAATTCTTAATTTCCCTTGGGCTAGGGCCGAAATTCTCCAAGAATTGGGGAAAGAATTGCCCACTACTTACACTCCTTAATTTTCATTTGACTTATTTTAGGGAGGCCCCTTAAGATTATCATCTCTTATAATTTTGGGAAAACCCCTTTAAGGCCCTTTCTAAACCTTGTGGCCGAAATTTTCTTAAGCTTTTGGGAATGAATTGGCCACTTCATATAGTCCTTAACTCACGCTTGAATTGATTATATCATTTGCTTATCATCCAAAAATAAAAGAATCACTAAGGAAACTTAGTGAAAGACGCTTGAAGGATACCACTTTATTAATTCACTTATATGAGTCTTCAAGTACTATATGTCTTTTCAGCGGGGTACAACACATTCCATGTGTGTAGGTTTGTAGAAAACCGAATTTTTGACTTTCGTCAATTACGCAATTTTTCTTCGATTAATTTCAAAGTTCCTACACATGTACTATATATATTATGTCACACATAATATAAATAAAATGAGGTGTATATTCAGCTCCAATAGATGAGTATAAACGCCTCATGTGCCAAAATAGAATTGAGTTTGAATTCTCCACAAATCTAGGCTAAATTGTGGGTGATTTATGTGTGCAAACATGGTATGACCTTGTGGCTAATTGTAACATGTGGATCACGAAAGTTTTGAAAAATTTTGATGTATATAGGCTGGCCATCTTTATATGGAAAGTACGTGACATATCGGTGAAGATTCGGCAGTCACTAGATACTGAAATTTTTGGTTTATCACCTTGTAACGTGTCGTTATAATTTTGACGTCACCATGACCTGTAATATATGATATAAGACCTGAATATAATCATAAATATAAGGTGTATATAGTGGTGTGACGTCGGCGTACGTTTATAATATATATGATGTGTCGTTGGTACGTCAGAATATAAGTATATAGTTTGTCAAAAAAATAATGGATATAATATACATATATATATGTGTGTGTGTGTAAAAGGCGTGTAAATTGAATGAGATGAGGAGACTTTCCATTTTTTGTTGCCATATAGCTCTCTCTAAATATGTCTTTATTTAATGAACTAGTTAGTTCATTAACTTAAGAACTTCACTTAATGAACTAGTTTAGTTCATTAATCATGGCACCTGAAAAAAGTATAAAGAAAACAAATGTTTGCCATATGATGTAAGCTTTAACGCTTCATGGAATGTTAGTACGGCAATAATATATATAAGCATGTAAAGCATGTTTATCACATAAACATATCAAGTAACAATTTATTCATACATTTCGTAAACACGTAACATTTAATTCATGCTGTTTCAAATCATTCAAACCCTTTTTTCTCAACAATCTCCCCCTTTTGATGATTTTCAAAATAACATTGATCCTTGATTTAAATGTGATCGCTCCCCCTACAATTATGCACAAATTTAAAATTTGAATTTCATATATGTTCTCCCCCTTAAATCATGATTCTCTCTCCCCCTTAAATCATGCTTTTATCTCCCCCTTTATTTTTTAAATATCATCAAAAGCCTAGGTAACAATGAAGAGAAACAGAAACTTATAACATATCAATGGAAATCATGCATTTTTAGTACGTCCTTAAGGGTTATTGATTCAACCCTTTGCAAGAGTACCTTTTGGTGCCCAAACTTGGGTGACCTTTCTCGGTCTTGTAAAAGGTAAGAAAAGAGATGAAGAAGCAATATAATAAATGTTAGGGCATGTCTATTTGGCATATGGCCGAGAATATCATTATGAGCATAATAAGATCTTTGTTTTTTATATACATTTATGTTAGTATGCGTGGTGCGTGGTCTAGATACATTTGTGTTGTATGAATGTAGCATATGCATCAATGGTTTCCTTTCATATGTATATGGTACATAATTGTATTTTGTATGTGATGAAAAAGAAGGAGTACGATAAGATATAATTGGATGGTGCACTAGCTATCTTCTTAGATTGTACAATTGCATGCGTTTGTTTAGAAGATAGAACAAAGATTGTAGACTCGTTTTGTACCTTATTTTCTTCAATGTACTCAATCCGGTTTTATCATTTTCATGCTTTTGAGAAGTAATAAGGCGATCTAACATGCAAGTACCCGCATCGAATTGTTTTACCGTCTTTTCTAAGTCTGCATTTCTTAATTTCAAATTTGAAATCTCGTCTTTCATTTCTGTGTTCTCGGATTTTAAGGAGAAAACCTCAGATTTTAATGAATTTATTATGCAAGACGACTCTTCTTTTGGATCGTTTAATTGAAATACAAGATTCCTGTTAGAAGATTCTAACAATTTCTTGTCTTCAATTAAGCGTTTCTTTTCTTTTGCAAGAGCTTAGAAAACTTATGCAACTCAAGATATTGACAAAATAAATCATCATAAGAAGGCTCAGAATCAGAATTTACCTTACTGGATGCTTTTGATGTAAAGCATACTTGAGCCATTTCCTTTTCGGCTTCTTCACTTTTGGAATCGGATGAATCACTCCATGTGGATGCTTTAAGGGCTCTTCTCCTTTGTTTATGTTTTGAGATGGGTCTAGTTTTTGTCCAATCATTGTCATGGTTTTTGTTCATTGTTTTGTCCTTGTTTGGGAAGTCATAAGAGATATGTCTAAGTCTTCCACAAGTATAACACTTAATATCCTCATTGTTTTTATTTCTATGATTCTTAGATGAAGTAGGCTTATATTTGTTTTTAAGCGATTTGCTCATGATCTTTTTTAATCATTTTGCCAACCGATTAGATCTTCATCATCGGAATCAGTGTCACTATCATCTATGCGATCATAAGAGGCAGAGACATATTGACTTGATTTAAATGTTATAACCTTATCTTGTTTAGAAGTAGATTCAGAATTTCTTAGAGTGAGTTTGTTTTCATACACCTTTAATGATCCGCTTAATTCCTCCATCTTTATCGATTTGGTTTCCTTGCTTTCTTCGATTGCAGTGAATTTGGGATTCCATTCGACTGGGAGGCTTCTTAGTACCTTTTGTATCTTTTCCTGTGAACAAAATACTTTTCCAAGAGACTCAAGGGAGTTGTAAACGTTAGTCAAGCGTAAATCCATATCAAGAATAGATACGTTTGGTAACAACTTGAAGGATTCAAGAGTAGACATAAGCATATTTATCTTGGACTCTTTAACTTGACTAGTACCCTCATGTTTCATTTCAAGAACTCTGCACATCTCTTGGGCACTAGAACAATTTGACACATAACTTGATTCACTTTTACTTAAGCCATTTAGAAGAAGTTGCATAGCCTTAGCATTCATACTCAATCTCTTTTTATCTTCTATGGTATACTCTTGGTTAGGTTTTACGACTTCTAATATAACACCATCAATCGTAGTTATTTTAGACAGAATAAAAGGACCGTCTTCTATGATGGACCATAAGTCTACATCAATAACCATAAATAAAAGTTTCATTCTAAATTTCCATTGTATAAAAGACTCACCGTCGAAAAGAGAAGGCCTTACGCTTGACATTCCTTCTTGCTCGGTTTTATAACTAGTAGATGCCATCTCACAAAGATCGTTGAATCTTCTTGTAGTGAGTGTGCCTGCACTCTAATACCACTTGTAGGACTTGTATAGCACCACTAGAAGGGGGGTTGAATAGTGAGTGCGGAAAATTTGATTTTTCAAAACTTTTGGACCAAAAAACTCACTTCTGAAAACAGTTTCTGTTTTCAGATCCTGAATTGATTAATCTAGATGACCTAATTATAGACCTCCAAAAATTATGAAATTTGGTCAGGATGTGCTCTCAGATGTTGTGAGTGTCTCATAACAATTTCAAATTAAGTTCCAAGCCTAACCCCTTGAAAACACGTTTTTGTACAAATTGCGTCAATCTGTCAGAAACTGTACTCTGAAATGAAAAATTTATTCCTATTAATTGGAAACTCTAAATGACCCAAAAATTTTATGTTTTTGACCCTCAAGATGTGTGTTTTAATGGGTTAAAACAGTTTTGAAAATTCCCTTGGTAAGTATGTCAACCATGATGATGTTCTCAACCTTTGAAAATTTTAACAACAGATTGCACTAGTCTCAGAACTATTAACATTTGACTGATTTATACTTATCAAAATGAGGTTCAACTTCTGCCAAATGAAAACTAGGACGTGTGGCTTTGTTTCTGTAAAATTTGTAATTTTTCAAAACCTTTTGCTATTTTTACCGTTTCAATGAAAACGATACAGAAAACAGAAACTGAAAGTAAACGATGCTTTTTCTTATCCTTGTCTTGCACCATCTTGCTCCTTTTCATAACATTGTGGCCGTCCCCTAGGGTTAATTTCTTTCTTGAGAACTGTCTTTAATGCCCTTGGAAGATTGTCTTGTGTAAATGATGACACAATTTTGCTTACTTGGAGCAACACGATTGGACGAGTGACTTGTCTTCGCCTAGTTGCCACTTCTTGATAGGCCATCTTTAATCCAACTTGGCACACCTTAAATGAGCTGGAATTTCTTCTCAAAAAATTTGAAACATGTGCTCAAAATCAATGTAATTAACTTCCAAATAATCATGATACAATTCTCTTAAATTTTGAAAAAAAAAATTGAAGATAAAAAAACACAAAAATTTGGCCACCACATAAAGCATGTGCTGAAATTTCAGCATGTGTTGTATTTTGAATCGTTTCCTTGTGTGTTGCCCTCTTCAATGTCACCAATCATGTGTGGCATGTCTTCCACCAATTGGAATGCCAAATAAGCTCCACCTAGGCTCCAACAAAGCTGAGAATGGCGTGTGATATAGGCTGCATGTGTTGAAATTTTGCTTTTGGTAAGCTTTGTCAAATAATGCATAATATTCACACATATATGGTAAATTGTAATCAACTCTAATTTGAATTTTCTAGAACACTTTAACATGTCTTGAATGTGTAAAAAGTGTCTAGATACATATTACATCAATGTCACAAACGTTTCATGTGTGTAGGTTTGTAAAAAACCGAATTTTCGACTTTCGTCAATTATGCGATTTTTCTCCGATTAATTTCAAGCTTCCTACACATGTAATATATATTATGTCACACATCATATACATAAGGTGTATATTCAGCTTCAATAGCTGAGGATAAACGCCCCATGTGCCAAAATAGAATTGAGTTTGAATTCTCCACAAATCTAGGCTAAATTGTGGGTGATTTGTGTGTGCAAATATGGTATGACCTTGTGGCTGATTGTAACATGTGGATTACAAAATGTTTGAATAATTTTGACTTATACAGGCTGGCCATCTTTATATGGCAAGTACGTGACATGTCGGTGAAGTTTCGGTAGTTACCAGATACTGCAATTTTTAGTTTAGCACCTTGTAACATGTCGTTATAATTTTGACGTCGCCACGGTGTGTAATATATGATATAAGACCTGAATATACTCATAAATATAAGGTGTATATAGTGGTGTAACGTCGACGTACGTTTATAATATATGTGACATGTCGGTGGTACGTCAGAATATAAGTATCATGTTTGTCAAAAAAATATGGATATAATATATATATATATATATATATATATATATATATATATATATTTATGTAAAAGGCGTGTATATTGAATGAGATGAGGAGACTTTCCATTTCAAGTTTGTTGCCATATAGCTCTCTCTAAATATGTCTTCATTTAATGAACTTGTTAGTTCATTAACTTAAGCACTTCACTTAATGTACTAGTTTAGTTCATTAATCATGGCACCTGAAAATAGCATAGAGACAACAAATGTTTGCCATATGATGTGTAAAAGGCGTGTATGTTGAATGAGATGAGGAGACTTTCCATTTCAGATTTGGTGCCATATAGCTCTCTCTAAATATATATCTATTTAATGAACTAGTTAGTTAATTAACTTAAGCACTTCACTTAATGAACTAGTTTAGTTCATTAATCATGGCACCTAAAAATAGCATAGAGACAACAAATGTTTGTCATATGATGTAAGCTTTAACGCTTCATGGCACGTTAGTACGGCAATAATATATATAAGCATGTAAAGCATGATTGTCACATAAGCATGTCAAGTAACAATTTATTAATACATTTTGTAAACACGTAACATTTAAATCATGCATTTTCAAATTATTCAAACCCATTTTTCTCAACATATATGAGCCTCTTTTCCCACAAGTCCTTTAGCTCCCTGCATTGCCACAAATCGTGTTCGTTGACCTTGACAAATTGGATCTCTTATTCCCAGCTAACCAGTATCAAGAATCAAGAAAACTAACACTTCTGAAAATTGTTCACAATTCTAATGAGATATAACAAAAATAAGTTGTTGCAGAAAACGACATTGAAGAAACAGTACAGAAGTATGTCAGCATACAAAGAAACAATACTTCTTATATGAGACATTGTTCGAACGGAATTGCCATTACCAGCACATGCGAAGTGAGTTGGCAAAAAGAGACTCACAAAAGAATAGCACCATACCTGTTGGTAACTTGCTAATTGATGAAGCCTGATCATCACCGAGGGTCTAGACGACCTCAAAATAGTTTCGTCAGTTAACTTGAAGAATTGTTAACTGGGATTGAAAGTGTATAGCTGGAATAGCACCAAATATCCTGCACAAATAAGCACAGGTCAGAGGTCCCGGAGGGTTGGCCCCGAGAAAAACCCTCCGACGCTCAAGTCAGTTTGGGCCATATCTCACTGAGATTTATAATGTAAAGGATGAGTTAGGAATTTCTCACCATACTTTCCGAGGAGCAAAGGGTATGAGCTTGCTTTAGAGTATGAATGTTTTTCTTCTGGATCCCCCTCTTTTGTCTTGATTGGCTGGCTTTTATAGACCTTTTCCCGCCTTTAACTTCTGATAATAAATTGTGGATAGGACGCTTACTTGGGACAGAAAACCTAGGAAGCTGTAGGTCTGCTGATATGATCAATAGCCTGACTGATGTGACTAATAGGCTGGCCTGGTTGATGTGACTAATAGGCCGATTGTTATAACCTTAGCGTGTTCAGGAAGAATACCCATCTGTAGCCACTATATTTGAATTGCATCTCTGTCCGAGGGTCCCCCGAAGTATTATCGTGATGGGTTCATTTGATGTGGTACACAGCTGAACCCTGCCGAAGTGTATGGCTTGCTGTGGTACACAGCTGAACTCTGCCGAAGTGCGGGACTTGGCCCTATCCCATGGAAATGGTCTGAAGTGCGGTATCTAGATACAGGATGGCGTTGACGCCGAGGTGCATACCTCAGCACATTCTTTGATGTTATAAGGACGCCATGATGCCCTGCTGAGTTGCAGTTGAGGCTGAACAGCCATACTTAGGCGCTGAACTGCAATACTTTGTATGCTGAGCTACTAGAATTAAGTCATTGACTGTTATTGACTAACGGACGATTTAATTGTGGTTTATCATTTGCCCCCAGATTTTGTTGTGGCTGAGCTGAACTGCGAAGGCCAACAAATCTTGTTTTAATAGACCCGTGACGTGGCAGTCATTTATTGATTGTGCGGTTATCCTTCTATTTGCGCAGTAATTCCCACTTTCAATGTAAGCGCTAATTTTGACACCTCATCATTACTTCTTCGGCGGTTCCATTCCACAAGGGAGGGAAATTCGTGAACTTCTGGCTCTTCGCATTTCAAACGAAAAGTTGTGGCTTTTTGTTTTCTCTTACTAATAAATAGAAACAGTTTCCCTGATTCATTCTTTTCTTCTTCCCTTATCTCGCTCAACTGGTTATTTTGTTGTTTCGTTGAACTGCTCTTCTTCTTCTTCTCCGAAGCTTTTCCTTTCAGTTCGACTCTTCATTTTTCTTTAAGCATTACTTCAACTTGCTCATGGCTCCCGTTGTTACAACCCCGTCTTCTTCAGATTCCCAAAAAAAATATTCTTCCTCTTACCCAGAGAATATGGAGGATGATCATGAGGTTCAATCCCCTCATGAAACATCTGACTCTGATAGGGATAACCGCCCTTTAAGGAGGTTATGCCTTACTGGCTGACCTTCTTCGGTTGCCACCTCGTCTTCAGCCCTAGTACACCTACCATATCTTGATAGGGGTTCTCTTTCTCCTCTAGTGCAGGCTTCACCCTGTACTTTGACTATGGAGGACATCCCTGTTTTGTGCAATGAATTTAATATTGACATAGACATATTTTCCCCAATTTTGCCTCTTCCTCATCAATCTGCCTATGATCCACCTGTTGGGTATGAGATAATTTACGATGAATACTTCAGGATAGGGTTCGACCTTCCTGTCCCTGACCCCCTTCTTCAGATTCTTGACTTTACCAACTCAGACTTCCGCAAATCATGCCTAACGGACTGAAATTCATTGCCAGCTACTTGCTCTACCTAAGAGCAGCTGAGGTTGATTTTGATTTAGATGTCTTCAGGGAGATGTTTGTGTGTAAGCACAAAGAAAGTTGGTATTACTTTAGTAGGAGACATCCTAATAAAGTAATAAACCATGCTATAAACATCTCCTCTTCTGTAAAAAACTGGAAGGGGAGGTTCTTTTTTATCAAGGCCATAGAGTTACCTGGGAGAACCCTATGGAGATCTGGTCCTGCAAACAACAAGAGGCCAAGCAAGAAATTTTGCAATGAAGCCTCAAAGTTGCTGCATCTTCCTCAGGCCATGGATTCGAAAAGGGTAGATAGGTCAGTTGTAAAGGCAGCTGACCCATACCACATGGGGTCTCTCCATTAGTATGAAACCCTGGGCTCCTCAGCCTTGGCCTCAATCTTGGGTAGGTTTATAGTTTTGGTCGTGTACTGACTGTTTTTGACGTTACGAATATCTTCTAACCGATTTGTTGTTACGTTTTTCAGGAACCATGGTGTCTGAGGATCCCTCGGACTTGAAGAAAATGGATCCCAAGGAGAGGAAGAGAGGGGATGAATCAGCCTCTTCCTCTGATCTGCCCTCTTCTAAGGCCTTGCTTGCTCCCTCCGTTGTTCCTCCCACAAAACAAGGTAAAGGAGAAACATTTCTTCGTCGTTGCTGCTATTTGATTTAGTTGATTTCAGTGCTTTTAACTCAAGCTTTTCATTGCAGCTAAATCTTCTGCTAGCACTTCCTCTTCTTCCCAAAAGTCTCTTCAGGCTGCAACTCAGTCCCCAAAGAAGAAGACTTCTGGGGCTCCAGCCTTACCCCCCAAATCAGGGGCAAAGGCTGGGGGAGGTGCCAAGAAGACTGCCCCCACTCCAAAGATCATCATCAAGGCTCCTCAAGCTAAGGTGATTCCATCGACTGTGTCAACCAAAGATGCTCCAGCTCCTAAGGCATCCATCTCTGATCTAGTTCTGGCTACTCCGGCAGATAACCCAATCCCTGCAGCGCCAGTCACCATAAAAACTCCATCAACCCCAATCTCTCCTCCAAGAGGGGTAATCATCCGGGATCCTAAGGATGTCCCTACTGGAGGAGTGGAAATCACTTCGGGAGAGGCTTCCCCTCAAAATCCTTTTGGGAAAGTGCCATATGAGGGGGAGCCCTCTCATCAATTTCGCCGAAAATGGAGAAATCTGGTGTTTGGGATTACGGACACTGCTGATCACCTCGGTGTGGCAAGGAAATTGGCAGATTTATCTGTGCTACCCGTGGATGGAGACTATTTTGCTTGCCAGGACTGGGAGACTGCTATCGACACTTATTACACAAATATGTCCTTGGTAAGTTCTTTTGTTTTGTTTATTGAGCTTCACCATCCTTTCTCTTAAATTGTTTGGATGATAAGCTAATCATGATGGTTGTTGCAGTATCGTGCTCGGGAATGTGATATACTGCATAGAGCTGAGGAGCTGCGAAGATTGGTGGTAAAGCTTTCTGAGGACAATGCTGGACTAAAGAGGGCCAATGATGCATTTGCTGAGGCGGCCAGGCCCAATGACTCCAGAGTGGATGAGATAGATGCTGAGCTTGTAGGACCTCAGGCGCTACCATCTCTCCCAAAACCAATTGGTGACAGGAGATGCGCATACCTTAGCCTTATAGTGCATTCAGCACACAAGCGCCCACGGCATTCGACTGTGACTTGGCCCACAAGGCCTACGCCCACCGGCCTACGCCACGGGACAATTGCAGCACCTAACAATCTCCCCCTCAGCAATTGCTCCTGCTGGGAATCGAACCCGTGACCTCGCTCTGATACCACTTGTAGGACCTCAGGCGCTACCATCTCTCCCAAAACCAATTGGTGACAGGAGATGCGCATACCTTAGCCTTATAGTGCATTCAGCACACAAGCGCCCACGGCATTCGACTGTGACTTGGCCCACAAGGCCTACGCCCACCGGCCTACGCCACGGGACAATTGATGCACCTAACACAGTGTAATCTATACACATTCTCCAAGACTCATCCTGCTTGGGGACCACCACTGGGCTTGCCAACCAGATTGGAAAAAGTACTTCGGCAATGAATTTTATGGCCAGCAACTTCTTGACTTCTCCTTCAATAACTTTATTCCGTTCTGGTGCGAAATGTCGCTTCTTTTGTTTTACTGGCTTTTCCAAAGGATCAACGTTCAATTTATGCTCAGCTAGATGCGGAGGTATCCCAGGCATATCCTCCGCGGTCCATGCGAAGATAATCACGAACTCTCTCAGCAAATCCCGCAACTAAGATAGCAATTCAGATGGCATCCAAGTCAAGATTTTTATAACATTTTCAGGTCTGCTTGGATCAAGGATGAAGTCCTGAACTGCATCATCCGACTGTAATTGTTCCTCATCTGAAGGTACCAGTTCGTCTAGGCTGACTTGCTGAACTGATTCATTTCCCTTAGTGGCAACGGCATAACAGCTCTGTGCCACTTGTGTATCTCCTTGGATTGTGGCCACTCTCCCTGGAGTGGGGAATTTCATGCTAATGTGCAAAGGTGATACAATGGCCTCTAATGGCACCAAGGCCGGACGTCCCAATATGACGTTGTATGGGGAGACATCCTTGACGACCAGAAAGTCTATCCATATGCATCGATAGGCAGGCGGTTTTCCAAAACTACTGCTGAGCGTAACCATGCCTGCTAGTCGCACTGCAGCTCCAGTGAAACCGTACAAGGACAAGGTAATTGGTTTCATCAAGGAGTCGGGTAAACCAAGCTGATGATACGTCTGATAAAACATTATATTTACAGCGCTGTCGGTATCCACATAGACGCGTCGGACCTGCACAACTCTATCCGGAGGAAGGTGCACACACATCTCTACCACTAAACCTGCATTGTTGGAGTCTAGAGGAATGAGATCCTCTGGACCATAGGTTAGTTCTCTCGCCATCTTAGCCTTTTTAGCTAGTAGATCTGATGAGGTTCCTGAGGAACTAGGTGCTCCTGGGCCTGAGTGAGGTGGGCCTCCAGAAATTGTAAATATAATAGCATTGACTTGGGGCTGACCTGCAGTCCCACGCCTCTCCTGCTCTCCATCATCCTCGTTTCTGCGGTGCCGAGGTTGAGATTCTGGACGGCATTTGTCTGTATGGGGATCCCTGTGATAGTCGGGGCGGTTTTTCAGGCGTAATCGATGGTCATAAAACTGTTTTAAATGTCCCTGTTCGATGAGTCGTTTAATAGCCTGAGCCAGTTGCCTGCAATCCTCAGTATCATGCCCGATATCCCTATGGTAGTGGCAATAATACTTAGAATTTCTCTTCATCTTAGGCCTGTTCATGGGCTCTGGTTCTGTTCTCAGACCATCTTTTTCCATGACGGTCAGAATATACTGTTGTGAAGCCAACAGCGGTAAGCCTTCCCTACCACCTTTATCCTTACCGCCTACTCGATCAAACGCACTGCGCCGATCATGATTTTTTCCTTCATGGCGCCGGTCCTCCTTTTTCGAACTGGGTCGGCTTTCTTGCCGGCCTGAATGCTCGGCCTCTCTCTTTAACCTATTTGCTTCTTCTCCTCGGGAAAACTGGTGAGCCTTCTCCAGGCATTCTCTTAAAGTGGTAGGTCCCTCCTCAGCCAGTTGTGAGAAGAGGCGACCTGCCCGTAATCCATTAATGAAGGCTGCGGCTTTGATGCCTTTATTTCTGTCACTAACTTGCAGTGACTCGTCTGAAAAACGTTGCATGTATTGCAACAAAGATTCGTCTGGACCTTGCCTCAAAGTCATTAGATGGGATGAGTTCTTCACAAACGGAGTGCTGGACACAAACTGTGACCTAAACATCTGTGCCAGCTGTTTGAAAGACTTCACAGATTTTGATGGAAGCTCTTGGGACCATCTCCTGGCTTTTCCCCTTAGATACACAGGGAAAGTTTTGCATCGCAACGGGTCTGGGATATTTTTCAGACTCATTTCAGTTTGAAACTGAAAAAGATGGTCTGTTGGGTCTGTGGTCCCATCGTAAGTGTCCATCTTTGGCACCTTAAAATTGTCGGGTGCTAAATACTCTACTATATCCCAGGAGAAAGGACTATCCTGGACTGTTTGCATAAACTCTTGCCGGTGCTCTTCATGTATACCCTCGGCCTGCGAGGGGCTTCTTCGTCCCTGGGGACACTTTTCAACGATAAGTGTGAGGTCTGGACGTATGCTCTGATTCCACAGCTAGAGCTTTGAAACTATGTCTTCTAGCATTCGCCATAAATCCTTTATGCGGTCTAGTAGAGTGGCATTGTGATACTTCTATCTGAGGATGTAGCGCCCCGCTCCCAAACCCTAACATCGGGAACGGTACACCCGCCGTATCTCACTAAGGAGAATACAAAGCGTCGAATCAATTTCCAACATGTCCAAAAAGACGTAGAATTTTTTTCGCGGAAACGTAATACCATAACATTAATTCATATGAATAAAAGACAATCCTCCATAAGACAATAAATATGTCATGATAATAAATCATCACGCTAGCATCTAGAGTCTATCGTACTAACAAGGTGATGTCCAATGAGATCCCAATAAAATAAAGACAAACAGTCGCAGGGTCTTCTAGTATCCTAGGCGCGACCATCAGTCTGTCCACTCCACCGTATCAGCCCCGTTCTCAGCAAAGATATAGTCGTACTCTTCCTCGTGCTCACCTGGTGGGGGGGGAAGTATGGGTGAGTGACTGGGAAATTACTCAGTAGGCACCTGCCTCCAAGTAGTACAAGTCGAGCATCAAAAAATGATATAACACATAACACATAGAACATGATATCACATAAGCATATGAAAGACTGCGGAAAGTAATTCACTCCAGATAAAGAATGCGCAACACCATGATACATGTCCTACTATGCATGTCACACGCAACAAAGTCATGTCACACAGAATGCCGATATCTCCACCGTGCAATGCATGAACCCAGGTCCTACTGAGTTGCTGCAGGTAGTACACCCCACAGTCACCATACTGAGTGTGTGTGGCCGCGCCACCGCACACCATCCTGAGTGTCGTGGCCCCGCCACCGTACACCATCCTGAGCGCCCATGACCCGTACGTCACGACCCGCCATCAATGCAATGCACGTGCCATGAATGCAAAAACACAATCGTCTGAGGCCCCTGGCCCATCCTCACCATCCTCCTGCACTCAAATCTAGGTTCATTTAAAGATCGTCTGAGGCCCCTGGCCCATCCTCACCATCATCCGGCACTCAAATCTAGGTTCATTTATTATCCGAGTAATGATTTAATGTTGTTTGACGTTAAACCTATTTTTCTCATGGCTTGTATACATTTATTGTGCATTTTCTATATTTGTTTATCATTTTTCCCTAATTTATTTCTATTTATTACCGAATTATACAATTTAAATGAATTATCACAATTAATGAACTTTAGTAAAAAATAATTTAATCTCAGCATTTTATAATTTCTGGAATTTATATATAATTTTCCGATTTTATTTATATTTTCCCTATAATTATTACTATTTAAAATTAAATAAATAACATTTATAGAATTTCCAAAAATTTAGAATTATATTATTTTTTTATTATATTGTTTTTCCATTTAATTGGCCAGCCAACTGGGGCATGGTCCGTTGGCCATTCGGCCCGGCCCGCGGTCGGCTCAGTAGATTATTTTATTTTTTGTGTTTTATATATATTAAGTAAATGAGTCAGACCTGCGCACAATCGGCCCGCTACATAGAAATTTGATGAAAATCATTTAATTTCAGTATTTTATAATTTCTAGAATTTATTTATGATTATCTGATATTTACTTATATTTTTCCGATATTTAATACTATTTTTAATCAAATAAATAACATTATTAAAATACATCCTAGAAATTCTTTTGATATCAAATTCATCCCTAACTTCAAGCCAGATAGACGCAGAGCCATAGACTTCTGTGCAGATTCCACAGACTCAAAACGCATGCTCAGCATTCCACAGACTCAAAACGCATGCACAAAGCTTATACTATTTGATTATCAAATTTTTCCCTAAAATCAAAAGCAAAGCAGTTTTACTATTTTGATTATCAAATTTTTCCCTAAAATCAAATCCAGTCCACGCAAAACAGTATACGCATTCACAGTCATCAAACATAGTAATCAAACGCATTCCACAGTAATCAAAACTCATGCTTTTCACAGATCAAGCAACATAGTACAGATTTCAACAATTAAAAACAATAAACACATAATATATCACCAAAGCATGCTGGAATTTGTACCAATTGGAGGGAGAAAAGGGAACCTACTTGTTTGCAGACAAACTACGCGGCTGAAATAAACCCGGTTGCCTTTTCTCTTTCTCTTCTTCTTCTCCCCTACCTTTTCCTCTCTCAGCCGTTCACTCCTCTCTCTCAGGTTTCCCCTTTTCTTTTATTTTATTTTTTTTAATGTTTTTGCTTCTTCTTCCAGCGCACCCTTCCCCTTTATTCCCCAAAATGCTGAAATCAAGGGGGGTAGTTATCCCCCCACTAATTCACGTTCTTCTACTTTTTTTTTAATTAATTAATTTTTTTTCAATCTTATCCCTACGGTATTCATTAGGTAGTTAGGTTTAATTTTATTTAGAATTCTTTTTTTTTCATTTTGGTCATAATTACCCTCACGGCACTTCTTTTTTTTTGATATATTTTATTTATTTCTTTTATTTCTTTTCTTTTTTTTTCATTGTCTTGTTATATTATTTTTTTTCTTACCCTATACATATATAACGACTTCATATAATTATACCATTACTTTGACATGATCGACACGCTACAGTTAATTTAATTTCGCAACGTTTGTTACACCCAATGGCTACCTAAATTTTAAACTAACGCATACCGGCTAGTTCAAAAATTATCTGGTGTAACATCCTATCCACCTTACAAGAAGTTTCGTTCTCGAAACTTGTTGTACTTTATTAGAAGAGATAAGGGCAACGCTCCGCATCTGATTTTCCATCTCCTGTACCGCTTCATTTCCTTGTGATTGCTCCATTGCACCTTGACATACAGAATGATTTCCGTTCTCAGCCTTTGGTCTTTGCGGTCTATGATCCGAACAGGAGCCTCTTCATATGACGCATCCGCTCTGATCCCCAAAGGTTGGGCGTCCAATGCATGTCTCGGACCAGAAACATACCTTCTCCGCTGAGAGACATGGAATACATTGTACACTTGAGCTATCGCCGGAGGTAACGCCAAACGGTAAGCTAACGATCCAATCCTTTCAAGTACCTCGTATGAGCCAATATAACGAGGTCTTAGCTTACCCTCAGATTGAAACATGCAACTTCCTTCGTAGACGATACCTTCAAGTAACCTTTTACTCTGACAGTAACCTCCAATGAACGTCTCTTCAAATCTGTCCAACTCTTACTTACGTCTTGGGCAACCTTAAACCTTCCTCGAATCAACTTTACCTTTCCTATGGTTTGCTTGATCAGCTCTGTTCTGGTAATAGCACGCTCCCCAACCCCATCCTGCTGGACTGGGGATCTGCACTTACGTCCGTAGAGCGACTCAAATGGTGCCATGCCGATAGCGCTAGCTGTTGTTGTAGAAGGACTCAGTCAACTTAATCATACCATCTCAGTTTCCCTTAAAGTCCGTGGCACCCTCGACATGTCCTCCAACGCTTGTATCGTCTTCTCTGACTGTTCATCGGTCTGGGGATGAAATGCAGTGCTCAAACGTCTCCGTCCCTTATAAATATCAGCATACCCGAGTTTTAATATGCGTTGTCATTTTAATTATTAAGTTGTTAAACATGTCCGATATAGACATATTGTAGGCTGTGTATCCATATTTTAACGCATATATGACTTATATATCATATGTAGTTCATGGATGCACAACCGTTATCTGTTGTTGTCACATGTATCATGTCTATGTTGTTTGTTAGTTGAATTTTAAGCGATATGCACACTATGCGTGCTCATTTAGTCTTTGTTTATCGTGATCTCTATATTGTACTTATGTTTGTCGTTAATAAGTATTCTTTTTTTTGTCGGTACTCTATATTTTTCGTATCAGCTTGTCTTATTGCTGTATAAATGTCCTTATATATATATATCATTCTGAAGAAGGAAATGCATAACCGTGTATTTTTACTGTAATGTAGATATATAAAGAATTTATCTGAATGTTCATGTGTGAATTTTTTTTCTGGTTTTTTTATTATTAACTTATCTATATTTTAATCCATTACTATGTTGTCACACAATACCACGTCGTACCTAACTCGTAATTAGTATGCTTTATCTCAATTGTGAATGATTAATGATTTGTTTTAAAAAACCGATAAATGCATGTCTATTTCGTATACATGTCCTGTATGAACAGTATTTGTGCTATTGTTTGTGTTGTTTGTTGTCGTTATATAGTGTGATATTTATTATTGTATAGTTGAATTAGTTATGTTGCGGTGTCATTGAAATGGTTGTGCATATACTTGTGCATATTTACTTAACATCGTGCAGTTATTTTTGGCTTGAGTGTATCTATTAGTTGGTTTGCTACATCTATGTCGGTATCATTATATTTTATATATATATATATATATATATATATATATATATATTGTTAGTTTTTTTACCTATTACTTCGTATTTTCATTTTTTTTTGGTCACTTCTATAAGCATAGGTATAGGTGTATATAAACATTTATTATTTGTCTTTCGCACTTATGTTGTTTGTGTTTTGTATGTTGATAACATTGTATGGTTTAATAAATTGGTTGGTTCAATACAGTTCATAGAGTCATATTGTTGTAAGGGTGCACATATTTTAGTAGTCAATATGTCTTGCATATATTATTATTATTATTTTTGTAAGTACGTTACAACATTGGTAAATTTTCTTCTCTTTTTTTTACATATGATGTTTAATAATAATAATAATAATATTTAATTTATATTTTTGTTTTGCACTTTTGTGGTGTTTATTGTTCCTGTTGTACATGGCTTAGTAAATTTTATAGAGTGGTGGTATGTGAGGGTGGGCAAGCTATTAATTTTTGCAGTTGTGGCTGCAATTTGGCTAGTAACAACAAATGTTATTTGGTTTATATGATAGGACATGTTATGTATTTGTTTGTGTCGTGCACGAGTATGCCCGTGCATTATGTATGTTTGTGCACCTGATTTTCATGTGGTATATATGTATATATAATTTGTTGAATTATGTTGCTGTATATCTATAGTTCATTGTGTCATGTGTTAGCTTTTTTTTTTGCTTTTTTTTACTGTGTTATGTTTCCTTATGTAGTTATGTTGAATTTTGTATGGTTGGTGTTCTAGTACGTGTTTGATAGGTGGATTATGTTGTTAAGGTATATTGTATTGAGCGGTACGTATATATATAGTTAATTAGCACAATTGTGTGTTATGTTCTTGTGTTTAATTTTTTTTTTGCCGCAGCTTTTTTGATATCAACTATCCACTCGAACTTTGCCTTCTTATGCATCCGTCTGCTCAGGGACACCAATATCGACGAACATACTTAAACGAATTCCATGTAGCAGCTGGCCACACCAAGAACACTCTTTACTTCAGTCACCTTAGTCGGTCAGGGCTACTCAGCGATATCCTTAATCTTCTTAGGATCCACTGAGGTTCACTCTTCTGAACTTACGTGACTTAAGAAATCCACGCTTCCGCTGCGCAACTCTGATCATTTATCTTGGACTAACATCATCTATACTGATAATGAGTCATTGAGACCTGATCGCCGGCGGTTGAACTTTACCACGACTTTGCCAGCCTCCCCGATGAAGGGTCCTTCTAAACATCGAATTCCAGACGTCCTATATTTCCATGTAGTAGAACCTCAGATCTGGTGGTGGCAGTGGCGGAGACCGCTGGTCCAACTGTTATCGCCGTTATTGCGCCAACGTGGTGGTTATGGTGTCATCTACTGCTTGGAGAATGCCTCCTGATTCTGGCAGTCGTTTACCGCAACCACCGTTGCCTCCTTTGTCAGATTTCTTTTTTTTATGATGCGACGACATCTTCTTGGATTTCATGTGAACCTTGACGGGAATTTGAATTGACAGGAGTATTAGAGGGATTTGAGCATTTAAGGTGCTCATGCAAAAGAGAAAACTCACCAACGACGAACCCTCCATAACCCAATCATGGCTTAGGTCTACTTCATTTATTATGTGTATATTTGTCATTTCTAGGAAGAGATCATAGCTTACGTCTAAGTGATCTAGTTAATCCTACGTTCACGAGGCGGATCTGAAGCCTCAGCTCTGATACCACCTGTAGCGCCCCGCTCCCAAACCCTAACATCGGGAACGGTACGCCTGCCGTATCTCACTAAGGAGAATACAAAGCGTCGAATCAATTTCCAACATGTCCGAAAAGACGTAGAATTTTTTTCGCGGAAACGTAATACCATAACATTAATTCATATGAATAAAAGACAATCCTCCATAAGACAATAAATATGTCATGACAATAAATCATCACGCTAGCATCTAGAGTCTATCGTACTAACAAGGTGATGTCCGATGAGATCCCAATAAAATAAAGACAAACAGTCGCAGGCTCTTCTAGTATCCTAGGCGCGACCATCAGTCTGTCCACTCCACCGTATCAGCCCCGTTCTCAGCAAAGATATAGTCGTACTCTTTCTCGTGCTCATCTGGTGGGAGGGGGGAAGTAGGGGTGAGTGACTGGGAAATCACTCAGTAGGCACCTGCCTCCAAGTAGTACAAGTCGAGCATCCAAAAATGATATAACACATAACACAGAACATGATATCACATAAGCATATGAAAGACTGCGGAAAGTAATTCACTCTAGATAAAGAATGCGCAACACCATGATACATGTCCTACTATGCATGTCACACGCAACAAAGTCATGTCACACAGAATGCCGATATCTCCACGGTGCAATGCATGAACCCGGGTCCTACTGAGTGGCTGCAGGTCGTACACCTCACAGTCACCATACTGAGTGTGCGTGGCCGCGCCACCGCACACCATCCTGAGTGTCGTGGCCCCGCCACCGTACACCATCCTGAGCGCCCATGACCCGTACGTCATGACCCGCCATCAATGCAATGCACGTGCCATGAATGCAAAAACACAATCGCCTGAGGCCCCTGGCCCATCCTCACCATCCTCCTGCACTCAAATCTAGGTTCATTTAAAGATCGTCTGAGGCCCCTAGCCCATCCTCACCATCCTCCGGCACTCAAATCTAGGTTCATTTATTATCTGAGTAATGATTTAATGTTGTTTGATGTTAAACCTATTTTTCTCATGGCTTGTATACATTTATTGTGCATTTTCTATATTTTTTATCATTTTTCCCTAATTTATTTCTATTTATTACCGAATTATACAATTTAAATGAATTATCACAATTAATGAACTTTAGTAAAAAATAATTTAATCTCAGCATTTTATAATTTCTGAAATTTATATATAATTTTCCGATTTTATTTACATTTTCCCTATAATTATTACTATTTAAAATTAAATAAATAACATTTATAGAATTTCCAAAAATTAAGAATTATATTATTTTTTTATTATATTGTTTTTCCATTTAATTGGCTAGCCAACTGGGGCCCGGTCCGTTGGCCATTCGGCCCGGCCTGCGGTCGGCTCAGTAGATTATTTTATTTTTTTGTGTTTTATATATATTAAGTAAATGAGTCAGACCTGCGCACAATCGGCCCGCTACATAGAAATTTGATGAAAATCATTTAATTTCAGTATTTTATAATTTCTAGAATTTATTTATGATTATCTGATATTTACTTATATTTTTCCTATATTTAATACTATTTTTAATCAAATAAATAACATTATTAAAATAAATCCTAGAAATTCTTTTGATATTAAATTCATCCCTAACTTCAAGCCAGATAGACGCAGAGCCATAGACTTCTGTGCAGATTCCACAGACTCAAAACGCATGCTCAGTATTCCACAGACTCAAAACGCATGCGCAAAGCTTATACTATTTGATTATCAAATTTTTTCCTAAAATCAAAACCAAATCAGTTTTACTATTTTGATTATCAAATTTTTCCCTAAAATCAAATCCAGTCCACGCAAAACAGTATATGCATTCGCAGTCATCAAACATAGTAATCAAACGCATTCCACAGTAATCAAAACTCATGCTTTTCACAGATCAAGCAACATAGTACAGATTTCAACAATTAAAAACAATAAGCACATAATATATCACCAAAGCATGCTGGAATTTGTACCAATTGGAGGGGGAAAAGGGAACCTGCTTGTTTGCATACAAACTACGCGGCTGAAATAAACCCGGTTGCTTTTTCTCTTTCTCTTCTTCTTCTCCCCTACCTTTTCCTCTCTCAGCCGTTCACTCCTCTCTCTCAGGTTTCCCCTTTTCTTTTATTTTATTTTTTTTAATGTTTTTGCTTCTTCTTCCAGCGTCCCCTTCCCCTTTATTCCCCAAAATGCTGAAATCAAGGGGGCAGTTATCTCCCCACTAATTCACGTTCTTCTACTTTTTTTTAATTAATTAATTTTTTTCAATCTTATCCCTACGCCATCCATTAGGTAGTTAGGTTTAATTTTATTTAAAATTCTTTTTTTCATTTTTGTCATAATTATCCTCACGACACTTCTTTTTTTTGATATATTTTATTTATTTCTTTTATTTCTTTTCTTTTTTTTTCTTTTTTCATTGTCTTGTTATATTATTTTTTTTTTCTTACCCTATACATATATAACGACTTCATATAATTATACCATTACTTTGACATGATCGGCACGCTACAGTTAATTTAATTTCGCAACATTTGTTACACCCAATGGCTACCTAAATTTTAAACTAACGCATACCGGCTAGTTCAAAAATTCTCGGGTGTAACAGAGGAGGAGGTGGATCAACCTCCATATTTTGCACCTCCAGCTGCTTGCCTTTGAGATGCCGTACCATGGCCTCGAACATTTACATGTTCTCAGCGACGTATTTCATCGCTTTCTCCATCTCTTCCTTTGAAGTTTCAGGGATAGGATCAGGATTAGGCATAAGAGATTCAGGTACCCGAGAAACCTATTCTAGGGCGGCTGAACGTGTAACCATGCGTCGTGGTGGGTTGGATGATTCACCCAATCCTTCTCGTTCTCCTTTTGTCATAAATAATCGTTGGCTGTTTTGAGCTTGAGCTTTTTATTGGATTAAAGGACTAAGGCGGTACTCCTTCTAGCGCCAAATGATGAAGCCGGATCCTCAACGAGGGTCTAGACGACCTCAAAATAGTTTCGTCAGTTAACTTGAAGAATTGTTAACTGGGATTGAAAGTGTGTAGCTGGAATAGCGCCAAATATCCTGCACAAGTAAGCACAGGTCAAAGGTCCCGGGGGGTTGGCCCCGGAAAAAACCCTCTGACGCTCAAGTCAGTTTGGGCCATATCTCACTGAGATTTATAATTTAAAGGATGAGTTAGGAATATCTCACAGTACTTTCCGAGGAGCAAAGGGTATGAGCTTGCTTTAGAGTATGAATGTTTTTCTTCTGGATCCCCCTCTTTTGTCTTGATTGGCTGGCTTTTATAGACCTTTTCCTGCCTTAAACTTCTGATAATAAATTGTGGATAGGACGCTTACTTGGGGCAGAAAACCTAGGAAGCTGTAGGTCTGCTAATATGATCAATAGCCTGATTGATGTGACTAATAGGCCGGCCTGGTTGATGTGACTAATAGGCCGATTGTTATAACCTTAGCGTGTTCAGGAAGAATACCCATCTGTAGCCACTATATTTGAATTGCAGCTCTATCCGAGGGTCCCCCGAAGTATTATCGTGATGGGTTCATTTGCTGTGGTACACAGCTGAACCCTGCCGAAGTGTATGGCTTGCTGTGATACACAGCTGAACTCTGCTGAAGTGCGGGACTCGGCCCTATCCCGTGAAAATGATCTGAAGTGCGGTATCTAGATATAGGATAGCGTTGACGCCGAGGTGCATACCTCAGCACATTCTTTGATGTTATAAGGACGCCATGATGCCCTGTTGAGGTGCCGTTGAGGCTGAACAGCCATACTTATGCGCTGAACTGCTGAACTGCAGTACTTTGTATGCTGGGCTACTGGAATTGAGCCGTTGACTGTTGTTGACTAACGGACGATTCAATTATGGTTTATCACTAATCATCCCAGCAGCAACATCGTCACAGTTTCTTTTGGTCTTGAAGAATTGTCGGAATTTCCTTTATTTATTGAAGAATTAGAACTATCAGGGTACAAATCTAAGACAATCTGCAACAGATGGTGTTGGTGGACGGTGGCAAATGTGTAGTCGGTGGTGGTCAGCGGTGCAAGATCTAATGGTGAATTTAATGGGCAGGTTTTACCGACAGAAGAGATAAAATAAGGGGTTGACTTCGTTACTGTATTTGAACAAGTACAGTTGCTAAAAAAGATTTTCACGATTCAATATGCTTCGGCATTTGTGTAGAATATGAGAGGGTTCGGATCGCTGTGTGATGTGATGTACGTAATTTTACTCTATCTTTTTTGTGCAAAAGTCTGTTTCTACGACTGCTCTTGCATTTGTATAAAATCTGAGAAGGGTCGCATCGCTGGACGATGTGATGTACGTAAACTTACCTTACATTTTTTTGTACAAAAGTCTGTTTCTACGGTTCGAACCAGTAACTTCAAGACAAAACAGCAATCTTTTCAGTTATTCTAAATGAGTGAAATTTACCACCCTTATGTCAGCCCGTCGCTAATTTTGTTTAATTTGCTATCGTCGCCGGCAGAAGTCACAAAATCAAACTCTTTGTGACCGTGAATTTGGCGGTCGTACCATCCGGTCGCATTTTTAGACTTTTTCTTTTTCTGTATCAAATATGACATATAAAAACATATAAATTAAATATCCTCAATAAAATTTCACGGTAAGCATTTACTTATGTATGCGCATGTGTGTGTTTGTGTTTATTTGGGAAAAATTCATGCTTGGTTTATACGTGGTTAAATGAAATTTGTTAGTGTCAATTTGGAGTTAAATTGAAGATTTTATTTAGGTTAGAAGAAAATAAGATTTAATTGAAAAAATAGAAAAAGGAAAATCCAGACCCGGACTGGCTGACTCGTATTCCAATGCAACTGACCCACCAGTGGTGGGCTGGACCAGACCTGTCTGGTCTGATCTGCCGTCAACTGGACCGGGCAGAGCTCAAGTTTAAAAAAAATAATTTCGGGTCAGGCCTTCCAGGTAAGGCCTGCAGAGGGCCAGGCCAGAGATTCTGGGCCAGGCCAAACAAGAAAAAAAAAGAAAAAGGGGGAAAGGAGGCTACGGACTGGCGAGTCAGGTTTTGGGTCGGGCTGCGGGTCAGACAGCAAAAGTGTCGGAAAGGAAAATAAAGAGAAATTAATAATTAATTTCAAGAATATAATAATCATTAAATAGTAAAATAATAATTATTAGAAATTGATTAAAATTACAGAAAATTAAAAATTAATTCCAAAAAATTTATAACTAATTTCAGAAAATATAAAAAAGTGTAAATAAAACATTTTCATAAAATTTCTGAATTTGTAATTAATTTAACTGAATATAATAAATAGTAAATAATAAGGAAAAATTTGAGGAAATAGTATAAAATCTTAGAAAATTTAATATAAGCTAAGAATAATATAGTTGATGGCAAATGATACTTTTACATCATTTCCAATGTTTGAAGTAAAAGAATTAGATGGTAAATGAATTCAGAAAGTACAACATAAATCCCGAAAAAATTATATAAAATATGGGAAAATCAGAAATGACGCAATAAAATACCGGAAAGTGAAATTTACATTGCACTCATGGCACGTACATTGCATTTTGCCTAAGAGACGTGTAATGGTGGAATATAGTCAAGAGCTATAGTGGCACTCAGGAATGGTGGACTGTAGTCAAGAGCTATAGTGGCACTAATGAATGGTGGATTGTAGTCAAGAGCTACGGTGGCACTCATGGGAGGTGGGTTGTAGTCAAGAGCTACAGTGGCACTCAGTTCGGTCCTGCGAGCATACATTGCACGGTAGAGAAATAGACATATCGCATAGCATGACTTTTGTTGTGTGTGACACGTAGAAGAAGGGGCATGCATCATGAAGTTACGCATTATTATGTGGAGTGACTTACTTTATGCAGTTATTTACTTTATGCTTCTGTGTTGTTCCTTGGATTATGTGGTTATGTGTATATATCATTGTTGTATGTTTATTTTCGCATCGGATAGAGGCGGGTACCTACTAGGTGGAGTTATATCGCTCACCCCTACTTCCTCCCCACTCTAGGTGAGCAGGATTTCGAGTATATCTTCATTGATGATGAATCAGACCAGGCTAGTTGGGGAGAGTGAAGCTACAGGATTTACTTGGGAAGCATTGATGGATTATCAGATTTATGTCTTTTATGTCAGAATTTTAAAACTTTGTTTTGATGTATTGGGTTTCGTCAGCCCTAAAATCATTTATTTCTGTATTGGGATTATTTATAAATTGAATACAAATTTTTAGTTATCATTTCTGCGAAAAAAATTTCTACGTTATTTCTAACGTGTAAGAAGTTTGAACGATGCCTTGTAGTTCTCGTAGTAGACTACGGTGGGTGCACTGGTCCCAAAGCTAGGACTTGGGAGCGGGACGCTACAGATGGTATAAGAGCCGAGGCTCCAGATCCGCCTCGGAAACGCATGATTAACTAGATCACTTAGACATAAACTATGTTCATTTTTGTATAATGACAATTTACCACTAATAAACAAAGTAGACTTAAGGGATAATCTTAGACTTATGTTATGATCAAGTTAAGGGGTGTGAGAGTGTTCTTTTGTTTTCTTTACTTATTTATCGTTTTACCCCTGAACTTTTGCATGCACCTCATAAGTGGTTAGAAATTACCAAAACACCCCCCAACTTGGATTGAATTAAAATAACTATATTTCGCCTGTTATAAATACCAGAAAAACGGCACGAAGGCACGATCAAGATGGTAATAAAGGTAATGGTGATGACAACCACCCGAATCATGGGGCCATACCCCAGGCACTAACGGACATTATGGCCACTATGGACGCTATTCTAGCATAGTTGCAGCAGTAGTTAGCTCAGCAACAGGAGCAACTAAACCAGGAACAAGTGTCGCCACCACCACCACCACCGAGTCTCAGGTTCTATTATAGGAAGATGCAGAAATCTCGTATTCCAAGGTTTAGAGGGACTCCTCGTTTGGAGGAGGCAGAGATATGGACGAAGAATGTATCTGACCAGTTCTGTTTATTGCAAGTGCCAGAGGAGCTGAGAGTTGAGGTTGTTGTATCATTCCTTGAGGGAGATGCCAAGGAATAGTGGCATAGTGTGCAGATCCGCCGAACCCCACCGATGACATGGACACAATTCAGAGAAGAGTTTCAGAAGTTTTGTGTTCCAGAAAGTGTGATACAGAAGAGGATGACTAATTTTCAGACATTTACTTAGGGCTCTATAACGGTGGCCCACTACACTGAGCATTTTCATGCATTGGGGAGGTACATGCCGTAGGACTGGGTTGAACTCTGGCATTCAGACTGGGATTGTGTATGCGAGGCCGAGGACTTACGAGGATATGTGAGAGGTGTGTCGTGAAGTGGAGGACGATCTTTAGAGAGTGGCAACTGACGACAGGGGCAAGAGGCCCCGTGAAGATTCTAGTTCTGGTAGATTAGGGCATTGGGTGAAGGTTGTCATACCCGTGTTTTCCGAGTCTAGCGTTAAATAATTTAAACGGATCCAAAATATAATTTTGATAATTATATATGTTTAGCAGGCTTAGTTAAATGAATTTTAGGTGGAAAATCAATTAAAAAGCTGAAATTAAGAAAATTAGGCCCAAATACCAAAACTGCCCTTTCCCAGTTAAAATATGAAAAAGCTATACATTACATATAACTCCCCCGGAAATTCGACTTCATCGTCGACACTTACAAAGAAAAAGAGGGAGAGGATCGAGTGAGAGGGAGAGAAGATAAAAGAGGAAGAAGGAAGAAGAAATCGTGGCCAATCCTAGGTGCAATCCATCTCAAAATTCAACCAAATCACCGTAAGGTTTCCTAGATTCGAATGCAAGTGACCTTTCTATATGCTTTACGAAATTTTGATTCAATAGGCCCTATTTTCCTAGGAAGAGAAAATTAGATCACACATTGGTAATTTCATTCCGTTTATATTAATTGCTCTACTATATGTTTCTATACTTTTTGATTGAATAAAGTTGTAATCTTTTGGGCCAATATCTGAGAATAATTGCAACTTACTTGATGTATGATGAATATGCCCTGAAGATGTCATTTTTCACGTGATGTACTTCTTGGTGATAGCTTACATGCTTGTTGCTTGTGCCGTAGATGGAAGGGTTGGTTTGAAGAAGGTTAGATGGGTGTAAAGTAGGTGGTGGCTGATTTAAGGTTAGTTGGAAGGTGTGGCGGTCATGTTCTAAGGTGCGAATGGCGGAAAGCCTAAGGTCCATGTCATTTGGTGTAGCTAAGGTTCAACACGATGTCATTAGTGTATGTGTAGGTTGGATCCATGTTTTATGGTTGAGTTTAAGTGTTCTTTATGCTTGGAATGGAAAAGGGTGAAGGTTGGCTCGCCATTGTGGATTAGAAGTGGTGAAAAGTTGCAGAAACAGGGACTTGGATCGATCCAGGGGGGACATCAATCGATCCAAGTTGCCCTGGTAGGATTTTCCAACTCTATGGAAGACATCGATTGATCAACTGAGGGACTTCGATCCATCGATGTCCAGGAAAACTGAACATCGATCGATCTAAGGACCACGTCGATCGATCGATGTACCTAGGAATATAGAACTGAAACTCTCTGGAAGACATCGATCGATCAGCAAGGGGGACATCGATCGATCGATGTCCAGGAGTTTGACATCGATCGATCAGAAGGCCACGTCAATCGATCAATGTGGCCAATTCTGTAGAATTTAAGATGGATTCTTAGAAATGATACGGCAATTAGTTTGAGGGACTTCTGTGTGATAATTAGGACTAGTGTATGAGAGTGTAAGGAGTACTGTCGAAGTATGCTTGGCGTGTGTTGAGGTGTGGAACCTTAAATGCATAGGTGTAAGGCTAAGTGTGAAATTGAAAAGAGTTCACTAGCTGGAAATGCGTGAACTAATACGAGTGAGCTATGTTTTATGTTGTGACCCGGTACTCGGTATGTAAAATGTGCGTGCCTGTTTAGAATCTTAATACGATGTGACATGAGTATTTTGCACCATGACATAAACATTTTGCATTCTAATAGGAGTTTTGCCTTCCGAAAAGACATGTGTGTGTAAAGTAAGACTAAAGTTTTGAACGATAAGTTTGGGCTGCTGGTTGATGTCCGGGTATCAAAGTCACATCTGTAATGGCAGGGTATAATAGCGTGACCTGAAATCAACAGTAGGGCATAAAGTTCTGTTATAGGGTTGTGGACCTTTCAGCGTGGGGTATAAAGTTCTGTTTGCTATGGATTGATCACCCACAGGGTATAAAGTTTCTACTATGTGAATAATAAGATAAGAAGAAGTACGAAAAGTTTGTGAAACGACACGCATGGCGTATTGTGAAGTAAGGTTTGTGTATAGTTTTAAAGAAGTGCATGCATCACGTGATATGAAGCATAAGATTTGACATACCAGAAAACAACATTTGCATATGAGTTGTTTATATCGTAAGGTTTGCTCATTATGTGTTTGTTCCTTATTCATGTATCATTTATGTGTCTTAATTAGCTTTGTTGAGCTGTTATAAAAAATGCTATTTGCTAACCCCGAGCATCTTATTTTGGGCATTGATTTACGTAATGGTGACTCGTCATATGTGATCCTGTAAGGTGTATAGACGGATTACTTGCTAGCGATGCTTTTCGCTAAGAATATGTACTCCTTTATTTCAGATCAACCGAGTATGAGATGATATTTGCAGAAGACGACGGTGAGTGAACCCATTGGGATGATAGACCTTGAAGCAAAAAGGCCATGTTAATTCTTTAGCCGATAGACCTTCTGTCACTGTTTGTATTGGAGGACATAGTGGACATTTCTGCATACGCTTCATTTTCGATGTATTTTATTTTGTTACATCATTTCATTGAAGTATTAAATTTTACGATATTTCCGATGATTTATCTTACACCATGGATGACGAGTACTTGATCTTCTTTGACACCTTATAGTTCTCATAGCAGTCTACAGCGGGTGTACTGGCACTGATGTCCGGTATCAGGCCGGGGCACTACAGGCGGTATGAGAGCCTAGGCTTCAGATCTATCTCAGAAACTTAGGATCATGATCTTTTAGTAACATAAGATACGATTTTCCTTTAAGTTTGATCTTTAGGTATTAGCACTAAAATCTAGAGTCTAAGTATGATCGGGACTGGATGTGTGTGAGCGTGTTCTTCACTTAATTTGGATATTACATTTTCTTATTTCATACCCCACTCACTCTTTCGTATTCGAGCTTTCAGTAATATCTTGCGTTTACTGATTACTAACGACAATGCCAACCTTTCAGAAAATACCTCCACGAAGAGATAACACCTGAAACTCTAGCAACGGACGGAAGAATCAGCCACCTCAGGTGGTACTACCGCAGGTGCTCACAGATGCACTAACTGTGATTGCACAGGGTTACGCCCAACAGCAGCAACCTCCGCCTCCTCGGCCATCACATCATAACATTTGTTTCTTCTATGGAGAGATGAGGAAGATCAGTGTCCCAGAATTTGCAGGATGTACTGATCCCAAAGAGGCTCAACACTGGTTGGGTGAAGTAGAGAAATGTTTCTGGCTGTTATAAGTGCCGGAAGAGATTAAAGTAGATGTGGACACACCCTCTCTGTATGGCAAGGCGGGTGAATGGTGGGTCCGGTTGGTAGTGAAGATGACCGTACCGATCTGTTGGACACAATTCTTTGATGCCTTTCTAAAGTATTACGTGCTAGAGACAACAATTCTGGACAAGATCAGAGCATTCGACCGACTTGAACATGGTCTCAGATTGCAGTATCAGAATACGTCGACCGTTTCCATGCCTTGAGTAAGTTTGTTCCCGCGATTATGTCTGATAATCGCTTAAAGATGACTAAGTTTGAGCGGGGTCTGGACTCAAGAATATAGTCGGCGATGGTGAACGAGGGGATGAAAACATGTGAGGATATGATGGACGCGTGCTTCCACGTTGAAAGTGATTTCCGCAGAGTGGGGGCAAGAGAGGCCGGTGCACAAACCTCTGACAAAGGTTAGATCCAAGAGAAGAAGTGATAGTTGGCGGCAGCCCCAGACGTTGGGTCAAGAATCCCAGGAGAGATTCGGTGAGAAACTTTCAGAGACCCCCCACCACAGAACTCAGTTGCCCAGCAGGCCGTGGGAGTTTGCCCTCATTGCAACAAGAGTCACGTCGTTGAATGTAGGAAGCTTGCTGGAGAGTGTTACCAATGTGGACAAGTGAGCCATCTGACTAGAGATTGGCCCGAGATGAAGAAAAATACTCTTGGAGAGGTGGCTCAGCAGCCGAGGGCGAACGCTTGCATTTATCTTATGATAGATACCAACGTACAGGAACCGATGTGGTAGCAGTTACGATTTAAATTAAGTTTGAATTTTGATTTGAATTGAGTCTTTACGTGTTTAACTTCCTGTGTGAAACTGATATGGTCCTAGGTGCGGTTTTAGTAAACAAGATACTTGCCAACGTGCTTTTCGATAGCGGGGCAAACCATTCTTTTGTGGCAAATAGATTCACTAAGCATCTTGGTAGTTAGAGACTCCGTACCTTGTCCAAGCGACTGGAGATCAAATTTTGGTTTCGACTAGCAGTATTGGGATTATGAGTTGGAGTTCGGAGAACAAATGTTCTTTGCCACACTGATTCTTATCCAGAAGTATGATTTCGACGTCATATTAGGAATGAACTGGTTGGCCAGATATCACGCCAACATTGATTGTCGGACGAAGCAAGTAACAATCAAAAATTCTGAAATGGAAGATGTAACCTTCCAGGGTGATGCGTTGCGGAAGAAAATTCCTAAGAAGGTGTACATGACAGCTGCCCAAGCTTACAGAGCCTTAAGGAAATGTGATGAGGGATTCTTGGTGTATGCAACGGATGATACCTAAGAGATACTGTCTATTGAGCAGATTCCAGTGGTCAACAAATTCCTGGATGTGTTTCCAAAAGAACTGCCAGGAGTGCCACCTCCGAGGGAAGTCGAGTTCGAGATAAATCTGATCCAAGGAGCCGAACCTATTTCTAAGGCCCCTTATAGAATGGCTCCAGCGGAATTGAAAGAGTTGAAAGAGCAACTTCAGGAGTTATTGGACAAAAAGGTTATTCGCCCTAGTGTGTCACCTTTGGGAGCACCTGTTTTATTCATCAAAAAGAAGGATGGTAGCATGAGGCTCTGTATTGACTATCGAGAGCTGAATAAAATTACCATCAAGAATAAGTACCTCCTGTCGCGAATCGAGGATCTATTTGACCAACTCAAGGATGCCAGGATCTTCTCCAAGATTGACCTCCGGTCAAGGTACCACCAGTTGCTGGTGAAGGCTGAAGACATTGAAAAGACAGCCTTCCGCATGAGATATGACCACTATGAGTTCCTAGTGATGTCGTTTGGGCTGACAAATGCCACTGCAGCTTTTATGGACCTTATGAATACCGTCTTTTGGGAATAGTTGGTAAGTTCGTGGCGAAATTCATAGATGATATTCTTGTGTTTTCTACCGATGAGCAAACTCATGCCGGACATTTGAGAATCCTTTTGAGCATTTCGAGACAGAAGCAACTATACACCAAATCCAACAAATGCGAGTTCTGGCTGGAGAGACTGACTTTCATTGATCATGTGATATCAGAAGAAGGGATTGCTGTAGATCCAAAGAAAATGGAAGCTATTACCGAGTGTCCTAGATCCACGAATGTCACTAAAGTGCGGAGTTTCTTGGGTCTAGCTGGCTATTACAGGAAGTTTGTCGAAGGATTCTCAACAATAACAGTGCCCCTCAGCTGCCTTACCCAAACAAAATCCAAGTTTGAGTGGACTGCTGAATGCGAGAAGAGCTTTTCGGAACTCAAGAAGAAGCTACCCACAGAATAAAGATGATGAGCTGAGGTGACGAAGCGAAACATTAGTCAAGCAGCAGAGCAAAAGCAGAGCTGCAACAGTTAGTCACGTAAATACTTTAGGAATTATATTGTATATATGGCCGAGCTCAACTAGTAACTAGCCGTTACCATTGTAAACGTTATCCGTTAGTCAAAAAACACTCACATAAAAAGAACACAACCCTATAAATTCTTTCTTAACTTGAACGAATTAAATTATTTCAATATCGACACTTTGGACCTGATCAATTTGTTATAAAATTACTACCCACAACAAATAAATTATGAGAAAATAATTATTAGGAGTATAGATGTGGTGTGGTTCGACCACTGAAGAGCGAAGCTTCATGTCCAACGCTGATGAAGAAGAAATGTGAGATACTAACTTCATTTTTTTACTCTATGTTTTTACCTTTATATTTTGAAATTTTACGATCTTGTGTTTTTGTATGGTTCGAGTTCTTTCTTATTCATTTTTTTTATTAAAAAGCTATGCATATTTACTCTAAAATTATAGAAAAATTATCAAAATGTATTCGAAAATATCAAAACTGCCACTTCCCAGTTAAAATCTAAAGGAGCTATACATTACATATAACTACCCCAGGGAAGTCGACTTCAGCGTCGACAGTGTGGCGCCCCGCACCCCGGCCCCGCCGGAGTCGGTGCACCCGCCGTACTTCACTAAGGAGAGTACTAGGCGTCATCCCATACGTGCCATGTTCCATGGTATAACGCATGGTTTTTTTTTGGCAGAATTTAAAAATTCAAATCAAAATCATCCACACGATCATTCATAGTTTACATCTCAAATCAAAAGTATTGAGAGTCACAAGACAAATGTTTTCCATCTCAAATACGTCGTCAGTCCTCGGTCATAGCTGGCCAGTCATGTCTCCTAAGTTCGTCCACTCCTCGCTGCGCTCATGGGTAGGGGAACTCTAGGCTCATCCTCAATCCGCTCTACTTTATTCCTTGCAGCCTCTGGGAGGAAAAATAGGGGGTGAGTGACAAAGTCACCAGCAAGTATACCATAAACAATCATGCATTAACTGGAAAGTACATACAAGAACCGAACCCCAAAATTCGGTTTAGAACATACCTGACCTTCCATTAAGTACTCGTAAGAAGTCAACACAAGGTATATCCCAGATCATAGCTTATGAAAGGATCATCACTCAATAAAGATCATGGCATACAAAAAGGTCATCACTCAATCAAGATCATAACCTAGGAGCTAACAATTCATAACAACTTGACCTTACGTATCAACAGTAGAGAAATCATAACCTATGTAACTTTACCTCTAGCATTTGGCTAGCATCTCATCCCTTCAATCAATAGCCGTTAAGGCAATAAAATCATAACTTAGCCACAAAATAAGAAATAACACAGCCTAGTGCAAATAGACTCAATATCATGCTAATGCGTATGAGTGTGCAAAAGTAGTGCATAACGCCCTCCATTCAATACCCGTTAATGATCAACACTTAATGCGCCAAGATCATAACTTAACAAAATCATCACTTAATACAGAACATGACAATAGAAGACTGTAACTCGCATCAATTTGTAACATAACAAGGATCATCACTTAAGAAGGTCACACTTAGGTTCTACAAGGTCATGACAACTTAGCCTAAGTATCATGTGTCACTACACAATGACTCCATAAACGTGGCATGCATGCATATGTATGTGTGATGCATCATGATAAAAATGAGAATATGGCTTTTCATGCTTTTCTTTCAAATCATCATCGTTGTAAAACAATAGAGTGTTCAGATCTATGTCCCGGATCTGAGGCGGTACATCATCTCGTCTGGACGGGTCTATTATATCCAGACCCGCACGGCCTCATATTCTCGTGTTCAGATCTATGTCCCGGATCTGAGGCGGTACGTCATCTCGTCTTGTCGGGTCTATTATTCCGGACCCACACGGCCTCATATTCTCGTGTTCAGATCTATGTCCCGGATCTGAGGCGGTACATCATCTCGTCTTGTCGGGTCTATTATTTCGGACCCGCACGGCCTCATATCAGATCACTTAACCCTGATCTGGTGGGTTCATACTGGCCAATCTCATACTCACACACGGTACCGGTGGAGAATCATTCTTTTCAAAAATCATCTTTTGAAAATGCTTTTCATCTTTCTTTCGCATAAGACCAATGTCGTAAATTATGCAAGTGACAATGATGCAATGTATGACATGCATTATGCGACTCGTGAACAAATGCATCATAATATGCATACACGGACTTGTCTTTTGAACTGGGAAAGCAGTCCAGCAATCACACTCTGTTCATACAGCCTCGTACTCATCAATTCGTGCTCATATTCATAAACCCATGCCATACATATGCATAATGAAGACTTAGACACATGCTATAAAAATTTCGTAACATTCCGAAGTGTCTAAGGACCTCAAAACATCATACTACCATCAAAGGTACTGCTGAAATCAGCAGGGCAGTACCGTCTTACCACAGTTTCGTGGGTCATAAAATCTTATTCATTTTGATCCATCACCTAGAAAACATATCTAACACACCAAGGAACAATATTCATAAGGCTAAACATCACATTTAAGCTTAAATGAGCAAGATCAAAGCCCTACAACTTATGACAATAAACTGTCCTGTTTTCCAGTTTTGTATACTAACTTCAACTCAGTTGTTAACCATTAAAATGGTAGTTTCATACTGGTTTCTTTACATGAACATGTACATCTATGCTCTAAGTAATTACCATAAAATTTCCATGGCAATTCAATAAGTTTAAAGGGATCATCTAATTACTTTCCCAAATTGGGTACATGCAGAGACTAGATTGACCAGTTGTATCACGAAATAAATTGTGACCAAACCACAACTCCTTTTACTAACATTCCAACTCACAGGTGTCATAAACATATCAAACTATCATCCTATCAAAAATCAGCTCATTTGCATATTCCTAAGGTGCATTTTCAAGCCACACAACTTACTACTCAAAACTGTCCTGTTCCAGCAACTCTGTTTGAGCAGTTTCACCAAAAATTTCATTAATAATAATTCACAACTCCTTTCATCAAAATTCCACCTCTCACATTTCACATACACATAAGGATATCACCATACCAAACATTAGCCAATTTGAACACTCCTAAGATTCACGTTCAGGTCGTTCAACATAACACATAAATCTGTCCAGTTCCAGTACTTCTGTTTGACCACTTCTTACTAAAAACTTCATTAAGGACAAACCATAACTCCTTTTATTTAAATTCCAACTCAAACATTTTATATACATATGAGGCTAGCATAACACCAAAAATTAGCCAATTTGAATACTCCTAAGATTCATTTTCAGGTCATGCAAAACGTCACACTGTTCTGCCCAGTTCCAGTAATTTCTTCTTGAGCAGTTTTACCAAAAGATTTATTAAAAATAAACCATAACTCTTTTTACTGCAATTCCAACTCTCACTTGTACTACACACACATAGATAGTGTCATGTCAAAACTTAGCTTAATATAACACTTCTAAGGTTCGTTCTCAAGCCACACAATCAGCAACACAAATCTGCCAGCTCCAGTAGTTTCAGCACTTCTTCACCTTTATATTGTTCAAGAATTCTTCAACCAACTTCATTCATTAAGGTGACTTACTAAACATCAACTGCACATTCAAACATAGTTATTTCAGGTCTCATAACTCATTTTAGGCTACACATAACTCATACCAACAGTCTTGCCATTTACGCTTAGAACATGTCACTTTTCATACCAACACTTTTCTTTACATCAACTAAGTTCATGTCTTGTTCTTAGAATCTTCAACTAAGATTCATAACTTAAAAATGGCTAGTCATTCAAGCATGCACTTCACAAATAAGGCAAGATTGGCTAGAGTATACTTGCCTCCTTGAACCTTAGAGCTTTTCCTTTGCTTGAACCTTGGTTGAAATGGAATGAAGTCTTTCTCTACTTCACATGTGTAGCACGCATTTGAAGAGGAGAAGGAGGTGAATATTAGCTACCATTTTAAATGGAGAAGGGAGCTAGATTGAGGCTAGATTCATCTTACCAAAATGAAGCTTGAATGGATTCAAACCACCAAGATGTTGGCTTCTCTTAGTAGCTTGAAGAATTCTCCCCTAGTGACTTGACAAATCTTCTCCTAAAAATCATCTTGGGTGTCACGTTTTTGGGCAAGACAAGAGATACCCTTATGAGTTTCATTCTTTGAAACATGGAATTCACTTAGAACACTTAGCATGTACTTACCTAGATGAGTTCTTGAGGCTTGAAAATCTTGGATTTCCTTAGGCTCACTAGCCGTGTATTTTGATGAGGAAAATAAGAAAGTCTCTTACTCCTTGTAATCTCTTGAGTGTTGAGTGTGATAAAATTTCTTTTGGAGAAATTTTTCTTCCCTTGGCAAGAAGGTGCCGTGGGTTTTGGTGTTAAGGGGGAGAGAGTTTTCCAAAATTTAGTTAGGCTAACTAGAATTACTTAGTCTTAGTTACTTTTACCCAACTATGGTTACTTTAGTTCAACTATAGTTACTTTATGTCAACTATAGTTACTTTATGTCAACCATAGTTACTTTATGCCAACTATAGTTATTTTATGTCAACTATAGTTACTTTATGGCTAACCTAGGTTACTTTACCCACAAATTCACATAATTAAGTAATACTCACATTTTTCAAGTCTCTTTATGGATACATGTACTCTAATGTCCATATAGTTTGTTACCAAAATTCATTCTATGGCCTCTTGGCCGAAATAATTAAATACACACACTTTCACATTTTGCATTTTCGGTAATACATGGCCTAAGGAATTTTGTCCTTATATGTATTAGTTAAATCATATAGGTGTCTTTTCCCGTTTTAAGGCCATTGACCGAATATGCCACTAGCATTACGATTTGACAATGAACTCACCCCGTATAGTTCACCTCATCTAAGTATATTCTATTAATTATTAAATCATCATCATGTACTTGTTATACCATTTTGTTAGCAACATGACTACTACAAGTTGCATATGTGTACATTTAATAACCCATAAGAATGTCATTATTTCCTTTTAAGGCTATTCAGCCGAAAGTCCTCATCAAAATAGCCTCCTGGCAGAGGCTAGCTAAATGCACACACCCATTTACTTTGCAACTTATTTACTATTTCACCCCACATATGTCCAATACCACCTTGTTATCTACATAGTATATTAAGTTATGGTAATTATGCATAAAGATTCTTTAAATGTCAAAATAGCACCGAGGGGTCACTGGACCGAATCTGCACACATGCACCATTTTACAATTTGCCTTTGTTAAAAACTAATTAGGTATTTTTTTCAATTAATACCCAAAAATCATTTCTTTTGATTATTGTAGGGTAATAAGCCTGTGACATATTTCTCCACATTAATTAGGGAAATGTTTCTTGTTTATAATTTTATTCTTCAATTTACCCATTAGACCTCCTTAGCTTGTTATTTTAATATCATATTTTATTTTGTTTTAACCCGTAATCGCAAGCGCAAAGTTTATTACTCAGCCATAAATAACTTTGTTTCCGTTACATGAACATATGCGGACGAGGGTCGTAACAGACAGTTACAAAGAAAAAAAGGGAGAGGATAGACTGAGAGGGAGACAAGAAAAAAGAGGAAGAAGGAATAAGAAATCGCGGCCAATCCTAGGTGCAATGCGTCTCAAAATTCAATCAAATCACCGTAAGATTTCCTAGATTCGAAGGTAAGTGACCTTTCTATACGTTTTACGAAATGTTGATTCAATAGGCCCGATTTTCCTAAAAAGAGAATTGGATCACACATTTATAATTTCGTTTCGTTTATATTAATTGCTTTACTATGTGTTTCTATGCTTGTTGATTGAATGAGGTTGTAATCTTTTGGACCAATTTCTGAGAATAATTGCAACTTACTTGATTTATGATGAATATGCCCTAAAGATGTCATTTTTCCTGTGATGTACTTCTTGGTGATTAGCTTACAGGCTTTTTGCATGTGCCGTAGATGGAAGGGTTGGTTTGAAGAAGGTTGGATGGGTGTAAAGTAGTTGGCTGCTGATTTAGGGTTTGGTGTGAAGGTGTGCGGTCATGTTCTAAGGTGCGAATGGTGGAAATCCTTGGGTCCATGACATTTTGTGTAATTAAGTTTCAACGTGATGTCATGAGTGTATGTGTAGGTTGGGTTCATGTTTTAGGGTTGATTTTAGGTATTTTTTAGGCTTGGAATGGAAAAGGGTGAAGGTTGGCTCGCCATTGTGGATTAAAAGTGGTGCAAAGTTGTAGAAACAGGGACTTGAATCGATCCAGAGGTGACATCGATCGATCCAAATTGCCCTGGCAGAATTTCCAAATCTCTGGAAGATATCGATCGATCAACTGAGGGACTTAGATCGATCGATCTCTAGGAAAACTAAACATCGATCCATCTGAGGGCCACATTGATCGATCGATGTAACCAGGAATGCAGAACTGAAACTCTCTGGAAGACATCGATCGATCAGCAAGGGGGATATCGATCAGGAGTTTGACATCGATCGATCAGAAGGCCACGTCGATTGATCGATGTGGCCAATTCTACAGAATTTAAGCTGGATTCTTAGAAATGATAGGGATTGAATGTCAAGTAGTTTGAGGGACTTTGTGTGATAATTAGGACTAGTGTATGAGTCTAAGGAGTAGTGTTGAAGTATGCTTGGCGTATATTGGGGTGGGTAACCTTAAGTGTGAAGGTGTAAGACTAAGTGTGAAATTGAAAAGAATTCGCTAGCTGCAAATGCGCGAACTAATACGAGTGATGTATGTTTTAGGCTGTGACCCAGTACTCGCTATGTAAAGTGTGTGTGTGTGTGTGTTTAGAAGCTTAATACGATGTGACATGAGTATTTTGCACCATGACATGAACATTTTGCATTCTAACAAGAGTTTTGCCTTGCGAAAAGACATGTGTATGTAAAGTAAGACTAAAGTTTTAAACGATAAGTTTGGGCTGCTGATTGATGTCAGGGTATAAAAGTCACGCTGCAATAGCAGGGTATAAAAGCGTGACCTGAAATCAACAGCAGGGCATAAAGTTCTGTTATGGGGCCATGGACCTTTCAGCGCGGGGTATAAAGTTATGTTTGCTATGGATTGATCACCCACAGGGTATAAAGTTTCTGCTACGCAAATAATAAGATAAGAAGAAGTACGAAAAGTTTGTGAAATGACACGCATGACATATTGTTAAGTAAGGTTTATGTATGGTTTTAAAGAAGTGCATGCATTATGTGACACAAAGCATAGGATTTGACATGTCAGAAAATGACATTTGCATATGATCTGTTTATATCGTACGTTTTGCTCGTTATGTGTTTGTTCTGTATTCGCGTATCATTTATGTGGCTTAATTAGATTTGTTGAGCTGTTATAAAAAATGCTATTTGCTAACCCAAGAACCTTATTTTGGACATTGATTTATGTAATGGTGACTCGTTAAGTGTGATCCCATAAGGTATATAGACAGGTTACTTGCTAGCGATGTTTTTTTTGCTAAGAATAGATACTCCTTTCTTTTCATGTGAACCCGAGTATGAGATAATATTTGTAGAAGACAACAGCGAGTGAGCCCATTGGGATGATAGACATTAAGCAAAAAAGCCATGTTAATTCTTTAGCCGATAGACCTTCTGTTACTGTTTGTATTGGAGGATATAGTGGACATTTCCGAATTACGTTTCATTTTCCCTGTATTTCATTTTGTTACATCATTTCATTGAAGTTTTAAATTTTACGACTTTTCCATTGATTTATCTTACGTCATGGATGACGAGTGCCTGATCTGCTTTGACGCCTTGTAGTTCTTGTAGCAAACTACGGCGGGTGCAGTGGCACCATTGTCCGGTATCGGGCAGGGCCCCTTCAAAGGTCCCCGGACGTCACCTAACTGGTCGAACATTCAGGCCACCCCAGCAGCAAGGGGCAGAGATATGTGACTTAGCCACTGACGATCGCAGGACTGACCTTGACTGATGCATAGTCGCAGAAGGCTGTACGACCACTGCCCCCACCATGTGTTCACTTTGGACGCCCACATTCAAGCCACTGTATGAGGATGATGAACGTATGTTACAAATTCGGTAAGCTGGAACATTTTGCGAGAGAGTGCACCAGGGTAGACGTAGGCGCCACAGCCATAGTAGAGTCAAGGGTAGCAGAAGGGTAAGGCGAGGACCAATGCTTGGGTCCACGTGATGGCTGAGGCAGACGTCGAGCAGGCTGGCCACGTCGTAGTAGGTACCATTTAATTAAAGATTTTGTTCCAAATTCAGTTATTTCGAGCTTTCGTATGTGCTTATGTTCCATGTGAATTACTCTAAATATGTTAGGTGTAATTTTAATAAACAAAATTCCCACCAACGTCTTATTCGCTAGTGGTGCAAGCAAATCTTTCATCGCCAAGAAATTCATCAAAACCCTTAATATCTTACTCGAATGGCTCGAGACCCCATATCAAGTTTAAGCAGTTGGTGACCAGGTGTTGGTATCTCATCATCAGTACAAAGGGTGCCAGCTGAAAAAAAATGACCAAGTGTTTCGGTGACAATAATCCCAATTCCGATTAGGGGTTTTGATATTATTCTGGGCATGGATTTTCTAGCAAAGTATCATGTCACTATTGAGTGTTGGCAGAAGCAAGTCAGCATCAAGGGTTTGGACATGCAAGAAATCATCTTTCAGGGAGATTCTAAGCTGAAGAAGGTGCCCAAGAAGATATATCTGACTGCAACCCAAGATTATCGGGCACTAAAGAAGGGCAGAGAAGGATTTCTAGTTTATGCCATGGGCGCAGAGCAGGAGGTTCCATCTATTGATTTAATTCCTGTCATAAATGAGTTCAAGGATGTATTTTCTGACGAGTTGCCAAGATTTCCACCGAATAGAGAGGTGGAGTTTGAGATTAATCTTATTCCTGGTGCTGAGCCAATCTCTAAAGCACTATATTGTATGGCGCAAGAGAGCTTAAGGAGCTAAAGGAGAAGCTACATGAGTTATTGGATCGCGAATTCAACCGCCCTAGTGTCTCACTGTGGGGAGCTCCTGTCCTATTCATAAAAAAGAAAGATGAAAGTATGCGATTGTGTATCGATTATCGTGAGATAAATAAGATCACAATCAAGAATAAGTATCCTCTATCCTGGATCGACGACCTTTTCGACCAGTTGAATGTAACCCTTTAAGTAATGTAATTGATATTTAATAGTCCTTAAACTCAAACTAACTGGGCACGTTTGCATCCCTAAGGGGTGCAAAAGTATATTCCAAAATAGATCTTCGATCCAGATACCACAAGCTATGGATTAAAGCAGAGGATATTCCAAAGACTACCTTTCTCACCAGGGCCACTATGAGTTCTTAGTGAGGCCGTTTAGACTGACAAGTGCTCCAGTTGTATTCATAGACTTGATGAATATGATATTCAGAGTTCAGCTGGATAAGTTCATAGTGGTCTTCATCGACGATATCTTGGTCTATTCTCCTGACGAGAGAAGCATGTCAAGCACTTAATGAAAGTTCTAGGGACCCTCAGGTAAAAGAAGTTGTATGCCAAATTTAGCAAGTGTAATTTATGGCTGAAGAGCGTGGCTTTCTTAGGTCATGTAGTATCGGAGTTGGGGATCTCAATGTGTCCCGACGAGTTGCCAAGATTGCCGCCGAACAGGGAAGCGAAGTTTGAGATTAATCTTATTCCTGGTGCTGAGCCCATCTCTAAAGCACCATATCGTATGGCGCCGGTAGAGCTTAAGGAGAAGCTACAGGAGTTATTAGATCGAAAATTCAACCACCCTAGTGTCTCACCGTGGGAAACTCATGTCCTATTCATGAAAAATAAAGATGAAAGTATGCGATTGGGTATCGATTTTCATGAGAAGAATAAGATCACAATCAAGAATAAGTATCCACTACCCCGGGTGACCTTTTCGACCAGTTGAAGGAAACTCTTTAAGTAATGTACATGATATTTAATAGTGTTTAAACTCAAACTAACTGTGTACGTTTGCATCCCTATTCCAAAATAGATCTTTTATCCGGATACTATCAGCTAAGGATTAAAGCATAGGATAATCCGAAGTCTGCCTTTCGAACCAGGGCCAATATGAGTTCTTAGTGATGCAGTTTGGACTGACCAATCCTCCAGCTGCCTTTATGGACTTGATGATTACGATATTCAGAGATCAGCTGGATAAGTTCGTGGTGGTCTTCATCGATGATATCTTGGTATATTCTCCTAACAAAGAGAAGCATGAAGAGCACTTAAGGGAAGTTCTAGGGGCCCTCAGGCAAAAGAAGTTGCATGCCAAATTTAGCAAGTGTGAATTCTGGCTGAAGAGCATGGCTTCCTTGGGTCATGTAGTATCAGAGGAGGGGATCTCAGTGTTTCCGACTAGTTGTCAAGATTGTCGCCGAACAGGGAAGTGGAGTTTGAGATTAATCTTATTCCTGGTGCTGAGCCCATCTCTATAGCACCATATCGCATGGCGCCAGCGGAGCTTAAGGAGCTGAAGGAGCAGCTACATGAGTTATTAGATCATGAATTCAACCACCCTAGTGTCTCAATGTGGGGAGCTCCTGTCCTATTCTTGAAAAAGAAAGATTAAAGTAAGCGATTGTGTATCTATTATCCTGAGATAAATAAGATCACAATCAACAATAAGTATCCTCTACCCCGGATTGAGGACCTTTTCGACCAATATTTAGTAGTGTTTAAACTCAAACTAACTGCATACATTTGCATCCCTAGAGGGCGCAAATGTATATTTCAAAATATATCTTCGACCCGGATACCACAAGCTAAGGATTAAAGTAGAGGATATTTGTAAGACAGCCTTTTGCACCAGGGCCACTATGAGTTCTTAGTGATGCCGTTTCGACTGAACAATGCTCCAGCTGCCTTCATGGACTAGATGAATGCAGTTTTCAGAGATCAACTGGATAAGCTCGTGGTTGTCTTCATCGACGATATATTGGTCTATTCTCCTGACCAAGAGAAGCACGTCGAGCACTTAAGGGAAGTTTTAGGGACCCTCAGGCAAAAGAATTTGTATGCCAAATTTAGCAAGTTTGAATTCTGGCTGAAAAGCGTGGCTTTCATGGGTCACGTAGTATCGGAGGAGTGGATCTCAGTGTTTCCGACTAGTTGCCAAGATCACCGCCGAACAAGAAAGTGGAGTTTGAGATCAATCTTATTTTTAGTGATGAGCCATCTCTAAAGCACCATATCTTATGGCGCCGGCAGAGCTTAAGGAGCTGAAGGAGTAGCTACATGAGTTATTAGATCACGAATTCAACCACCCCATTGTCTCACCGTGGGGAGCTCATGTGCTATTCATGAAAAAGAAAGATGAAAGTATACGATTGTGTATCGATTATCGTGAGATAAATAAGATCACAATCAAGAATAAGCAACTACTACAATGGATCGAGGACCTTTTCTACCAGTTGAAGGTAACCCTTTAAGTAATGTAGTTGATATTTAGTAGTGTTTAAACTCAAACTAACTGCGTACGTTTGCATCCCTACAGGGTGCAAAAGTATATTCCAAAATAGATCTTCGGTCCAGTTACCACAAGCTAAGGATTAAAACAGAGGATATTCTGAAGACTGCCTTTCGCACCAGGGCCACTATGAGTTCTTAGTGAGGCTGTTTAGACTGACCAATGTTCCAGATGACTTCATAGATTTGATGAATACGGTATTCAGAGATCAGCTGGATAAGTTCGTGGTGGTCTTCATCGATGATATCTTGGTCTATTCTCCTGACGAAGAGAAGCATGTCGAGCACTCAAGGGAAGTTCTAGGGACCCTCAGGTATAAGAAGTTGTATGTTAAATTCAACAAGTGTGAATTCTGGCTGAAGAGTGTGGCTTTCTTGAGTCACGTAGTATCGAAGGAGGGGATCTCAGTGTTTACGACTAGTTGCCAAGATTGTCGCCGAACAGGGAAGTGGAGTTTTAGATTAATCTTATTCCTGGTGCTGAGCCCATCTCTATAGCACCATATCGTATGGCGCCAGCGGAGTTTAAGGAGCAGCTACATGAGTTATTATATCATGAATTTAACCACCCTAGTGTCTCAATGTGGGGAGCTCCTGTCCTATTCTTGAAAAAGAAAGATAAAAGCAATTGATTGTGTATCTATTATCCTGAGACAAATAAGATCACAATCAACAATAAGTATCCTCTACCCCGGATTGAGGACCTTTTCGACCAGTTGAAGGTAACCCTTTAAGTAATATAATTGATATTTAGTAGTGTTTAAACTCAAACTAACTGCATACATTTGCATCCCTACAGGATGCAAATGTATATTTCAAAATATATCTTCGATCCGGATACCACAAGCTAAGGATTAAAGTAGAGGATATTTGTAAGACAGCCTTTGCACCAGGGCCACTATGAGTTCTTAGTGATGCCGTTTGGACTGACCAATGCTCCATCTGCCTTCATTGACTTGATGATTACGGTATTCAAAGATCAGCTGGATAAGTTCGTGGTGGTCTTCATCGACGATATCTTGGTATATTCTCCTGACGAAGAGAAGCATATCGAGCACTTAAGGGAAGTTCTAGGGACCCTCACGCAAAATAATTTATATGCCAAATTTAGCAAGTGTGAATTATGGCTGAAGATCGTGGCTTTTTTGGGTCACGAAGTATAAGAGAAGGGGATCTCAGAGGATCCAAAAAAGATCGAGGCAACCCTCAGTGGCTCAGACCAACTAATATGACTGAAGCAATAAGCTTTCTTGGGTTGGCTGGCTACTACAGAAAGTTTATCGAGGGCTTCTCTATATTAACCAGATTGAAGTAAAAAAAGACGAAGTTTGAGTGGACCGCAGATTCTGAGAGAAGCTTCACTGAGCTGAATAAGAGATTGACCATTGCCCCTGTACTGGCGTAGCCGTCTGGTTCTGAAGGATTTATCATCTACAGTGACGCGTCCAAGACTGGACTAGGTAAATGTATATGACTTCAAATCGGCTTTATATACATTTCATCTATGTCTAACTTCTCTGTTTTAGGGTGTGTCCTTATGCAAGGAGATAGAGTCACCGCATATGCCTCGCACTAGCTGAAGCCTTATGAACAAAACTATCCGACTCACGATCTTGAGTTAGCTGCAGTGGTGTTTGCACTTAAGATACAGCGTCACTCTCTACATGGGGAGAAGTGCAAAGTATTCACTGATCATAAGAGTGTGAAGTATCTATTCACACAGAAAGAGTTGAATATGCGCTAGAAAAATTGGTTGGAGCTACTAAAGGACTACGACTTGACTATTAGTTATCATCTGGGAAAGACAAACTGGGTTGCTGACGCGCTGAGTAGGAAATCGATCCAAGACAGAAATATACCTTTGGAGAGAGAGATTGCCGATTTTAGTCTGAATATCATGGATGATACGGCAAATATTCTGGCGACTTTGATTATCTCACCATCCTTGGTTGATCAAATTAAAGAGGCTCAGAAAGATGATGTGACCCTTAGAGATATCCATGAGAGGATGATGTTTAGTCAAGTTGATGGCTTCCATATACATGATGACGGCAGTTTGTGATACCAGGGGAGGTTGTGTGTTCCTGATGTTGTGGACCTCAGGAAAGAATTGTTGAAGAAAGCACACAACTCGAGGTTGTCGATTCATCCAAGAGCCACCAAGATGTATAATGATCTGAAGAAGCATTATTGGTGGAGTGGCGATAAAAGGCACGTAGCCAAGTTTATTGAGAGGTGTCTCGTTTGCCAGCAAGTTAAAGCAGAACATAAGAGGCCGAGAGGTTTGATGTTGCCATTGGAGATACCCGAGTGGAAGTGGGAGCATGTGATGATGGATTGTGTAGTGGGGCTCCCGAGAACAAGAAGCGGCAACAATAGCATTTGAGTTATTATGGATAGATTGTCAAAGTCTTCTCATTTCCTGCCAGTACCGAGTGACGCGACCTTAGAGAGATTGATGACACTATATATAGATAATATCGTCAGCTTGCATGGAGTCCCAATTAGTATTGTATCGGATCGCAACCCCAGGTTTACTTATAGATTTTGGTCAATATGTCACAAGAGGATGGTGCGGAGTTATTTCTAAGCACTGCATTTCATCCCCAAACCGACACGTAGTTAGAAAGAACAATCCAAACATTGGAAGATGTGTTGAGAGTATGCGCTTTAGACTTCAAGGGGAACTGGGATGGCATGGTTAAATTGATAGAGTTATCCTATAATAACAGTTACCACAGTGTCATCGACATGGCACCGTTTGAGGCTCTCTATGGTCACAAGTGTAGATCTCCTATCTATTGGGACGAAGTTGGAGAGCGAGCTATCACTAGACCAGAGCTAGTCGAGCAAACCAAAGAGAGCAAGGATCATCCATGATAGGCTCAAGACTGCACAAGATAGGAGCAAGATTTGGGTAGATACTAAGAGACGTCTCGTGGAGTTTGAAGTGGGAGAAAAAGTTTACCTAAGTATCAACCACAAAGGGTGTGATGCAGTTTGGAGAAAAAGGTAAACTGAGTCCATGTTACGTGGGTCTATATGAGATACTTGACCAAGTTGGCACTTTGGCCCATCTTTTGACACTACCCTCTGCCTTGGCTCAAGTGCATAACGTCTTTTACCTATCACAATTGAGGAGGTACGTTCCAGACCCGAGTTACGTGTTGGATGCTCGACCACTAAAGGTGTGTGCTGATGCTACCTACGAGGAGACCCCTATTCGGATTGTGGATCGTGAGGACCAAGTGCTGAGACGTTGGATCATTCCTTATGTGAAAGTTCATTGGACCACATATGGAGCGAGAAGCGACTTGGGAGGTCGAGGAGCTTATGCACGAGTGATATCCACATCTTTTCGAATAAGGTATATAAGTTTCGAAGACAAAACTTTTTGTAAGAGAGGAGTGTAATATCCTGTTGTTTATTAAAAATAATTAATTATTAGTTATAAAATAGGAAAAGAATTAGAGATAAATACCAATTAAATAGGATTTTGGATACACATTAAGAAACCTAAACCTAAATCATATATAATAACCTATACCTATCTGATACATTCTAACCTCTATAAATATACATATAACACACACAAATAAAAAAAATCTACCCCCTCTTTGAAAGTGCCCCCCTTAATTGAAGAAAGCAAAAAATTTCAACTCCAAGCATAATAGGCAGCCGGGGTATATGGAGAAAGAGTATTCGCCAGAGAAAGGTAGGTTACCTATTTTCCCTCCTTTTGGTATGAATCAAGCATGCTAAATCGGTAGAAATTGTTGTTTTAATTGCTAAATTCATGTGTTCAATTCAAAGGCATGAGTTTTACTCCGTTTGAACGTGTGTGTTGAGAAATATGTTTGTATAAATTTCAAAGTCATGATTTAAGTGTTGAATGCATAATAACGTCACACATGGTGTTATAATTGATCAGAAGTTGAAAAAGTGAAGAAAAATGCACATCGATTGATCGATGTAGGTCAAATACAAAATCTCAACCTTACTGTGAGACATCGATCTCTCAAGCAGCGGCACTTCGATCGATCGATGTACAGGGTTTTTAATTTTTTTTTCTAAAAATACAATAAAATGGTTGTTTTCATTTTTACACGATTTATATATGTTTATTATGTTGTTATTATGTTATTTTTATGAGTATTATGCTTTGTGACTAACATGTCTTGAAAGTTTCTACAACTTACTAAAAAGGGGCAAAAGTGGTATTTTGAGTTTGTGTAGGTACTGGCATGGTTAAAATGATACAAGGACTCATTTATATCTCATTCATCATTATGAAGGTGTTATCATATTTATTTCTGACCATTGAGGTCATTTTCGGAGTTTTCTCTCACCAGGAGCATTTTGGTCATTTTACCCTCCAAGGGCAGCTTTGTCATTTTACTCAAAGTAATCTCTTGAGTATCTTATTATCTTCATTCTGAAGTTCAGATTATAAGGTGTTCTTGGTGCAAAATTCATCACAACATACAAAGGAGAAAAAGTGAGAATTTTGATATTATATGCTGACATAATCTTGTCAACTCTTATATATTATTTTCTCTTCAAAAATCTAAGTTTTTACACACATATATTGCCTCAAAAACATCCCTATAAAGGTTTAAATGTTGGTGTACTCATTTTATTACATAATGCCAAGTGGACCAACCAAATACAAGCTACCAACTTGAAAATTTCAAAGTTGAAAAAAACGGCTAGTGTGGGCTGTTTGGAGCTGATTTTTGGTTCAAACTTTCAACCATCACATGACCTATTATCATGCCAAGAAGTTGAGGGAATATACCATCTTATCCTTAGGTATTATCTTCACAATTTCCATGTCATTTTTCACGACAAAAAGTCGGCCAAGATAAGTTCAAAGGTGGACCAATTATGTTGATTGAGATTGCCAAGTGTACAAGGTGTTTATGTGGCCAACCAATGACGTGAGACAACTAGGACTTTATGATGAAGATGTTGACACATAGGAGTTCTTAGCTTCAAGGCCTATTTCACACTATAAATAGGAGCAAAGGTGAAGAAGAGAAGACACAACACTTGAAAGCAAAAGTTAAAGATCGTTCTTGCTATTCTCTTCTCTTGTTTTTGACTCTTTCTTTGTGTAGCCAAGGTGCTCTATTGTTAGTTGTTGTATAGCTACACTATACACCTCCTTTTGTTCATATTTTGTAAGGTTGATTAGCCAAATCTATAAGGCTACATCAATAGGTGGTAGAGGTATTGCAACCATAGTTGCATAGAGGTGATCATCCAAGTCTTGAATAGGGTTGATGTTTAACCCAAGGATCAAGCTTGGTTATTGTTGAATTTATGTTCATTCCACAGTAACATCAAAGGAAAGGTGTCTTTTGGGACTGGAGTAGGTCACATTGACCAAACCGGGATAAATCTTCGATGTTCTTGTCTTCTTTCTGCTTTTCTGTTTTTTGTCCTTTTATACTGCAGCTTTCACCCAACTTCACACGTGTTGAAAAAGCAGCAAACATTTTAGAAATTCGAGATTTTTGGTGGAGTTATACTTCAGATTGTTACCTTTCATTTGCAACAAAAATCACTTGATTTGAGCAAAGAAAAGTTAGTCATTCAGTTTTTGAAAGATAACTACTCCATTCTGGCTGTAACCTGACCAGTTTCAAGGAAACTTATATTCTGAATTTTTCAAGCATAGTTTCATGTCAGGGCCTTTTTGAAACTTAAACTAGACATATTAAAAAGTGTTTTGACATAATGATTAACCTTTTGGTTGAAAGAGAAACACATTTGCAAAGTTTTACACCATTATGTCCAATTATGTACAGATTGACCATCTGAATCTTTTTATTTGTTTGAAGGGCCAAACAAACTTATTCTTATCTCATTTTGGATAGATTCTAGTTAAGACATTGAAATTGATTTCTGGAAAGTTTCATAATTTTTGGAGTTGTGTACACTGATTTTTGAATTTTTTTCATAAATGGGTACTGAATCTGAGTAGCTCTCAGATTCTGTTTTCAAAGGGGATTTTAATCAAAGAGTAGTAGTGTAATTTCTGCTAACCACTATTCACACCCCTCTAGTGGTGTTTATCGCAGATGTAATGGTCCAACAGTGTGTATGTGTGTGTGTGTGTGTTTATTTGGAAAAAATTCATGCTTGGTTTGTATGTGGTTATTTGGATGTAAAAGATGTGATTTTTATTCGTTTTGGTATGTGAAAATTTTGTTTTTGGCCTTGAATAGGAACATCTGACCTGGAATTAGAGAAAAATCAGACTGGAAATCGAAAAAGGGACTAAGCGGCGGCATATGTTTCAGGGCAGCAAGTGAGGTCCACGTGCGGCTCTGGGCGGTGCGTGCAGGTCAAGCGCGCACATGCTCAGGTGTAGTGTGTGTGCAGCGTTAAACGGGGTTAAATGAAATTTATTTGGGTGAATTTGAAGTTAAATTGAATATTTTATTGATGTTAGAAGAAAATAGGATTCAATTGAAAAAAAATAGAAAATGGAAGATCCATGTCAGCCGGGTCTGGCTTACTCGAACTGGCTGACCTGGATTCCAGTGCTGCTGACCCGCTAGTGGTGGGTTGGACCAAACCTGTCTGGTCTGGTCTGCAGTCAACTGGGTTGGGTTGAGCTGAAGTTTAAAAAAATTTTAATTTCGGGACAGCCGAAGGTCTAACTTGAGTTTCAGGTCAGGTCTACATAATTGGACCGGACCGAAAAAAAGAAAAAGGGGAGAAGGAGGCTGTGGGCAGGTTTTGGACAGGGCCACTGGTCTGATAGCGAAAGGGCTGGAATGGGAAAAAAAGAAATTAATAAATTAATTTCAGAATATAATAAATATCAAATAGTAAAATAATAATTAGTAGAAATAGTTAAAAATTCTACGAAATTAGAAATTAATTCCAAACAATTTATAACTAATTCCAGAAAATATAAAGTGATGAAAATAAAGCATTTTCCTTAAATTTCTGAATTTATAATTAATTTAGCTAAATATAATAAATAATAATAATAAGAGAAAATTTGGAGAAAATGTTATAAAATTCCGGTAAAACAAATATAAGCTAGGAAAAATATAGTTGATGGCAAATAATACTTTCAAAACAATCCCAGTGTTTAAAATAAAAGAATTAGATGGTAAATGAATTCAGAAAGTGGAAAATAAATACCAGAAAAATATGGAAAATATGGAAAAATCAGAAATAACACAACGAAAGACCAAAAAGTTAAATTTGCTGCATTCATGGCACATGCATTGCATTATTTCTAAGAGACATGCGACTGTAGTCAAGAGCTGTGGTGGCACTCAGGAATGGTTGACTGTATTCAAAAGCTATAGTGGCACTCAGGAATGGTGGGTTGTAGTCAAAAGATATAGTGGCACTCAGGAATGGTGGGCTGTTGTTACGACCTGCACCCTCGGACTGGTGGAAAAAGAAAAACAAAGGAAAGTATAAGATAAAGATAGAGCGGCTCGAATAAAATTGATTAAATCGCGATTTCGTGTTAAGCGGTATAGGCGAGGAGCGCGGTATCCTTAAGTAAACAAAGTAAGCTTTATGTAACAAGTTACTTAGTATGGAAAATTAAATAGAAAAGAAAATCATGACATATGTCTCTATCTCAATTAAAGAAAAGTGAAAATAAAAACCAGACATGAAATTGTTTATTATACATAAAAAACAAAAAAGAAGAAAAGGCCAAGAAAGGGCGGCCATATGACCTAGGAAAGGGAGAAATGTTTCTTGTCATATTGGTAAGAAAAGAAAAGGAAAAGGAGGTATTCTTATTTGTGGTGTAAGAAGACACGCATAAAGTAAAGAAAAGAACATCACTTTTCTTACATGTCATCATTTCCTCTCACATTACATTCTTCCCTCTTTTTCCCTCTCCCTTATTCAACCGAGAATTTCAAAAAGGAAAGAGAAAGCTTCTTATCTTTTCTCCAACATTCCAACAAGATCAAAGCAATTTTTCTTCCTTTTGTTCAAGTCTTGTAAGTTAGAAGAAAATTTCCATCACCTCCCCCACCAAGTTGCATAGGGCACGGCCAAGAGGGAGACAAAGCACCCTCCATTTCATCTTCACTAACATTTCAAGTCCTTGTCACTTCTTCACTTGAAATTTCTACAAGCCTCAACACATTTTTCCTCTTCTTCAACAAGAGCAAGCTTCTATTCCCTTTTCTCCTTCCTACCAAAACAGGGGCACTATGAGACAAGAAAGAATAAAACTTCTTTACTCTAACTTATCTTCTCCTTCTACATTCTTCAAGAAAGAAAAGGGCCTTCAACCATTCCCTCCTTCCCTTCAAAAAACCGAGAACTCTCCAAGGCAAAGGAAGAGGAAGATTATTCTCTTCAATTTATCCTCTATCCTTCCAAACAAAAGCCGAGATTCCATCTACATTCTAACATTGAAATCTGAAATTAAGGAGGGCCAAAATAGCAAAGGGAAAAAAGATAAGTAACATGCAAAAGTATTCTTAAGTGATCTCATTTAATATCTTCCTAAAATTTTTCATCAACTCGTTCCTTCTAGCCATGCTAACTGTGCACTCCCCTTAGAAGAGAAAGGAGAAAAATTCCTTCAAGCTCAAATGAAACAAGAAGTTTAATCTTCCTTCAAACATTCAAGACCAAGGAGGAGTGAAGAAAAATCTTCAAGTTTAGAGCAAAATAGATAGATCTTTCCAGCACATAACCTAAGCCAAGTGAGATGTGAAGGAGGGAGGTTGATATCTTCAAGTTAGACAAAGAACAAGCTCAAACCAAGGTCCATAAGGCAAGTCATTCACTTAGATCATCCATGTTAATTTGAAAGCATTAAATTTATGTTCGTATGAAAATACGATCATGCAAGGTTAATTTCAAGCCGTTGTCCTAATATTATGTCATAAGAAGCATGCATGTCGTATAGTACATATCACACTTGATGTTTCATGCGTAACTTATGATATAAGGCTTAAAATATAGTCAAAATGACTATGTATATGAAAAGGATCTACAATTCAAGTCTCAAATGTACATGCATAAGCACTACTTGAACATAGTGATAAGTTTAACTATAAAGTGTGTTGCATGTTAGCTAAAGATGACTACCATGCTCTCTTTTGAACATATATGATATAGAATAATTATGTTGGCTTCCTTGACATGCTTATTTTCACTTTAATAATTTCCTATGAATTGGACCCATTCAAATAATACATCATATTAAAGTTGGAATCTTGAGCATTATTTAAGTATGATAATCATCTCTTTTCTTAAAGTAACATATGTGAGACTTAGCCAACATGGGGCTGTTTTGGACGCCCCCTTTGAGTACGGTTTTTGGACATACGAAAAATGTCTAATATTGTAAATGAAGGTTAAAAGAGGTATGTTAACATTCTCTCTTTCAACCATTATGTTTTATTTGTGTACTTGACTTTCAAGCATGTAGTTTTTGGGCAAATAAGAAAGCATGTTCATAATAGATAATTTATTGCAAGTTTATGATTATCTTACATATTTAGGACCATATGAGCATCATCATCTTGTGTGACAAAATGAGCCTAAGAATTATAAAGTTAGTAGAATAGTAAAAAAAATTTAAGAAAGTGAGACATTTTGAGGGGTTTGAGACACCCCCTACCCTAGGGCTTTGGGGTGGGATGTGACATCCTTCACTTGCTTCATTTTAAACTATATTTCTGTGATATGTGTATTATGTATAGTATGTGAAAATCATGTTCTTGTTATATATGAGATATGTTATGCTCTAGGTTATGTTTTAGAACAAGTTTTGGATTCTTTGATATTACTAATGTTTTTTATATGATTTTAGGAAGATGATGCAAGGTGGATTTTAAGACATGCTTAAGTATGAAATTAGCCCAAATAGGGGCTGTTTTGGGGTCATGGCCGAAAGTCCAAAGGAAAGAAGGCAAAATAGGGATTTAACGATTTGTTGGGTATATTTGAGGAAATAAATTGCAGGATTTGCTAAGCTTAAGTTGAATACGTCTAATGACAATAAACGAACACTTAACGAATTAATGAACTCATGACTGAAGTATTTTGCATCACATTCCATGTTTTTAAAGAAAAACTGAAGTTTTAAAAGTTCACGAAGTTAGGAAAGATTTCATCTGCATCAAGAATGGCGTTTTGAAATAAAGACTACATTTTTTATGTCACGTTATGAAAAGCATGTTTTCAAAAAAAGTTAAGGCCACGTAACGAACTTATCAATGAAATAGATAATTCCAAGACATGTTATGTTTCTATGTTATCATTACGTTGTGTTCGACATGCCGGTGGTCGTCATGACATCAGGAACAGGGTGGTGTAGAGAAAAAGGAGTTTGAGTGATTTCAAAATACATGATTTAAACGTGCATGACATATTGCATAAAAACGTGCATGACATAAATGTGCATGACATATTGCATATAACTTGCCTTATATAGTTCATATAAAATGTTGTCGTACTAACGAGCCATGAAGCTTTAAAGCTTACATCAAATGGCAAACATTTGTTATGTTTGAACTATTTTCAGGTGCCAAAATTAATGAACTAAACTAGTTTATTAAGTGAAGTACTTAGTTAATTAAACTAAGTAGTTCATTAAAGGAAGCAACATTTGGACAAGGCACAAAGGCAACAAGATTAAGAAAGAAAAGTCTCCTCCTCCTCCTCTCACCATATATACACGCATATATATACACGTAAATATATATATATATATTCAGATTTTTTGAAAAAGGCACATACACATTTATTCCAACGTACTACCGACACGTTATATATTTTACATACGTACGTTAACGTCACACCACCATACTTAACTCATATTTATGAGTATATTCAGGTCTTATATCATATGATATAAGTCATGGTGATGACAAATTAAATATGACACGTTAAAAGGTTCTAAACCAAAAATTGTCGTATCGGGCGAATACCGAAACTTCGCCAAGGTGTCACGTACTTGCCATAAATAGATGGCCAGCCCCTACACCTCAAAAATATCAATAATGTTTGTGGCCTACATGCTATATGCAGCCATAAAATCATTCCATGTTGGTACACACAAATCACCCCACATTAAGGCCAAATTGTGGAGATTCCAATTTCAATTTTGTTACATGTCGAGGCGCCACTTTAATCAGCCTTATGAGCTGAATATTAAAGTTTATATTATGTATATTATGTGTAACATAATATATATAACATGTGCAAAAAGTTGGAATTTATTTAGAGAAAAATCGGGTAATCGATAAACATCAAAAATTCGGTTTTCTACGTACACGACACATGGAACGTTTTTGGCACATCATACAACATGTATCTAGATACTTTTACATATAGTATACATCTCAAAGTGTTCTAGAAAATTAAATTAAGGGCTGATTGGAATATACCATGTGTGTATTATTAAATGTGCACTATTTTACAAAATAAAATTCGGCACATGTCAAACACATTATACACGCCTATATCAGCTGAGATGGAGCATATGTGGAGCCTTGTTGGCATATTGATTGGTCAAGAATGAAGCATACAAATTTGGTGACTTAAAGAAAGAAGCTACAAAAGGTAATGTTTCAAATTTTGTCACAATTGTGACACATGCTGAAAATTCAGCATGTGCACTAAAGTGCTGGCCGAATTTTACATTATTGTGACTCATATTTTGTGTCTTGATTAAGGTGGATTAATTAGAAGATAATTTGGAAGTGTTTTAAATATTTTATGAATTAAATAATGTGATATTCTTGAATATCTAGGCTGATTTTTTGGCCATTGTTAGTGTCTAATTTTATTCCCAAAATTGATGAAAATATCTTCTACTAAATGGTGATTTATTTTCAAGAGATAAATAAAAGAAAACTTGGTAACAGTTTGAAATGAACACCCATGTATCACATGCTGAAATTTCAGCATGTAAAGTCCACTTCATGGCCGATTTTCTTAACCTTTTTGTGAGAAAATTATCTTGCTTAATTTATGTGATGATCTTGGAAGTTATGGTAATTATTCTATGTTGATTTTGGCACATGTTTTAGTGGAATTCTCAGATTTTCCTAGTCATCAAGTGATGACAACATTCAACAAATCAATGAGTGCCACGTAAGCAAGAGTTTAATGATCATCCAATAAGGAGATGCCAAGTAAGCAAGAACATGTCACAATGATGCCACATATTCTCCCAAGGACTTAGAAGATAATTTTCAATAGGAGAAGGACCCAAGGGGGGGACGGCCACAAGGTTAAAAGAAGAAGCAAGAGACCAAAACAAAAACAAGAACAAGTCTTGCAAATTCAAAGTGAAAAAAACGCTTAGCACTCTTTTTTTCTACACTCTCTTTCTTTATTCTTCCTAAAAGCCTATTGTACTTACATTCATATACTTGAATAGGCTTCTCTTAGACCACCACATATTCTTTATCTTTGTAAAAGATTGATCAAGGTGTGATCAATCTTCAATCTTGCAAGGTGGTGGTGTTCGTGTGTATTGTATTCATCATACAAGGTTTGTAAAGGGTTGGAGTTGGTGTGTAACTCCATCAATCCTGTGGTAAGGTATTTTTGTGTTGTGTGATTAGTGTGAACCGAGGAAGGTGTCCTCGAAGACTGGAGTAGGTTGTTTATAACCGAACCAGTATAAAATTATTGGTGTCATTTACTTTCAGCACTTATATTCTGTTTTAGCACTATTTATCCTTTTTAATCACGCTCGTAAAAATAGTAAAAAGATTTCAAAAATTACAAAACTTTCAAGAAACATAGCCACATGTTTTAAGGTTCTTTTGGCACAAGTTGCAACCCTTTTGGACAAGTATAAGTCACTCAAACGTCCAAAGTTCTGAAACTAGTGCAGTCTGATTTTCAGGCTTGCAAAGGTTGAGACTTTGATCGTATTTCACTTACTTCCCAAAAGAAATTTTAAAAAATGTTTCAGAAAGTTTAAATATAACTTATAAGGGGTTAGTGGTTAAAATTTCAGAGCATTTGGAGTTACGTACAAATAGGAATAAATTTTTCAAATCAGTCTACCGTTTCTCGCAGATTCACGCAATCTGACCATCAACGATTTTTGAAGGGGTGAAAAGTTGAATTTAAATCTGAAATTTTTAGGAGACACTTATAACATCTGAGGATAAGTTCTCTCAAAAGTTTAGAATTTTTGAAGACCTACAACCTAGTTTTAAAACCATACTGGTCCTGAAAACAGAAACTGTTTTCAGAAGCTGAGTTCTTGAGTCAAAACTATTTTAAAAACCACACTTTCCGCACCAACTATTCAACCCCCCTCTTCTAGTGGTGCCTTGAAGATCCTACAAGTGGTATCAGAGTGCGGGAACACTCACTTCAAAGGATCCAATGATTCAAGTGAGATGGCAACCACAAACTTCAAAACCGAGCAAGAAGGTATGTCGAACCAAAGGCCTCCTCTTTTTGACGGTGAGTCTTTCATTCAATGGAAATTAAGAATGAAGCTCTTTCTTATGGCAATTGATATTGATCTTTGGTCAATTATAGAAGATGGTCCTTTTGTTCCATCTAAGTTATCCACCGTAGATGGAGTCACACTAGATTTCGTTAAACCTAGACAAGAATATATAAGTGAAGATAAAAAGAGACTAAGCATGAACGTTAGGTCTATGCAATTACTTTTAAATGTATTAAGAGTGAGTCTAATTATGTCTGAAACTGTTCTAGTGCACAAGAAATGTGGAGAATACTTGAAATGAAACACAAAGGCACTAGTCAAGTAAAAGAGTTCAAGATAAACATGCTTATGTCTATACTCGAGTCGTTTAAATTATTGGCCAATGAATCTATCGTTGATATGGATCTTCGCTTGACTAACATTTACAATTCTCTTGAGTCTCTTGGCAAAGCTTTTACTATGCAGAAAAAGGTACAAAAAGTCTTGCGAAGCCTACCATCCGAGTGGGACCCTAAAGTAACGACAATAGAAGAAAGCAAAGAAACTAAGTCAATTAAGATGGAAGAATTAATTGGATCACTCAAGGTTTATGAGAACAAACTCACCATACGTAAATCGGAATCATCAAAGCAAGGTAAAGCTATTGCTTTTAAATCAAATGAATACGTCTATACTTCTTCCGATCACGTAGATGATAGTGATTCTAAATCGGATCACGATGACTTAATTCTATTGGCTAAAGGTTTAAGAAAATTCATGAGCAAGTCATTTAGAAACAAAAATAAGGCCACCTCGACTAAAAGAAATAAGAACAAGACAAACGATAAGGATGTTAGATGTTATGAATGCGGCAAACTTGGACATTTATCATATGACTGTCCTAATAAGGACAAGCAAACAAATAAATACCCTGACAAGGATCAGAACAAGAATAGACTCGTCTCAGAACCTAAGCAAAGGAAACGGGCTCTCGAAGCCTCCACTATGAGTGATACATCGGATTCCAAGACTGAAACTGAAGAGGAGACTGCACAAGTATGCTTTGTGTCCAAAGCATCGAATGAGGTATCTTCTGACTCTGATTCTGACTCTGAGCCTTCTTATGATGATCTTTTTAGTCAATACTTAGAACTGCACAAATTAACTAAGACTCTCGCTAAAGAAAAGAAGCGATTAATTGAAGACAAGAAGATGTTAAAATCTTCTAACGAAAATATTGTCGCTCAATTAAACGATTCTAAAGAAGAGTCATCATGCATCATTAATGCATTAAAAACAGAGATTTCATCATTGACCACACAAAATAATGAAATGAAGTCCGAGATTTCGAGTTTGAAATCAAGGAATACAGACTTAGAGAAAATGATGAAACAGTTTGATACGGGATCTAACATGTTACATCGTATTATCTTATCACAAAAGCATGACAGTGATAAAACGGGTTTGGGATACGTTGAAACAAATGAAGTATTCATCAAACCAACTAAGTTCGTAGTGTCTAAGAAATTAGACACCCCAAAAACAAAAACGGCGTTTAAGATGACGCAAAGACTCTCTCTCCCCTCCTCACGCCCCACTTCTTCCTCATATCATACAAAATACAATTTTGTGCCATATAGATATGAGAAGAAACAAGTGATGCATACACGTCATCCATTTCATTCATCTAGATCACATACTACGCACACAAACACAAGGACATATCAAAAACGTCCTACATATAGTGAGTATAAAGGATTTCTTGGCCAAAGGCCCAAAGTGCACTCACCACATGTTTACTACATTGCACCTTCATCTACATTCTTGCCATTTGCTAGACCGAGAAGAATCACCCAAGTATGGGTACCAAAAGGTACTTTTACTTATAAGTGAATAACTAACTCGTAAGGACCCAAAATTAAAAGGGTAACTAAATCATTTTTGCACATTGCAGGGAGCCCACACATCAAAAGACACATCTATCAAGTGGTTCCTTGACAGTGGTTGCTCGAGGCACATGACGGGTGAGCCGAGCTTGTTCACAAAATTAAAGAAGGTCACAAAAAGTGGATTCATGACCTTTGGAGACAACAATGAAGGCAAGATCATCGGAAAAGGTACAATTGGAAACCCCAAGAACTCTTCAAATTTCAATGTATTTTTGGTAAGCAACTTATCTTATAATCTTCTTAGCATTTCGCAATTTATTGACAATGGCTTTGATGTGTGTTTCACCCACCCTTATTGCAATATAATAAATAAAAATAGAGAAAACCGTTTTAAAAAGAAAAACGAGAAGGAAACATCTTTACGCTTTCTATGGATGATATGTTAGACGCTAAAGTTAAGTGTTTCATGTCAAATGAACCTAACGTAAATTTGTGGCATAGATGTTTAGGACACATTGGTATTTCTACACTAGAAAAACTCCAACAAAAGAACTTAATACGGGGATTGCCTACGCTTGATTTAGACAACTTTCAGTTTTGTGAATCTTGCATAAAAGGCAAACAAACACGCGAGTCACTTAAACCTAAGAATGAAATAAGCACGACTAGAGTTTTAGAATTATTACACATTGATTTGTTTGGTCCTAGTCGCACTACAAGCCTCGGTGGGCGTCACTATGCATGCGTAATTGTTGATGATTTTTCTCATTATACTTGGACTTTATTTCTTGCACATAAGGATGATAGTGCCATTGAGATTGCGAAATTAATCAAACAACTTGAAAATCAATATGGATTCAATGTGAAAAAGATAAGAAGCGACAGAGGCGGTGAATTTAAGAACAAGGAAATGATTTCATTTTGCGAAGAAAAAGGAATCAAGCATGAGTTTTCGCCACCTAGAACTCCACAATTAAATGGAGTAGTAGAAAGAAAGAATAGAACATTACAAGAAATCGCTAGAACTATGTTATGCAAAAATAAATTGCCTAGATTTCTGTGGGCGGAAGCCGTAAATTGTGCATGTTACATAGTGAATCACTTGTCCATTAGAAAGAAAATAAACAAGACGCCTTATGAGATATTAAATGATCGCATGCCTAAAATTGACTATTTTCGTGTGTTTGGCTGTAAATGTTTTGTTCTAAATAAAAAAGACAATTTAGATAAATTTGAGTCTTAATCAATTGAATGCATCTTTGTTGGATATTCTGTAAATTCAAAAGCATATAGATGTTATGATCCTCTCACTAGACAAATCATAGAATCTATTCATGTGAAGTTTAATGAATTTGGTGAGATTGATGAAGATAAAGAATATGATGGTGATTTTGAATTGAAACCCGTGTTGAATGATGATGATGACACGTTTGATATGCATGATATGCATGATACACTAGAAATGCATGATCACTTAGAAATGCATGATAACATAGAAAATAATCAACCAAGATCGCATAGAGATCACCCACATGATCTCATTATAGACGATATCACTCACGGTGTGCGGCCACGTAGAAGAATAACTTCGGATGAAATAAATCAATTTCATGCTATGATTTCCAAAATTGAGCCCAAAAATGTGTCTGATGCTTTGAGTGATTCTTCTTGGATTGATGCTATGCATGATGAGCTTAATCAATTTGTCAGAAATGATGTATGGGATTTAGTGCCATGACCACAGGATAAGACCATAATAGGCACAAAGTGGGTGTTTAGAAATAAAATGAATGAAGAAGGAAAGGTCATTAGAAATAAAGCTAGACTTGCAGCACAAGGCTATAATCAAGAAGAAGGAATTGACTATGATGAAACATTTGCACCCGTAGCACGTCTAGAAGCTATACGACTTCTACTTGCCGTTGCTTGCATGAAAGATTTTAAACTTTATCAAATAGACGTAAAAAGTGCATTCCTAAATGGATTCATACAAGAAGAGGTATACGTGAAACAACCACCCGGTTTTGAAGATTTGAAACATCTCGATCACGTGTACAAACTAAAGAAGGCACTATACGGACTAGAGCAAGCACCTAGAGCATGGTATGATCGTTTTGCTACTTTCCTTTTAGAAAATGGTTTTAAACGAGATACTATAGATAGTACATTATTTTTGAAACAAGATAAGTCGGATTTACTTATTATTCAAATCTACGTTGATGACATTATTTTCGGTTCTACCTCACATAAACTTGTTGAAGATTTTGAAAATTGCATGAAATACGAATTTGAAATCTATATTGATGACATTATTTTCTTGGCTTGCAGATTAAACAAATGAGTAGAGGCATTCACATAAGCCAAGCTAAATATGTAAATGACATGATTAAAAAGTTCAACTTTGAAAATTTAAAACCATCCCCCACCCCTATGAGTGTCACTACTAAATTGGATAAAGATGAACATGGTAAAGATTTTGATAATGCCTTATATAGATCTATGATTGGTTGTTTGCTATATCTTACTGCTAGTAGGCCTGATATCACGTTCAGTGTATGCATGTGTGCACGTTTTCAAAGTCAACCTAAGGTGTCTCACTATAATGCGGTAAAAAGAATATTCCGCTATATTAAGCACACGCCCACCTTAGGCATTTGGTATGATAAAGATTGTGAATTTAACTTACATGCTTATACTGATGCAGATTACGATGGATGTAAGATAGATAGAAAAAGCATAAGTGGCACTTGCCAATTTATAGGAAACTCACTCATTTCATGGTTTTTCAAAAAGCAAGCAAACGTAGCTTTATCCACTACTGAGGCTGAGTACATGGCACTTAGTCTATGTTGCACACAATTATTATGGATAAAACAACAACTTTCGAATTTTGGAATTACCATAAATAGAATTCCTATATATTGTGATAGTATGAGTGCAATTAATCTGTCTAAGAACCCCGTATTACATTCTAAGGCCAAGCATATAGAAGTACGCTACCACTTTCTTCGTGATCATGTAAATAATGGTGATATCGTCATAGATCACGTACGCATAGAAGCACAAGTAGTGGATATCTTTACTATAGCCTTAAATCAAGCCACGTACGAAAATCTTCGATCTAAATTAGGCATGATTTCTGCTTATTTGATTTGATTTGTTTCTCTTTCCATATTTACAGGCATATTTTGATTGACTTTCCAAAATAAAGGGGGAGAGAAAGCATGATTTAAGGGGGAGAGAGATACTGATTGCATAAATCAAGGGGGAGCGAATTTGAAATTTAAAATTCAAATTTTGAATTTTTGCATGATTGAAGGGGGAGCGATAGGATTTAAATCATGAAAGTAGGTTATTTTGAAAATCATCAAAATGGAGAGATTGTAGAGAAAAAGGGGTTTGAGTGATTTCAAAATACATGATTTAAACGTGCATGACATATTGCATAAAAACGTGCATGACATATTGCATATAACTTGCCTTTTATAGTTCATATAAAATGTTGTCGTACTAACAAGTCATGAAGCTTTAAAGCTTACATCAAATGGCAAACATTTGTTGTGTTTGAACTATTTTCAGGTGCCAACATTAATGAACTAAACTAGTTCATTACGTGAAGTACTTAGTTAATTAAACTAAGTAGTTCATTAAAGGAAGCAACATTTGGACAAGGCACAAAGGCAACAAGATTAAGAAAGGAAAGTCTCCTCCTCCTCCTCTCGCCATATATACACGCATATATATACATAAATATATATATTTTTAGATTTTTTAAAAAAGGCACATACACATTTATTCCAACGTACTACCGACACATTATATATTTTACGTACGTACGTTAACGTCACACCACCATACTTAACTCATATTTATGAGTACATTCAGGTCTTATATCATATGATATAATTCATGGTGATGAAAAATTAAATATGACATGTTAAAAGGTTCTAAACCAAAAATTGTCGTATCGGGCGAATACCGAACTTCACCAACGTGTCACGTACTTGCCATAAATAGATGGCTAGCCCCTACACCTCAAAAATATCAATAATGTCCGTGGCCTACATGTTATATGCAGCCAAAAAATCATTCCATGTTGGTACACACAAATCACCCCCACATTAAGGCCAAATTGTGGAGATTCCAATTTCAATTTTATCATATGTCCATGAGCCACTTTAATCAGCCTTATGAGCTGAATATTAAAGTTTATATTATGTATATTATGTGTAACATAATATATATAACATGTAAAAAAAAGTTGGAATTTATTTAGAGAAAAATCGGGTAATCGATAAACATCGAAAATTCGGTTTTCTACGTACACGACACATGGAACGTTTTGGCACATCATACAACATGTATCTAGATAATTTTACATATAGTATACATCTCAAAGTGTTCTAGAAAATTAAATTAAGGGCTGATTGGAATATACCATGTGTGTATTATTAAATGTGCACTATTTTACAAAATAAAATTCGGCACATGTCAAACACATTATACACGCCTATATCAGCTGAGATGGAGCATATGTGGAGCCTTGTTGGCATATTGATTGGTCAAGAATGAAGCATACAAAGTTGGTGACTTAAAGAAAGAAGCTACAAAAGGTAATGTTTCAAATTTTGTCACAATTGTGACACATGCTGAAAATTCAGCATGTGCACTAAAGTGCTGGCCGAATTTTACATTATTATGACTCATATTTTGTGTCTTGATTAAGGTGGATTAATTAGAAGACAATTTGGAAGTGTTTTAAATATTTTATGAATTAAAGAATGTGATATTCTTGAATATCACACATGCAAAAAATTTCAGCATATGTGTAATGCATCTAGGCCGATTTTTTGGCCATGTTAGTGTCTAATTTTATTTCAAAAATTGATGAAAATATCTTCTACTAAATGGTGATTTATTTTCAAGAGATAAATCAAAGAAAACTTGGTAACGATTTGAAATGAACGCACATGTATCACATGCTGAAATTTCAGCATGTAAAGTCCACTTCATGGCCGATTTTCTTAGCCTTTTTGTGAGAAAATTATCTTGCTTAATTTATGTGATGATCTTAGACGTTATGGTAATTATTCTATGATGATCTTAGTTTCCTAGTCATCAAGTGATGACAACATTCAACAAATCAATGAGTGCCAAGTAAGCAAGAGTTTAATGATCATCCAATAAGGAGATGTCAAGTAAGCAAGAACATGTCACAATGATGCCACATATTCTCCCAAGGACTTAGAAGATAATTTTCAAGAGGAGAAGGACCCAAGGGGGGGACGGCCACAAGGTTAAAAGAAGAAGCAAGAGAGCAAAACAAAAACAAGAACAAGTCTTGCAAATTCAAAGTGAAAAAAACGCCTAGCACTCTTCTTTTCTACACTCTCTTTCTTTCTTCTTCCTAAAAGCCTGTTGTACTTACATTTATATACTTGAATAGGCTTCTCTTAGACCACCACATATTTTTTATCTTTGTAAAAGATTGATCAAGGTATGATCAATCTTCAATCTTGCAAGGTGGTGGTGTTCGTGTGTATTGTATTCATCATACAAGGTTTGTAAAGGGTTGGAGTTGGTGTGTAACTCCATCAACCCTGTGGTAAGGTGCTTTTGTGTTGTGTCATTAGTGTGAACGGAGGAAGGTGTCCTCGAAGACTGGAGTAGGTTGTTTATAACCGAACCAGTATAAAATTCTTGGTGTTATTTACTTCAACACTTATATTCTGTTTCAGCACTGTTTATCCTTTTTCATCACGCTCGTAAAAATAGTAAACGGATTTTAAAAATTACGAGACTTTCAGGAAATATAGCCACACGTTTTTAGGTTCTTTTGGCACAAGTTTAAACCCTTTTGGACAAGTATAAGTCACTCAAAACGTCCAAAGTTCTTAAACTAGTGCAGTCTGATGTTCAGACTTGCAAAGGTTGAGACTTTGATCGTATTTGACTTACTTCCCAAAATCATTTTTCAAAACTGCTTCAGCCCATTTAAATATAACTTATAAGGGGTTAGTGGTTAAAATTTCAGAGCATTTGGAGTTACGTACAAATAGGAATAAATTTTTCAAATCAGTCTACCGTTTCTGACAGATTTGCGCAATCTGACCATCAACAATTTTTGAAGGGGTAAAAGGTTGAATTTAAATCTGAAATTTTTAGGAGACACTCATAACATCTGAGGGTAAGTTCTCCCAAAATTTCAGAATTTTTGAAGACCTACAACCTAGTTTTAAGAACGTTTTAAAACTGGTCCTGAAAACAGAAACTGTTTTCAGAAGCTGAGTTCTTGAGTCAAAACTATTTTAAAAACCACACTTTCCGCACCAACTATTCAAGCCCCCCCCTTCTAGTGGTGCCTTGCAAATCCTACAGGTGGTTGGTGTCATGGGTATGAGTTATGTTCTGATATGTTTATGTTTATAGCCGAGTGTAACACCTGAGTTGGACCTAAGGGATCTCGGGCACTGCATCACCATTAGTGATATGTACATATGTGTAATACCTTGGTTGGACCAAAGGAAGCCATATTTGTACTTATGACTATTTGGGAGATTATTCTGTATGTCGTTGGTATAGTTCTTACGTGGAGATGGCCATCATATGTTATGTCATGTTTTGCATATTAAAGAAAGTTCATGTCATGAATTTTCAAGATCATGTTTTGTGAACTTTTAAGTTACAACTAAAGAAGACTTTTAAGTTCAAGATAAGAAAAATGTAACCTTACGAGTAGAAAGTAAGATGATGATTATGCTAGGAGGAACAATTAAGGATGTATGGAACCTTGACAGTTAGAATAAGACCTGAATTCATAGGTTAGGAATGAACATATTCCGGTTGAACTTCTATGGGAATAGGTAGAATAGATTCTGCTTTCGTATGTGATGATAGTATGAATATCTTGTTTAATTATTTGCTGTTATGTGTAATGTTAATTATTTTCTGAAACTGAGACATGAAAAGTTGTTTATGTTCTTATTTATGTTTTCTTACTATCATGTCTCATCTTGCATGATCCGGCATGGAGGATCCAATTATTGGACTTGCCAGGTGATTATCGCCTAACCGTTGTTTATATATAAACTTTGTAGAGGACAGGAATTTTGAAGCTGAGTACATCGAGGATGAGCCGAGAGAGATGAACGGTGATTGAGCGATGTAGGACTCGGGATGATGGCTTTACCTCATGATGAATGATTGTATTATAGTCTTCTGGTTTTGTTGAACTGTTCTGTACTCTATTTTGGGATAATGTTATCTGCTGACCCTTTTATGCTTAAGTTTTTATGCTTCCGCTATACCAATTTAAGTCTCAGGCGAGATGTGCTTACGAATGGCATCGAAGCATTGTACTTCTCATAGTAGAGTACGGCGGATGCACCGCGCCGAGACCCTCGTTCCGGGCAGGGCGGTACAGCTGTAGTCAAGAGATACAGTGGCACTAAGAAATGGTAGGTTGTAGTCAAGAGCTACAGTGGCACTCAGTTAGGTCATGGGATCATGCATTGCACGGTAGAGACATGGACATACCGTATGAGATGACCTTTGTTGAGTGTGACACGTAGAAGAGGCGCATGCATCATGAAATTGCGCATTATTATGTAGAGTGACTTACTTTATGCAGCTATTTACTTTATGCTTCCGTGTTGTTCCTTGGACTATGTGGTTATGTGTACAAACCGTTGTTGTATGTTTGTTTCCACATCGGATAGAGGTGGTTACCTACAGCGTGACGTCATATCACTCACCCCTACTTCCCCCCACTCTAGGTGAGCATGATTTCGAGTATATCTTCATTGAGGACGGGTCAGACCAGGCTAGTTGTAGAGAGTGAAGCTACGGGATTTACTTGGGAGACATTGATGGATTATCAGATTTACTTCTTTTATGTCAGACTTTAAGGATTCTATTTTGATGTATTGAGTTTCGTCATCCCTACACATTTCATTTATTTCCATATTGAGATTATTTATACATTGAATTTGAATTTTAAATATCGTTTCCGCAAAAACATTTATACGTTATTTCTGACATGTAAGAAGTTTGAACGACGCCTTGTAATTCTCGTAGTAGACTACGACGACGGATGCACCGCTCCCGAAGCTAGGACTCAGGAGCGGGACGCTACACTAACTATACTAAAAACTCCAGCTATGTATATTCAAGTCCATCAATCAAACATATGCAGCAGCTCTTTGTTATAGATACGTAGATTTTTTTCTTCTCTTTTTTTTTTTTTTTCTGTGCACAAAATCGTTGGTTTCGACTCTTGATAAATCTCGAAAGAACCACCTTTTTTCTTCTCTTTTCTTTAGCTCTGAATCTATACTCAATCAGACGCCTTTTCAGTTACCCCCCCTGGAAATCAAACTCCCGTTGCCGCACTTTGCTTCATATTCGGTAAGCAATACCGTTTATTTTCTTCCAAACTAAGTAATAAATCGTAATGAAAACCAAGTAAAATCTTTAAGTGTATAACGACATTTTACTTTTATGTCAAAATTCTTTGGTCGACCATGCGAACTCCATGCGTTATAGGCACGCCTATGAGCCGCCCCCTTTTTTTCTTATCGACGTGGGGAGGTCTGTCCTTTTCCTTTTATAACTATAATTATATATATAGAGAGAAACAAAGACGTGTGTATGTATATCCTAATATTATCGTACAACAAATTTATGTGTCGAAATTATATATTTTGGTATAATTACATTTCTATGACGTTGTCTATAATTATTATCAATCAAAAATTTTAATTTATAAAACTACTGGATATAACACTTTCTCTTTATTGGTAGGTAGATATACGTTTCTATAAAACACCCGAAAATATAACGATTTAATAGCATCCTCGATCGAAGATATCAGGACAGTATATTGTAAGGCCAATAAAACAACGGAAGCATAAAAGTTACCTCCGGCCATTATCGTTTAGTCGTCGCCTTCGAATCAGAAGCCTGCTGCAGAGAAGAATCCTTGAGGGAAAGAGAGTCTTTCAGCCTATGCCTATCTGAATGCTGTATAGCTATGATTGATGGAATATCACAGGCCCTCAATTTATAGGCTAGGCCAGGGACCCCTTTCCTTATTTGACTGACAATTAATTCCTTCCAAAAAGGAAACATAATAATTATCAATCAATCAAAATCAAATCTGACAATTAATGCAGTCAACAATTGCAACGTATCCAGCCAATATAACGTACATATACTTTATACATGTGATCCACATTATTGATTTACAATTAAATCACGATATTCTTGCAATCAATTATATTAATTATAATTGATTCTTACATTCTCCCACTTGGATCACATGTCGAATGCTAAATAACACGTCATAATGACAAAACAATATGGCCATAATTTATTGTCACTTGGATCTATTGACTACCAAACTTAGATTGAAAATACAACACATGAATCAAGGCGGTCATGCTTCGATGTCAAGCACTTCCTTCCAAGAATTACAATGCATCATACACTCAATCGAACAAAATGAATGATTTACTATAAATCATCTCAAAATGTGTCCACGTCCATGGATCAAATAGATCCTACAACTTTAAATGCGCATATTCAAAGTTAACAAATGTCTAGACAAATTAAGATCAAAGTACAATAAATCAAGGAGAACTAAGAAGTCCCATATCAGCAGCATGATCCCTGAAAACTTTAACCGATAATCCTTTAGTCATAGGATCAGCAACCATTGACTCCATACTAATGTGTTAAATCTTCACTTCTCCTTGTTTAACATGATCTCTGACCTTCAAATACTTTATGTCGATATGTTTACTGCGACTCCCACTTTTGTTATTTTTCGCAACGAACACAGCAGCTGAATTGTCGTAGAAAATCTTTATGGGTCTATCAACAATATCGACAACCTTAAGGCCACTGATGATATTTCTCATCCATAAGGCCTGTGACGTAGCTTCATAGCATGCAATAAACTCAGCCTCCATTGTGGATGAAGCAATAATGGATTGCTTCTTACTCCTCCAAGATACAGCTCCTCCACCAAGAAGAAAGATGTATCCAGAAGTAGACTTACTCGTATCCACACAACCAGCATAATCAGAATCAGAATATCCAATGACTTCCAAATTCTCTGATCGTCTGTATGTGAGCTCATAATCTTTGGTTCCTTGTAAATATCTCAACACCCTCTTGGCTGCTTTCCAATGAGCCATACTAGGGTTGCTTTCATATCTACCAAGTACTCCAACTGCAAATGCAATATCAGGTCTGGTACAGACCAGTGCATACATAAGGCTCCCAATGAGCGAGGCATATGGAATGCTTTTCATTTGATCCTGCTCCAATGCATTTTTAGGACACTGGTCCAAACTGAACTTTTCTCCTTTGACAATAGGTGACGCAATGGACGCACAATTCTGCATAGAAAATTTCTCAAGTACTTTGATGATGTAGGCCTTCTGAGAAAGACCAAGTACTTTACTTGTTCTATCTCTGTGAATCTTTATGCCAAGGACATAAGAGGCTTCACCCATATCCTTCATATCAATGTTCAAAGCGAGAAATCACTTGGTCTCATGCAATGACCCAAGATCAATGCTTGCCAGTAGAATATCATCCACATATAGGACTAAGAAAATGTATATGCTCCCACTCGTTTTGAGGTATATACATTGATCAACAATGTTCTCTACGAAACCGAATGAAGAGATTACCTCATGAAACCTGATGTTCCATTGACGTGAAGCCTGTTTAAGCCCATATATGGATTTATGCAATTTGCAAACTAGTTGATCATTATCAGAATTGACAAAGCCTTCAGGTTGACGCATGTATACCTCTTCATCAAGAACCCCATTCAAAAACGCAGTTTTTACAATCCATTTGATGTAGCTTGAGATCAAAATGAGCTACTAATGCCATATCCGAAATGAATCCTTCTTTGAGACTGGAGAGAAGGTTTCATGGTAATCAATGCCTTCTTTCTGAGTGAAACCTTTGATTACAAGTCTGGTTTTATATCATACAACGTTACCAAACGAGTCTCTTTTGGTCTTAAAGACCCATTTGCATCCCACCAGAGGCTCTGTTTGGTAATGGAACAAGTTCCCGGACATTGTTTTTAGCCATTGATTCCATCTCCTCTTTCATGGCATCGTACCATAGTGATGATTTGTCACAACTCATGGCTTGTGAAAATGAGACAGGGTCATGATTTAGTCCAATGTCATACTCGGACTCTTGAAGATATACAACATAATCGCTAGAAATTGCTGGCCTTTTAGTTCTTGAGGATCTTCGTACTCCCACTGAGTCAGTAGATGTGGGATTAGTGGGTTCAGTTTGTTCTTGATGTGATTCTTCAATTTGAGGTTGTACAATTGGCGGCTCTTCATTTTGTTGAATAGCAACCGAATTGTCCACCTATAGGGGTACAACTTGTGTATCCCTTACTTCCTCAAAATTGAATTCACGATTCGAATCACTCCCAATAAAATAACCGCTTTTCATTCGTTCATCCATTTTCTTTATGCTTGGGTTGTATACCCTAACTTCAACTAGACAACCCCATATGTGTAAATGTTTTAAACTTGGTTTCCAACCATTCCACAAGTCGAAAGGTGTTTTAGGAACAGCCTTAGATGGAACCCGATTTAAAACATACACAGCGGTTTTTAGAGCTTCACTCCATAAGGATATAGGAAAATTCGTTGTGCTAATCATGCTTCTGACCATTCAAGTAAGATGTATGAAAAGGTCCACAGATATCCGTGTGTATGATTTCAAGAGGTTGAGAACTTCTTTTGGCACCCTTAATGGTCTTGTTGGTTTGCTTGCCCTTTATGCATCCCACACAAGTACCTAAATCAGTGAAGTCTAGAGTTTGTAAAACTCCTTCATTCACCAATCTTTTCATTCTTTCGATTGAGATATGTCCCAATCTTTTACGCCAAAGACTTGATGAGTTCTCATTGATAATGCAACGCTTTGTACCAGTTTCTGTTAAAAGAGTATGCTCGTAAATGGGATCTAACTCAAGTTGAAACAAAAACCATTCAATTTCGCAGAACCAATAACTTTATTCTCTTTCAATACATTCATTACAAAAAGATGTGAATAGAATTCATATCCAATAATCGAAAGTCTTGAAAGAGAAACTAAATTTCTGGAAAAAGAAGGTACATAAAAGGTGTTTTCCAAATCAAGTTGAAAACCAGTTTTCAAAATGAGCGTATAAGATCTCACTCCTTCAACAGTAGATCGCATCCGGTTTCCAGAATAGATACATTGCTCACTTTCATTTGGCTTCCTCGGGTTTAGAAAGCCCTGCATGGTTTTCACAATTTGAATTGTAGAACCACAATCAATCAACCATGTATTATCAGAAACCTCAGTAAAATTAAATTCATGACACACAAAGGAAAAATTACATTTCTTCTCCAGTCCTTTATATTTCAGACAATCTTTCTTCCAGTGTCCATTTTTCTTGCAAAACTAACATTTGTCTTTATTGCCGGTTTTCTTCATTGGAACACATTTGTCCTTCTTTGCATTTCTCTTAAAATGAGTCGCAAGATGCACAGACTCAATGGACTCATTCTTCAACCTCTGCTCCTCTTGAACACACATGGTCAGAAGTTCATTAATTGACTAGTTTTCTTTATGTGTGTTGTATGAGATCTTAATAGGAGTGAACTCCGAAGAGAGAGAGTTGAGTATAAAATGCACCAGGAATGACTCCGAGATTTCAACCTTTAGGGAGCTTAATTTAGCAACAATGTCCCTCATCTCCATGATATGCTCGCGCACACCACGACTTCTATCATGGGTCATGTGTGAAAGCCTATTCATAAGGGTGCTGGCTACCGCCTTGTCAGGGCTTACAAATTGATCATCAATGGATTTCATGTAAGCTTTGACATTATCAAGATTAGGGATAGAACCCCTAATGCTTGGACTTATACGAGACTTGATGAGCATCATGCTAAGGCGATTAGATCGCTCCCAACGCTCGTAACTAGACCTCTCAGATGGCGTACTTGATTCTATAGGATTTGGTGGTTTTTCCTCACGGATTGCCAGGTCTAAGTCCATACACTCTAACGTCAAAAGGATATTATCCTTCCATTCAGTAAAATTGTCACCAGTCAGCATTGGAGTTTTAGCAGAATCAAATAAAGCAGTAGTGGGAATAACTGCATAACCAAAGAAACACATATCATGCTATGAACATATATAACCAGAATGAATTAATCAAGATAATTCAAATAGTATATTCTAAACCTTCCTGTGGGTAGATGTCGCACTCATGCATAGAATATACTTAAAACGATATGAAAATTAAACAAGCCAAAATATTTCCGTACATGTGGGCATAGAAAAAGTTTATGTTTAATTTTCTTGATTAATAAAACAACCACTTCCCTATGGGGCATAGTGACTACCTTATTAATCAAAACCATAGGTATGATGACATTTTATTTTCTTTATATCGTACAATTTTAAGATGTTGTGACTAATCTTAAAATTAAGAAAATAATTCTTTATATGTCATCAACTTTAAAACGCTTTATATGACATCAACAAAAGATGAAATCATAATGAAAATGTGAAGTGAACCAATTCAGCAACACCACAGGAAAGATCATGAATCAATTTTCTAGATAGATATTACTATTCCACGTAAAATCCCAGGTCGTGCGGTGGGGTCACAGACGGTCCCGCTTAAGTACCGACTTTCTAGATAGAGATTACGTATACGGTGTATTTATCACACTTTCAATAGTTCACCTTTTGTATTTGCCACAAATTTTATAGAAATTCACCATTTAAAATTGAGAAAATCTCCAATTTTCATCCTTATGATTGGCACAATCAAAGAGGAATATATCAAATTCTGTACATACGACAAGACACTCAAGAATATTTATATACATATCGTTCATATATATATGTAAAGCCACCAACCATAACTACAATCATAATAATTGCACTGTCAGCTAAAGGAAACAAAAAATCCTCAAGAACTGTATCAGGAGACGAAAGGTTCTCCTTTTTTCTTTTTTTTCTCTCTTCCATATCTAACAATTATGGCATTCCATCAAAAAGATCAAAATGTCTAAATGTATTCATGACATGTTTACAAAATAAAAGGAAGGCTTAAATCCTGGAACACTATATAGCAAGAACATAGATTCCACGTGACAGTATTATTATTATGCTTATGAAGGAAATACTGCAGTATGATGATAAAAATAATAGGTCACCAGAATCAAAACTAATTTTGTAAACTTCGAATTGCTGGGAAATTGTAAAACCTATGTTTTTTCCTCTTTATCAAATGCAACGGCGGGACTTCGATAATTCCAAAATTCAGTTTGACAAAATCGAAACAAGTTTTACATAAATCCAGACTCAAATCGTGGCTTTATATATCAAAACCCAGTTGATTAACAATATCGTATGAAATGAGTGGTTTCATGTATCAAACGTGGTTCATTACCAATATTGAAGGCGTCGAAAACTATAATCCCGTAACTTTTGAACGATTAGATTGCATTAAAGGGTACGGAAGAAAGTTTTCTAAATACAAGCGATATGGTCAGAGGTGGCTCTGATACCAAATGTAAGGCCAATAAAACAACGGAAGCATAAAAGTTACCTCCGGCCATTGTCGTTTAGTCGTCGCCTTCGAATCAGAAGCCTGCTGCAGAAAATAATCCTTGCGGGAAAGAGAATCTTCCAGCCTATGCCTATCTGAATGCTGTATAGCTATGATTGATGGAATATCACAGGCCCTCTATTTATAGGCTAGGCCAGGGAACCCTTTCCTTATTTGAGTGACAATTAATTCCTTCCATCAAGGAAATATAATAATTGTCAATCAATCAAAATCAAATCTGACAATTAATGCAGTCAATAATTGCAACGTATCTAGCAATATAACGTACATGTACGTTATACATGTGATCCACATTAGTGATTTACAAATAAATCACGAGATTCTTGCAATCAATTATATTAATTATAATTGATTCTTACATATATTACACTAAAAAAAGAATACATATGATATTTATTTATCAAATATGATATAAGATATGACCGGAAATAGAATAGATGATCTTATTTTTGATATTTGCCCTTGCTCTAATAAATTATCAATGCTATCATCCATATTTAAGTTTTAACAAACATTTAGTTTTCTTTTCGATTTTTATTCTGATAGGTATTCCGTTACATTTTATTAAATGCAGTTTTCACTTCTTAAACAAAATTTACATTTCTTAGAAAATAATCACATTGCAATACAGATTACTAGATATGAAATGTTGACAACGCGAAGCTGTGTTTCCATTATAGGTTTTATTTGCGCTCAAATTAAATATTTGCTTTTCATTTAGAAAGGACACTTAGCTAAAATTGCGGCTAAAATCCATATCTTTGACTAGCGGTTTAATTCTGAGTTAAATTGTAATTACTTACAATAGGGAGATTAAATGATCGGGTCAATTGTGGAGTTATTGTGGTTTTGAAATATTTGAAAGAGCTAACTGATTCTATTATCCGTTGAATAAAGAAACTGAAAAGTGTATGTGTACGGTGCACAATGAAACGGATTTGGTCATCGAACAATTTCTTTTTTTACAACAACACATGCTAATTATATCTCAATGACATCAAAAGCTATCGTCAGGGTCTGAGACCAATTTTTTTTTAAAAATATTAATAATACCCAATACAAACGCGAGAGCCTAATACATCGGAAATTCATTTTTTATTGTTATTTTTGATACACCAATTAGTATTTCGTTGTTTATAGGTCCAACTGGTATCTTAGCATGCACGGATTGAAATGTTAGACCTGAATTATGGCCTCTTTTAGTGTTAAAATCACCAACGTATATTATTTATTTTAGCAGTATACTGGCATATATTAGTAATTTAGCTGTGTATTGGCATTTATATGCACTTCAGTAAAGAAAATTAGTGATGACTTTAATGGCGTAGCGTAACAGTAAAAAACATTAATCGAAATGGGTGACGTGGATATTATTTCAAGAAGCGGATATTTTAAATCCAAGATAATTTTTCAAATAAGTGAAGTAGGCATTAATTTTTATCAAAAACTGCTTAGAAATATTCCAAAAACCATTTCTTTTATAGGGATTACATGCATGGAACTTTCGATTAGTTTTACTATTGTATTTTGTGTAATTACTAGTTATCATAATAGTGTATCAGATAGGATATGGAAAAAGCCAAATTCTACATTGACCAAATGTTTATCTTTTATTTTATTGCTTAGTAGTTATTCTTCAGGCGTTAATAAAATTTGCATTCTGGCTAATTATGTTCCGCGCTTCCATTTTGGGATTGCACACAAACGTGATCGATGTGATAAGATACAATGATAGAACTATAGTGCTAAAGTTAGCACTAAATAAGGAGGTAGTAGCAGTGTGTTGCGTCTATGCACCCCAAGTGGGACTGGAAGAACAGGAGAAGGAAGAGTTTTCGGATTGCTTAGATGTAGCGTTGAAGACAATACCTAGGGAGGAACGAATTTGAATAGGAGGTGATTTTAATGGTCATGTTGGAAAGGCTACCGATAGTTTTCAGTCGACACATGGCTGGTTTGCTTATAGAGATAGAAGCGAGTAGGGTAGGGATCATCTAGACCTTATGGCTGCCTACAATCTAGGTATTATAAACTCGTTCTTTAAGAAAAAAGAATCACATTTGATCACTTTTAGCAGCAGAGGGCACAACACGCCGATATGAAGATCGACAGTTGTTGAGGGACTGCAAGGTTATACCAGGGGAGCAGCAGTGACGCAACACCGTTTACTAGTGGTACTTATAGCCTTGAGCCAAAAGCTGAACAAGGGGGTTAGAAAATTTCCACCCATGAATCGACGGAGAAGTTTGAAAGACGAAAAAATTAACATATTTAGAGACAAGGTCATCTCGGTAACATCTGGTCGACTAAGTGAGGACACGAACCACATGTGGGAGGCTATAGCGACTACTGTTACTCACACAGCAAGAGAAACTCTTGGAGTAACAACAGGAAAGACAACTATACATAAAGAGTCGTGGTGGTGGAACGAGGATGTGCAACGAAAAATAAAGGACAAGCAAAGGAGTTTTAAAGAGCGGTTAAGCTACACAGATTGGGAGGAGAAAGTGAAATTGAGTGATAACTACAAAATTGCCAGGAAAGAGGCAAGAAGGCAGTGACGGAGGCAAAGAAGGCAGCCCATAAAAAGATGTACAAAAGACTATAAACAAAAGGTAGGGAGCATGATATATTCAAGATTGTCAAAACTAGGGACCGAAAGAGGCAGGACCTAGGAGACAAGAAGTTTACAAAGGGAGAAGATAGACATGTTTTAGTGAAAGAACAAGACATCAAGTAAAAATGACAAGCATACTTCCACAACTTTTTCAACGACGTGAGGGTCGACCACGAAGAAAGAGAAAGCATCGCTATCGAAAAACAACAACATAATAACTGCGACTGGCGAAGCATCACACAAGGATAGGTCATAAGAGCACTTAGGAAGATGGGAAGAACTAAGGCACCTGGTTTGGATAACATACCCATTGAGGTGTGGAAGTATTTGGGAGAGGAAGGGGTCCAAATGTCAGATGAATCGAGGAGTGTCGCGACCCCCTATATAAGAAAAACGAAATCCACAGTATTATGGAAATTACATGGGGATTAAGTTGCTAAGCATACTATAGAGTTATGGGAGAGAGTAATCGACACTAGCATTAGGGGAGAAACTCAGGCTACGGTGAACCTTTTTGGTTTCATGCCAGGACCGTCAACTAAAGAAGCAATACACATCCTAAGGAGATTGATGGAGAAATATAGGGAGAAGAGGCGTGATCTATATATGTTTTTTATAGATCTTGAAAAAACTTATGATAGTGTGCCACGTAGACTAATTTTGGATAGTCTGGATGCAAGACGGGTTCCTATGAAGTATATAGATATAATTAGGGATATATATGCTTGGACAAAAACAACCGTTTATACGCATGTGGAGAATACGAGCTTCTTCCTGTTGGAGGTAGGTCTCTATCAAGAGTCCGCTTTGAACCCATTTTTTTCGCAGTTGTCCTAGAAGAGGCGTCAAAGCCAATCCACGAGACAGTTCCGTGGTGTATGCTTTTGTTGGTGACATTGTATTAGTCACGGAGAATAGGCGTTTCATGAGTATGAGACTAGAGCAATGGAGAGGTGCTTTAGAGAGAAAAGACCCAAGGATTAGTCGTTATAAGATCAAGTATCTGCATTGCAGCTTCAGCGGCGCAGCTGACGGTGATAATATTCAGCTCACCGTCGAGGGTCAAGTGGTACCACAGTAAGTAAATTTAAGTCTCTAGGATCATTTGTACAGCAGGATGGAGACATAGATAGTGACATAGCACACCGAGTTCACGCAGGCTGGTATAGGTGGAGGGCAGCTTTAGGGGTACTATGTGACAAGAATTTTCCAATAAATTAAAGAAAAAATTTTATAAGGTGACAGTGCGGCCAGCAATGTTTTATTGAATAAACAGTTGGGCCATCAAGAGGACATAGTAGCAAAAGATGGAAGTGAAAGAAATGGGGATGCTGAGGTCAATGTGTGGGTATACAAGGCTAGACCGGATAAGAAATGAGGTATTTAAGAAAATGTTAGGGGTGACTAGTATAGCAGATAAGATAAGGGAGAGGCGACTCATATGGTTTGGACATGTCAAGAGGAGACAAACAATGACGTCTTTCAGAGCAGTTGAAAGCTTCATTGCACAAGGGAAGAGGAGTAAAGGTAGGTCCAAACTGACTTGGGATAAGCGGATTAAGAATGACCTATTCGATTTGCACATCTTTAAGGACATGGTCCACGATAGGATTTCATGGAGGCAGATGATTAAGGTTAAGGAGGTTTAGGCAGGATATAAGGACACGTTAGATTATATTTATAGGAGTAGATACCCTCTATACTTTAGGTTGACTCTGCTTTTTTTTTTGTTTTTGCTTTTGTCTTTCATTATTTGTGCATATACAAGGTTACGACTATTTTAATATCGAAAGCATTTGTACTTTTGTTTACTAAATTCCTTCACTAGCACACTAGCACACCATATTCCTATCATTATGTCATCTATGTAGGTAAATATAGAGACGAATGTCTCACTGGAAGCAAACTCTCTATCCCTTGTGATAGATGTATTGTTTGTCTGCATCTCACCTTCCCTACACCATGGCGACAGCTTGTGCTTTCGTAGGAATATTAATGAGTATGTTGTTGTTTCCATTTTATTCTTATCACATGCCCTTCAAAATTAATGTCCTTGTTACCTATCACATGAGAGAAAAGAAAATCCAAAAGAAAAAGAAACGTAACCTCCCACTATAATAAATTATGATTAATACATGGAAAGTTTTGATGCCCTTTTGTCTCCTAAAATACACATCCATTTTTGAATAAACACTATCCCCACTATATATAAGAGAAACCAACCCCTTAAATTTCTTGTTCAAACCATTCTACCAAACCAACAATCCTGTTCTTTACTCTCCAATTTTGAAAGAAAAAACACACACGCATAGAAAAGATCAAATGGCAAAAGTGACTTTGTCTTTCATGCTAATCAGCATGGCCATTTTGGCTTTTGTTTTACCACCCACTTATGCAATCGACTGCATCACAACCGTTCAAGCTGTGCTTCCATGCCAAGGCTATTTGATCGACGGTGACAAAAACCCTAGCCATGAGTGTTGCCGTGGCGTGGCTCGGCTTGGCAATTTAGCTTACAAGTCCAGGTCTGATCGTCGAGCCATTTGCAAGTGTCTCAAATCTGCTGCTGAAGAATTTCCTATTGACGTCAAAAAAGCCAGAAATATTACCAAAGCTTGTAACGTCAAAGTCTCCGTCCCCATTGATCCTAGCATCAACTGTGACAAGTACGTTTCTTTCCTTTATTTTTTAATATATATAATTGTTATTGTTCGTTTCTATCAAATAAATAAAATAAATTTTGTACTGTTCGTTTAGCTTTATAATTTAGTTCGGAAATGGGTCCGTGAACGATATAAAAAATAGGGTTTTAGTGGTGTATTTATGTCTTTATTCTTGTATGCTTTTTCTTTTTTGTTTTTTAAATGCGTCAACATGAAGCTATTTGAATGCTCATTCTCATAAACAACAACAAAAGTTATCACTATGATAGTAAAAGAATAAAAAAAACATACAAACAATACTTTCATATTAAAGGATAGAGAGTTTGATTCCATATATCCCAAGCAAGATAGAGAGTTTGATTCCATATATCCCTAAGCAAATCCCATTCTCATCATGGATGATTTAATAAGTGTCTTCTGCATTTGTTGATCTATATCATTTTACTCTCTTTTACACTATATTTTGACTTAAAAAATTAAATTTATCAGCATTTGTTTTCTATCAGAGTTGTGATATATATATATTGGAATAGTACCATTATAAAATGCAGAATACGTCTTGCTGATACTTAATTCCAATGTCAACTGGAGTTGTACTCATTTTGTTGTTTTTGTCATTGTTTCCTTAAAAAACAGGAGTTTTCGTCTGAAGTTTCTTTACTTAGTTAATAACCCTGTTTTCTGTAATTAATTTTTATTTATTTTATTTTGCAGGATATGAACATATTGGAAGATATATTGATAAATGTAGAAGAATGTCTTCCTAGATAAAATAATCAAGTCCGAAGTGAATTTAGTTGACGGTTTTTCTCCAGAAGATCTATATGTTACTATTTGAAGAAGCATGCGAATATGAAGGAAAAATTGCTGCAATCTTTGTATCTCTTTTTGATAACTAATGTCTCGATTTAGTCGTATGTTCTTGATGTATTTACTTTCATTATATCGTTGCGTTTTTGATTTATTATTCTTAGAAGTTAAAGAATTGTAAGAATTAAATAAATATTATAGTACTCTATTAATTAATAAATTGATTGTCATAAAGTACCAAGTAATTTGACCGTTACAAATTATGCCAATAAACGCTCCAGGTCAAATAAATGGATCCGGATCGTCTCAACGCAGACGGTGAGAATTCACAACACAACGACACGTAACTTGCATAGATGGTAGGATTTTGCTAAAGTGTGATATTAACGTATTAATATGTTAATAAATTTAAATAATTAAGAAAATGTAAAAACTATTAATAATTGAAATATATGCAGAAATTTAGTGGTCAGAGGTGTTCGGGTGGGTATATGGAGCTGTTGATCTCATTAAACTATTTTTTTTCATTAAAAGTACCATTTTTAACGCACATTTCGCATATTTCAATAATTAAATGAAAGTGATGTTAACATATATAAGATTGAATTTCACATTATTTTTTCCATTTAATGGTCCACAAACAATGTATGTGAGAATGATAGGTGTTTTCTAACCACTAATTAGTAATTGCACTATATACAATTGTAGATTAGTAGGAAAGAAGGTTGTCGATCCTGAAGAGACAAATTTTAAATACTAAAATTATTGTTTAACATCAATTTAAACATAAACAATTAGTTTGACTATAAAATAGAAAATTAACTACGGAATCATCTAATATTAAACTAACTGAATAATCAAAATTAAAACTTTTCATTTAAAGATTTTCTCGAATAGTTTCACGAAACAGTTGAATTTGTTACAAAAAAGTACTTCTAGTTTTTTTTTTTACCAAAATAAGTAGCTAGTTTTCTCTTGGGAATTGTTAAGAATGAAATTCTCTAGTTTAGTTTTTGTCCAATACCTTGGCACAAAAACCTAATTTAATTTGATAATCTTCATATTTCTATGTGAATTTTAATCAAACCGGGTTGCATTAACGTTCTACGGAATTCTCTAATTTCGACAACCTTTGATTGTTTCATCTTAGAAATCCACCTGCAGAAATCAAATATATACCTAGTCGATTTTATTGTAAGTTCGTTATTGACACGATCCTAATTAAATTATTCATCTTTCGATATTTTGAATTCAATTTATGGCCAATCAATAGGCCATCAAGTTATTGACACAATTAGAATATCAACAACAATTAAGGAATTGAATTCAATCAATCAAAAATGAAAAATAATATACTAAGGAACCAAAAAAAATTTAACTTTTACATAGAACTAGTAAAGAAAACACTACTTAGCCAACAATCAAATTCTTAACATCCATTGGTTCAATGTTCCAATCAAAAAGAAAGAAAAAACCATCAATTTCCTTGACAACATGCTGCTCCTCCGACCAACTTGCTTCAGATTTGCCAAATCTGATTTGCTTCAGATTTTTTCCTCTCTTTTTATCAATTAATTGTTTCTTTGACCGAGATAGATGTTTTCATAAAATTCAATCACAATGGGATTTTTTCTCTGTTTTGTACTCCAAATCAATGATCATCTACTAGTTTTTTAGGTGTAATTTATGGTCTTAATTGTATAATACAATCTCTGAAAGATCTAGACCGTTCATCTAAGTCTTCAATCAACACTGTCGAATAATTATAATCTGCGTATTAAATAAAAACACGTGTAGTTTCAGCCCAATAAAGTAATCCAAGAAAACATATAATTAGATGACTAACATGGAAAATAATATCGTCAATAAATACATCCATTAAGCTCAAAGTATATAGTTAGTGTAGCTAAAATAAAAAGTTTGTAAATATTACGACGAAAAGTGATTTAATCATTTTCTAAGCCAAATTGAGCCAATTAAGTGTCGAATTATTACAAAAATCGAGTAGTAGAAGGTATACAAATATATGAACATAAGTTATATCAATTATTCACACTTAGCTTTTGATCGTCCTAGAGCAAATAAAATAATCATCAAATAAAATAAGCTCAATCTTTATTCTAATGAACACATGCCAACAATTATTCACATAAATAGTCAAAAAGTGTAATCAAAATAACCAATCAAATAACTCCACGATTCAAATATTAACCATAGTTATCTTATGCAATCGAGGTGTGTGTGTCTGAACAGCCAATCTGAATAGACATATAGGCAATCGGTAGAAATTATACAAACTATGACTTATGAACATCCATTGGCTTAATGATCTTCTTACTCGTTCTCTACTAATGTAGATAACTCAAATAAGCAAACATCCAGTATGACTTTTAAGTTTGTAATGTAAGGATATAGACTTAGTTTCAAACGAAAGATAACGGATAAAAAAATTAACGCAAAAAATGACACGCACATGAAATAACTTATATTGTAATTCAAACACCTTCTCTGTTATCTGAGAACAAATCACCACAACAAATTCCATGCTCTTTCATCACAGGCCATGTAAATCATTGACCACCTTTTTTCTTTTTTTTTTTAATACTGGAGCCTCTTTTTTCTGCAATTAGGCTCATTTTTTTCCCCGTTCGATTTTTTCCCCTTCTATTTAACATTATTCAAATCACATCTCACACTCCTTTCACCCTTATCTCATCATTGTAACCAATTATTTGCAATCCCAAACATGACAAAGTGACATATAAACTCTCTTAAATAACGACAATAAATAATATATTAATTTTTTCAAGCAGTCTAAAATAAGAATTTAATGAGGCTTAACAGCAAAAGAATCAAATGGGTCTCACTATTCTTAATAATCCCAAATAGAGTAAGACCACCTCGGATATGCTTGAAGACCGTGTTCGGGTAAGATACACCATTACATAATTGTAACATAATATTGTTTGAGGTAGAAGCTACTAGTCTCATGTGGGGTGCCACTCCCAGGAATGTTTGGAAAGACCTATTCGGATGGGAGAAGACCGCCTGAAGTTATATGAGACAATGGTTCTAATGGTATTGATGTTGTCACTTGAATCAATGAAAAGTCAAAGATGAAATAAGTCGATAAAAAATGTGTCATTGGTTAAAATCATAAAATGAAAGCGCACATGGGTCAAAATCAATGTCACAAGTCTAAGGGTTAAAAAAATTTCATCGAACAAAATAATTATGCATGTGTATGATACGTGTAAGTATAAATTGATAGTAGTTAGATCAGTTTTTAATTAGACACGTTGAAGGCTCATCGAGTTCATGGGTCTACTTCGGATCCGGAAACGGGAAGTGACATGTACAGTTTAATGGAGCCATGATCTGAGAACCCTTGAGAATGGCAGACTGGACGCTGTTCTAGGGAAGAAATGCAGCTTGACTGCTTTACATATGCTACACAGTATTAGATGATTGTGTTGATATTGCTGCAGGGACTTTGGATAGTCTTGCACATAAGTTGCTTGTGGAATTGTCCAATTGAATAGAATTTAGGTACTAGGCTTCCTATTTGAGATTGTTTATGTAGGTTCATTTAAGACCTTTGTATAAGAGAAGAGGATATCTAAGTCCTGGGGCTCAACGAATTTGCGGGGCATTTCTTGGTTAGACCTTTAATTATTGGCTCCTCAAGGTTGCTTCAGTGGTGAATCCATGGAAACTCATGTCGTTGGTTAGGCTTAATAGCGGAATGAGTAATCCGTGTTTTTTCACTTTTTGGGAATCCTTAGACTACTCTAAAACGTTTCTTGATGGACTCCGTGGAAGTAAACATGGATCTCAAATTGGCACCAGAATCGCATGAAACAGAGAACCAGCAGAAACTTTTTGATAAACTTCAAGTTAACTTAGCATTCCATACCTCGGACGACCAGTGGAAGATAAAGATTCAATAGCGGGGAAGAGTGTCAAGTGCCTACCACAATGCTTATGAGTCCGATTTTTTGTGTTGGAAATTGTCAACTGTATCATCAACTAAATCACCCAACAACTTCCTCCATCAAATTTTTGCTGCCCAACCTTTATGGTACTGGAAATATTCAAGTACTTTTTAGATCCGAAGCTCAAGTTTCTACTATTTTACAGTCATGTAAAATGTCTGCGCCATCTCGAGAAGAGTTCCGTCTTCCAGATAATGATTCCTAGGATATGTTCAACTGTAAGCAAAATATATCAGGTGGATGAAAAATTGAAGCAGAAGTAAAGCGTGACCGAACCTGCATTTGCCGTTGGTCACTAAAAGCGATGGAGTAACCTTTCCTAAGGATAAATGTAGGACTCAGAGGTTTATGCGATATGGAACCTCCCTCTCCTTTTAACTTTCCTTGTCGTTCTTACCTTTTCCCAGCTACAGGGAATGTCTGCAGGATATCTTTTTTATGCTGTGTGAAGCTAGAAGAAATCAAGGTTAAAATGAGACCTAATATCTGTAGGAAAAAATGCATTAGTGTTATAGAAAGTGTTCTAAGTTTATATAAAAACATGTAAGAATGTTGATTGGAGAAAGGAGTTCAATTTATATTCGATGGGTGAGACGATACTCTAAAATCTCTGAATTCTGAAGTGACCGAACGTTTGATGAATGAGACTGAACGTTCGGTGATGAGTTCAGACTCTGGTCTTATGTGTTCGGTCTGATTGTGAAGTTTTTGTCCAGTGACCGAACTCTTCATCAAATGTTCGGTAAAGTCGTTTACTGAACGTTTTGTCCAGAGTTCGGTGATGAGTTCTAAGTTACGACGTTCAAAAATTTTCAATCTAGTGCTTGATAAAAGTTACCAAACGTTCGGCAGATGGATGCAGCAAATGTTTGTGCTGTCCTTTTATGAAATGCTGCAACTTTTGCAACATCCTTTCAATCTTTAGTCATAAACTAACTTTAGAAATTAAATTCTGCAAAGCGGTGCCAAGTTAACTTGTATCTTGTCAATTAAAATCTATAAATACAAGGATCAAAAAGTTTTGAAGATACACTTTTTTTTAAACTTCAATATGCTTTGAAAGACTTTGGGAAAACCGTTTTGGAGAGTCTTATGAAGGCTAGCACAATTTCTGTCTCGTATTTCTTCTTCTTCCTATAGTATTAAACTCTTCAAATACGCAAGTTCAATCTTGTTCTCGTAGAGAAAACGAAAAGAAAAAGTCATTGTATCCTAGGATACATTTGTCGCTTAGTCTAGCTTGCCCATTAGTGGAAACAAAATTCCTTAAAGATAGTTACATTTGTTATGTGTCGCTATTTTTTCTTCTTTTTTTGTTTTTCTTTATGTTTGGTCATCACATATTTGTAATTCTTTATATATTCTTGTATATATTCAAAGGAAGTTTGAGAAAATTGTGGGATTACTTCTTTGCTGTTCTCTTCTATTTTCATGTATTTCAACTTAGTTATGCTGTGATTTTATCAGCGACATCATCTTCTATATATTTCACACCTAAACTTCTAACAATATTAAAGCAATTTTGTTTTGGAGGATGATATTACTTGAAATTAAGAAACTCGTCCAGGAAAAATAGAGAAAAAGGAAGTTCACATTGTGAGTCAATGTGATAATCAAGCGAAGAAGAACAAAGAAAAAGAGAGCAAACATGACTAATCAGTTGTTTGCATCTTGGTCCTTGCCAACTGTATAGAAGTTTGTTCCTCTATTCCATAAAAAAAATATGATGTGATAGAAGTAGTAATCGTTCATATTTTTGTGTAAAGAAAGGCCATTTGCAAAAAGATTAATGTGGTTTTACTTTCATTTTTTCCACGCGTGGGAGTTAATGTTTCCTTGAAATGTTGAACATGAATTTACAATAAGCAGGTCCTTAAAATAACTAAAAGGGTTGGTAAACGTCTAAAAAGTGTTGAATGAAGGACAAATGTGGACTCAACAATTTCTGGCAACGAAATAAAGAGTAGAAATCAATGAGAAAATCAATATGGTAAAAGACAAGGAGATCACTACGATCATCATCTATCATGAGATAACTTTTGTTGGTAGTGCAACAGAATAGATGATAGACGTTGTGCCTACCAATTGCATCATAAATTATATATATTTACTTATTGAATTTCAAGAAATAAAAAATGGAAAACAAATTTTCTTGAAGAACGTGCAAGAAATCCCGGAGTTTGGAAAATTGAAATTGCTCCTAAAGTTAACTATATATATAAGGCTAGAGTTGGCATTGTGTTTTGTCTTCCTATCATAGTGGGAATCTGGTTTCTGAGTCGTTACCAAACAAGGGTAATGTTGTCTATTTTGGTACTACATATGCTATGTTTTAATTCTTAATATGTTTGCTTCTAGTTTATATGTAATTGATTTATTTGTCTTGTGTTATGAAGACAAGATCGTGAGGCTGTTAATATTATTCAGAAAAGAATAAGATGAACATCATCACCATTACAATGACTAAAAGCATGTGATACACGTTTTGTTAATGATTTGTGAAAAAAAATCTATGCATGTATTTAAATATGTTTAACTATATGACATGATTTGGGAGGAACACGGTAGATTATCTTAGATTTTGGTAGTTATATTTGTTAAGTTATAAACTGTTTTGATGATAAAAAGATGTTTTAAATAAGTTAAATTAATGTTTGAGACTTGATGCAAAATGAGAAAATTACACTATGTCAAAGATGGTTGAGATTGAAACTCACTGTTCAAAGATGGTTGAGATTTTGGTAGTTCCTTGACTATTGTATCCATGTCTAAGCAATCGTAGGTTGGCTATTGACGATCAAATGACTCCATAGGGTGGCTAAAGACTATTTAGGCAGTATCTTGACATTTGGAGTAGTTCAAGACATGGTGGAGAGCTCAAAAACGTGGTGAACTTCATCTATAAATAGAAGAGTCTTGGATGAGGCAAATACACACTTTCAACATCATCTAGCTTCATTTTTCATTGTTTTATAGTTCTCTCATACTTGTAAATTTGCTTAAAGCTTGTTCAGCTTTTCTTTGCTCTTCGTTGTTGTATATTGAGAGATAGAGAGTCAAGCACAAGAGGAACCATAAATATTTGATCTCTTGCTTGGGCTTAGACTAGTGAGAAAGTGTGAACCTTACTATATTTCTTCAACCCACTGTGAAAGGTTCTTGAGGGAATTTTGTTGAAGTTGTGAGGTAGCAAGAAGTTGTTCTTGCTAAGAGCTGTAGTTGTTGTAGTTGCACAGGTGTGATTTGTGCAAGAAGTTGCTGTTGTTGTTGCTTACACTAAGGTGTTAGTGTAAGTGTTGCTGTGGTTGTTCTTATTTCTTTAATAAGAAGAGTAGTTGTTGAAAATCCACTTTAGCAACAAAGTGGTAGTGGAGTAGAATCATTTACGATTCGAATCACTCTATATCCGATGTACACATTCATTGTTTCTCATCTCCCATTCTTGCTCTGATTTTAAATTTCTTTTTGAGTTGAGCCAAACAAGAAAAATTTCGTAAAAGTGTCAATCATTCTATTCACCCCCCCCCCCTCTAGAGTGTATTTCAGACCTAACAATTGGTATCAGAGCCTAACCTTGATTGCTTGGCTTATCTTTGCAAGTAGCAAGGTTAAAGATCATGGCAATGACACTCTCAACCTCAACCTCTTCATCCCACACTTCATCTCCTAAGCCTACTGCACTATTTTCAAGATCAAACACTAAAGCACCTATGTTTGATGCCCAAAATTATTCTTTGTGGAAATTTCAAATGATCAATCATTTGAAATGCTGTGGATTTGATATATGGAGAGCCGTTGTCAAAGGAATTGAAGTTCCTATGATTACCAACTCAAAAGGAGAATCAATGTTCAAAGATGAGGATGACTACACCGATGAAGAAAAGATAAAATTTGCCATCAATGGCAAAGTATTTGATATTCTCTCAAGTGCTCTCACCACCACCGAGCTCATAAGACTTCAAGGTCTTGAAACAGCCCATGTGGCATGGAAAAGGCTTGAAATGATACATGAAGGAACTGTGCAAGTAAGAATGGCCAAAAGACTCATGCTCATGAAAGAATATGAGATGTTCGGAATGAAGAGCGGTGAAAAGATTGAGGAAACAATCGACCGATTCACACGAATAGTGCATCAACTCTCCATGGTGGACAAGACAATCTCAAATGAAGACCTTGTCTCAAAACTCTTCAACTCCTTGCTAAGAGAATGGACCCTTAAAGTCACCGCCATCATCGAATCAAAGAATCTCAAGACTCTTACCCTTGATTAGCTGTCCGGTAATCTTCTTACTCATGAAATTCTTATTGATGAAAAAAATAGAATGAACCCTATCAAGCCCACACAAACATCACACAAAGGGTTGGTGGTAGAGTCCGATGAATCGGATGAAGAAGTTGCTCTTCTAGTAAGAAAATTTAGAAGAATGGCAACTAGAAACAAAGCTCAAGCCAGAAAGTTTTTTAAGAGACCACCCAAAGAAAAGGAAGCAAGTGAAAATTGCTATAGATGTGGTCGACCCGGTAACTTCATTGCCGATTGCCACGTCAAGGAGCCGCAAAAACAAGAAAAGAAGATCTTTCCTCAAAAGAAGAAAGCTCTTAATGCGGAGGTAACCACGTGGGATGATCTCCTTTCAGAATCGAAAGGAGAAGAGAGTGAAGATCAAGGTGTTGGACTTGTTGCAATAGCTGACAATCCAAAGATTCAACATACTTGTCTAATGGCAATTGAAGATGATCTTGAGGTAAATCCTAATCCTTCAAATTTGCATGATGAAATAGGAGATTTGCAAGTTAAAATATAAGTATTTGAAGAAAGAGTTCAAGAAATGCATCTTAGAAAATAAGAGCTTTCATGACAAGAACATTTTGATGTTTCAAGAGCATGACATCATACTTACCATGCATAAAACCGTAGCTCTTGAAAATGTAGAAATTAGAAAAGAATGTGAGAAACTAAAGTTAGACTTACGAAGACTAACAAATGGTAAAAACAATTTAGACATACTACTTGAAAATCAAAGAATTGGAAATGATAAATCCGGTTTAGGATTTAATTCATCACTTTCGTCTATTAAACCTAAGTCCTTAAAGAAAAAGGCAAACAATAGAAAAACACAAAATTCATCACCTTCTAAACCAAATCATGTACCTACTTGTTTTCACTGCAACAAACTAGGACATGTGAAGAATGCATGTAGAGCTAGATTTGGAAGCACATATGTTTGGAAGCCTAAGGGTCGACAAACTAACCCCAAAGGACCCAACCATCAAAGGGTACCAATGCATTCATCTTTTGGTTTTGTAGGCTCTCAAGATAAATGGAGTAGCCAAAGAAGAAAAAACCAAATGACTTATGGGCAGCGGATGTTCAACGCACATGACCGGAGACAAAACGTTGTTCACCAAGCTCAAGCTCCAAGATGGTGAAACGGTGCATTTTGGCAATGGGAGAGCCAAAATCCTTGGACATGGAGAAATTGGTAACTCTTCTTTTACTATTAATAATGTACTATATGTAGAAGGGCTTAAGTATAATTTGATTGATGCTAATTTTCAAGTTGAATTTGTGAAAAGAAAATGTGTTGTGAAAAAGAACGATAAGATTGTTTTTGAGGCTATACGTAAAAATGATGTTTACAAATTTAGTACACATGATTTAATATCATAAAATGTTTCTTGCCTAGTTGCCAAAAATGATTTGACTCAACTATGGCATAGACGACTTAGACATATTAGTTTTAAAAATTTCAAAGAGATTTACAAAAATGAAAAGTCTAAGGACTTCCAAAATTAAATTTCGAAAACCATGGCTTATGTGACACTTGTCAAAAGGCAAAGCTTGTTAAAACAAGCTTCAAGCCCAAAGGTTGAAATCTCCACCACCAAACCCCTACAATTACTTATGGATTTGTATAGGATATTGGTACGGCAAGTCTAAGTGGAAAACATCACACCTTTGTGGTGGTAGATGACTTCTCTAGGTACACTTGGGTAATATTCTCAGCTAAAAAGAATGATGCATGTCAAGAATTTATAAAGCTTTGTAGGAAATTAGAAAATCAAAGAGAAGACACAATTAAGGAAATTAGAAGTGATAGAGGTGGTGAGTTTGATGGAGAATTTCAAGAATTTTGTGTATCCAAAGGGTATGAACACAATTTCTCGGCTCCAAAAACTCCTCAACAAAATGGTGTTGTGGAAAGAAAAAATAGAACACTTCAAGAAATGAGTAGAGCCATGCTAAATGAATTTGAGCTACCCAAATATTTTTGGGCCGAAGCGGTAAATATCGCTTGCCATGTGATGAATAAAGTTTATTTGAGGCCATCTCTCAAAAAGACTCCTTATGAGCTTTGGAAAGGTAGAGTACCAAATATTGGTTATTTCAAGGTTTTTGGTTGTAAGTGCTTTATACTTAACACCAAAGATAACTTGGATAAACTCGATTTCAAAGCGGATGAAGGAATCTTCATGGGTTATGCTCAAAATAGCAAGGCATTTAGAGTATATAATAAAAGGAGCATGAGAGTTGAAGAATCAATTCATGTCAAGTTTAGTGAACTCATTGAGGATAAATCAAACATTAATGATGATGATGATGATGAAATAATTGAAGTAAGCCATATAGAGAAATTTGAGAATCCAAAAGGTAATATTGTTATTGACCTTAGGATTGACCCCCTTGAACCTAAGGTTGAAGATGAAGAAGTAGGAGGAGATACATCAAATTTACCGGATTCATATAAATATAGGAAAGATCACCCTAAAGAGTTAATATTAGGTGAAACTAGCCAAGGCATAATGACTAGGAGAAAATTCAATGAAAATGCCTTTATTTCACAAGTTGAGCCTAAAAATATAAAAGAGGCAATAAATGATGAAGATTGGGTATTAGCCATGCAAGAGGAACTAAATCAATTTGAAAGGAGTGATGTTTGAGAATTAGTTGCTAAACCTAGTGATCATCCCATAATTGGCACTAAATGGGTATTTAAAAAAAATAGATGATAAAGGAAACATCACTAGAAAGAAAGCTAGGTTGGTAGCTCAAGGATATAGGCAAGAGGAAGGCATAGACTATGATGAGACCTTTGCCCCCATAGCTAGGTTAGAAGCCATTAGGATGCTATTATCATATGCATGCTATAAGGATTTCAAACTATATCAAATGGATGTGAAATCTGCATTCTTGAATGGAATAATTCAAGAAGAGGTATATGTAGCTCAACCTCCGGGGTTTGAAAATCATGTTATCCAAATCATGTTTTTAAACTCATAGATTAAGTAACTTCCTTCTTGAAAATGAGTTTTCAAGAGAAAAAGTCGACACTACTCTTTTTATTAAAGAAGTTTGTTCAAATTTATGTGGATGTCATTATATTTGGTGCTGCTAATGATTCTCTTTGTGAGCATTTTGCAAAATTGATGGAAGGAGAATTTGAAATGAGCATGATGAGTGAACTCAACTACTTTCTTGGTCTTTAAATCAAGCAAACTCAAGATAGAGTGTATATATCTCAAACGAACTATACAAAGGATTTGCTCAAGAAGTACAAATTTGAGGATGGAAGAAGTGTAAGCACACCTATGAGCACAAGTACAAAGTTTGACAAAGACAAAAAAGGAAAGACGGTTGAGGTAACCAAATATAGGGGTATGATTGGCAGTTTACTGTATTTAACTACTAGTAGACCAGATATTTTGCATGTTGTGTGCTTAAGTACTAGATTTCAAAGTATGCCTAAGGAATCACATTTAGTTGCTATTAAACGTATCTTTAGGTATTTGAAAGGAACTTTGAACTTTGGATTCTTTTATCCCAAAAATAGTTGTTTTGATTTAAGAGGGTATAGTGACTCCGACTATACCGGAAATCATGTTGATAGAAAAAGTACCTCCGGGACATGCCAATTCCTTGGAGATTGCTTAGTTTCTTGGTTCTTTAAAAAACAAAATAGTGTGTCACTTTCTACAGCGGAATCCGAGTATGTATCGGCCGCTTCGTGTTTGTGCACAACTACTTTGGATGATCAACACCTTGAACGATTACAATGTTAAGTTCGATAAAGTTCCCATTCGATGTGACAACACATCAGCCATAAGTATAGCACAAAACCCGGTTCATCATAGTAGGACAAAACACATTGAAGTAAGGCATCACTTCATAAGAGATTGCATTCAAAAAGGATTGGCAGTCGTTGAATTTGTTCCAACAAACGACCAACTAGCAGATATCTTTATAAAATCCCTTCCCACCGAGACATTCGAATCTATTAGAGCAAGATTAGGTATGATAAACATTGGCTAGAGGGTAAAAATAGTCAAAAGGCTGATTTCAGTAGACATTGATCGATCAATGTGGCAGTCTGAGAGACTGATGTCAAACAAGACATCGATCAATCTATGTCCAGGACATCGATCGATCCAAGTCCCAGACATCGATCGATCGATGACAGCGGGACAGACAATTAAAAGCTGCGACCCCTTTCCTCTTCTTCACTTTTCCTCTCTTCCAAACGAAAATCCCTAATCTCCTCTCTCTTAAATTAGAAACCCTATCTCTCTAAACTCTAAACTCTTGGATAAATCCACATTTCTTCTTCAAATCAGTCACTCCTTGCAAGAATCTCATCAATTCCATCGTTATTTTCTTTAAAATCCGAACCCTAACAATCAAATGGCACCAAGAACAAAAAACCCTGCAAAAAGACAAAGAACCTCTGAGGAAGAAGCTATTACGCCACACCAATCCAATCCTCAAGTGCCAACGGGGTCTAGAACGCAAGGGTTGAGGAAGAAGGCCACTTCCTCTCATGGAACTATGTTGGCTGATACAAGGAGTAGGCTAACCATCAACAATTTTCCATGGCTCAAATCCGGAGAATACAAAGATTCCTTGAAAGAGCCTACGGGAACATGTAAATTCGCCTACATCACTCTTAGAGCCCAAATGTTATTCAATAAATGGGAGCATAAGAAGAGGGCTACCATTCCATTGAAATTGCTCAATTGAGGATATTTTGAGCAATGAATAATTAAAACCATTCATTGATTGGTTTGATGTTCAAAAATGGAGACCTGTTTGGGAGGTCTCAAAGATGACCAACATGTCTACCCGATATACTAGAATGTTTTATGCAAATATGTGGGTAGACTATAGACATGGGGTGCCTTATGCTTTGAATACAACTGTAGAAGGTCAATTGTTGATGTTTACGTCTAAGACGATAAATGAGCTAATTGAAGTTCCTGATGAGGATTTGGAGGATTTTGACCCCTGGAGGTGGGACACTTATAAATATCAAATATTTGAGGATGAGGTAAATACATTTCTTGGATTTTACCCCACCAAGAATACCAATGATATGCCTTTAGTTTATAGACTCTTACTTGCCATTGTGACTTTTTGCGTAAATGGCAAGTAGGCAAAACTCCCGAGAAATTTAGATTTCTACGTTGCTTATCATATTGCTATGGAGGAGCCTGTAAATTTTGGGAAAATTGTGTTTGCCAACATGTTGGAAGCGGCCGCCAAGAAATCAAAAGCGCTTCCATATAGCAATCTCATATATAGATTGCTTAAAGAAGCTAATGTGGAGTTGAATGACGAATTCACAGATCAAATAACCAACAAAGACTATTACACAAAAGCAAACATTCAACAAATCCACAAGTCCCGGAAAGAGGCCCAAAAGAGGGGTGGCCAACAAGAACAAGAAGAGGACGAACCCGAAGATCCCATTCCTCCACCATCACCCACTGAACCTCCCACGGCACCCTCTTCTCATCCATCACCAAAACCACCTCCACAACAAACCTCCACCTTCAAAAAGGACAAAGGAAAAGCCCCAATGACGGAAGGTAGTGGTTCTGATGAAGAATTCGATGTTGAGGCTAAAATTAACGAAATCCAACACACTCTTGGTCAATGGGGAGAAGACTTGACAATGGAGGCCGTACGCATTGATGACTTGGAAAAGGAAAATGCAAGTCTCACAATTCGGGTCAAAACTTTAGAAACAGATCTAAACGTGCAAAAGACCAAGTACCAAAAGATGAAAACAAAGCTCAAGGCGGCCCTCTCCGGATTGTGTTTCTCTTCTGATGAAGAGTAGTTCTTTATGGTTCCCCATGCCCTCGTAGCTATGGAGTAGTTTTGCAAGTTTGAGTTTACCTATGTATCTCAAAACTTGATATTTCTTAAGAGTTAATTGCACCTGGTATCCATTCTTTTCCACAAAGTTTTAAGTAGCATCCAATGTTTCATGAAACACACTTGCCATCCAGACTTATAGGGTTAATAGACACCTGGCATTCGGCAACCGGGAAACCACCTACTATAGGCGGTTTTTAGCAATTTTTCTTTTATTTTTCACTTTTCTCCCACTTGGCGTCCAAAATTTTCAAACCATGGTTAATTCCACTTTCTTTCAACCATCTTTCTCTTTCTCCTGTGATGCTTTCTGCTATGAACGAAGCATCAACTTTTTATGCTGAACAACCACATTTCCCGCGAACACTTTCAACACCTTTGAGCCACCGCTCCGGAGCATCATCACCATTTAGAAATCCTCCCTGTTCAGAAAAGTGAAAATTGAAGCTTATTTCTTCATTGTATTAAAAAGATGAAAATTGGTGAAAATTCTAGTGAAAATTAAAAGCTTTCAGTTAATGTTGTTGTTGTACTGTAGAAAAGTTAATTTAGAAAAAAGAAAAACAGAGGAGGAAATTGAGGCAAAACGAACCATGTTTCTCTGATGGCATGACCCCAAAAAACAGCAGGAGCAAGAGAGATTCCATTCTCATCTGCTGTAAAGTATTTGCTCAATGAATTTAACCCATATGATCGACGAGGCATCTATTTGACGAGAAGCAGTGGTCCTTGGAAAAGCATTTACGACATCTGTATTGTTGTTTCCTTGCTCTTTTGTCTTCTTTTATCTGGTAAGTTATTTTGTAGGTCTTATTCATTAATTTAGATACCGACTATTGATGTTGCAGTGACAAGCTAGCAGAAGGGTACATGAGCAATGCTGACATTGAATTGGCTATGAAGGAATTCAATCATAGATGTCTTAATATATCATCCGATCAAGAATCTCCGTCGTCTCCTCTGTTTTTCTGGGGAATTTAGAAGCTATTTCAGTAGCAGATAGATGAGCATCTGGCCCTGATTTTGCTATGATCTCAAACACATTGAGCTCAACAGCAGTTGCAAAAACTCCATGAACAACTGGAGCATAACCCAACTCGAAGAAGAAGGAGAAGATAAGTAGAAAGAGTGGTGGATGTGAGATCAGGAGACTTGGGTTTGGTAATGTGGGGAAGAAATGAGGGAATTTGGGTTTCTGCTGACATTGTTGGAGAAAGAAGAGGGTAGGAGAAAGGAAGGTGGATTGGTAGGGGAGGGAGGTGGATGGCGGGAGTGGGGGGTGGGGTGGAGGTTTTCTTTTTTATTTTTGAATTAGTTTTTCTTAAACTTTTAATTTTTTGAATTTATTATTTTATTGATCCTAAACCTTGGTTAAAGTCAGGTTAAAAGTAGGGTTAAGTCCTGTCAAATGTCGATTTCAGCGGTCAACGGTCGACCAGCATGTCATCTGGATGCCAGGTGTCTATTAACCCTATAAGTCTGGATGGAAAGTGTGTTTCATGAAACATTGGATGCTACTTAAAACTTTGTGGAAAAGAATGGATACCAGATGCAATTAACTCTATTTCTTAAATGATATTTATCCTATGTCTCTTATTTTTTATGTTTTCAAAAACGGGGAGAAATTAGTATTATTCTTGATGGCTTAAGTTTATTGATATATTATATGTTGAAATTGATAGTATCTTGATATATTGGTTTGGCATGATCGTTTGGGCATTGGTTTTGGCATGATTTTGTTTTGGCATGTTGGCATGGTATAGTTTGGTTAAGCATAGGTATCTTAATGTCTCATCTTGATATGATATTGGTGTCTTGCATTACATAGCTTAGTTTGAGAAGTTGAATTTAGTATAGCATGACATGAAGTTTCTTGATATGCTTTACATGTTGAAAGGATGAAAATGTGAAACTTGATGCATGGGTTGAGGGGGAGCATTTTGGTATTGATATAATATTTATGGATCTAGGGTAGATTGTATGTTGAAAAGAAATTTTTTAGGTGTTCATATGACGAGGGAGCATGAACTAAGGGGGAGTTGTAAAAAATCAAGTTTAGTTGAAAATGTATCATGTAAAAACACCTTTTGAATCATGGTTTTGAAATAATCAAAAAGGGGGAGATTGTTAAGTTATAAAATGTTTTGATGATGAAAAGATGTTTTAAATAAGTTAAATTAATGTTTGAGACTTGATTCAAGATGAGAAAATTACACTATGTCAAAGATGGTTGAGATTGGAACTCACTGTTCAACATCGATCTCTCAGGCTGGGGACATCGATCAATCGATATCACTTCAGCCTCTAACATCGATCGATCGATGTCAGTCAGTAAGCATTCTGTCCAACATCGATCTCTGAACCCAGGGACATCGATCGATCGATGTCACTTCAGTCTCTCTTCAGAGAGACTTCTATCGATCGATGTCAGTCAGTAAGCATTCTGTCCAACATCGATCTCTCAGGCTGGGACATCGATCGATCGATGTCACTTCAGCCAGGCAGTCTCAAAAACTGAAAAGTTTTTGGAGGTCATCGATCTCTCCCCCAGGCATTTCGATTGATCAATGTCTCCCAGAATTCAAAATTTTCTGAATGTTGGAACAAAATCCAAGGGAGATTCATGGTATTTTCTCTTTCCAATCTTGCTTAAATTTCTTGTGGACTTTAACCCAACATATTACATGCTTCCTTGACTATTGTATCCATGTCTAAGCAATCCTAGGTTGGCTATTGAGGATCAAATCACTCCATAGGGTGGCTAAAGACTATTTAGGCATTATCTTGACATTTGGAGTAGTTCAAGACATGGTGGAGAGCTCAAAAACATGGTGAACTTCATCTATAAATAGAAGAGGCTTGGATGAGGCAAATACACACACTTTCAACATCATCTAGCTTCATTTTTCATTGTTGTATAGTTCTCTCATACTTGTAAATTTGCTTAAAGCTTGTTCAGCTTTTCTTTGCTCTTCGTTGTTGTATATTGAGAGACAGAGAGTCAAGCACAAGAGGAACCATAAATATTTGATCTCTTGCTTGTGCTTAGACTAGTGAGAAAGTGTGAACCTTACTATATTTCTTCAGCCCACTGCGAAAGTTCTTGAGGGAATTTTGTTGAAGTTGTGAGGTAGCAAGAAGTTGTTCTTGCTAAGAGCTGTAGTTGCTGTAGTTGCACAAGTGTGATTTGTGTAAGAAGTTGCTGTTGTTGTTTCTTACACTAAGGTGTTAGTGTAAGTGTTGTTGTGGTTGTTCTTATTGCTTTAATAAGTAGAGTAGTTGTTGGAAATCTACTTTGGCAACAAAGTGGTAGTGGAGTAGAATCATTTACGATTCGAACCCCTCTATATCCGGTGTACACATTCATTGCTTCTCATCTCTCATTCTTGCTCTGATTTTAAATTTCTTTTTGAGTTGAGCCAAACAAGAAAAATTCCGCAAAAGTGCCAATCACTCTATTCACCCCCCTCTAGAGTGTATTTCGGACCTAACAATATTTGTGTTTTGATCAAAGATTATCTTAGATTTTATATCAATACATTGAGCAATAATTCGAATCAAACATGTCATTGATAGGAACACGTCACAAAGGTGCATCCGTGTTCTTGGATCTTTAAGAATCAAGCTCAGTTTCAGTTCTTTTTACACATCCTTCATGAGTCTAATTATGTTGAATAACGAACAAGAAAACAAGGAAGAAATCACTAAAACAAGACAAAGATCGAATCTTTGCGTGCTTCAAGCACGGATCAAGAGGATGTGTAAATTGCATCCTACAAGTGATAGACCATTCAAAGTATTTTTATGAGTGAATGACAATACCTATGTCCTGTGTAGCGCCCTGTCCGAAACCAGGGTTCCGGCTCAGTGCACCCGCCGTACTCTACTCCATAGAGTACAAGGCGTCGATACTATACATGTACATGTAGACATGAATAATGAATCGATCAGCGGAAGCATCATAATATAAACAAATCATAATCGACATGCAATGTACTACATCATAAACTGTACAAATCATCATATACAGAATACCGAAATCTTCTATCGTACATCATAATCCGAAACTTAATGCCTTCGAAGTAATCTCTCAGTATGCTCTTCGTTATCAATGGTCTATCTAGCATGTCTTCAACGAGCGTGTATAGTGATACCTGTTATCTAAAAAGTTATAAATGAGGCAAGTATGAGCGATAGCCACCGACTTTTAATCGCTCAGCAAGTATGTAGGATCTGCAAGGCACCACTAGAAGGGGGGGGTTGAATAGATGGTGCGGAAAGTGTGCTTTTTAAAATTTCTTTAGACTTGAACAATTCAAGTTCTGAAAACAGATTCTGTTTCCAGTACCAGTTTTAAAACGATTTAAAAACTAGGTTAGAGGTCTCCAAAAATTATGAAATTTTGAGAGAACTTAGCCTCAGATGTTGTGAGGGTCCCCTAAAAATTTCAAATCAAAATTCAACCTTTAACCCCTTCAAAAACCGTTGGCACTCAGATTGTGCAATTCTGCCAGAAACGGTAGATGGTTTTGAAAAATTAATTCCTATTTGTGTGAATGTCCAAATGATCTGAAAATTTGACCAATAACTCCTCACACACTATATTGAAATGGGTTGAAACAGTTTTTGAAAATTCTTTTGGGAAGTAGGTCAAATACACCCAAAGTCTCAACCTTTGCAAGTCTGAAAATCAGACTGCACTAGTCTCAGAACTTTTGATGTTTGGATGACTTATACTTGTCCAAAAGGGTTGAAACTTGTGCCAAATTAACCCTAGAACGTTTATGTATGTTTCTGGAAAATTTTATAATTTTTAGAAAACGTTTACTATTTTTGCGAACGTCAACAATATAAGTAAACAGCGCAGAAACTGAAACGTAAATGCAGAAAGTAACTTGCACCAAGAATTTTATACTGGTTCGGTTATAAACAACCTACTCCAGTCTTCAAGGAACACCTTCCTTGGTTCACACTAATTTCACACACGCAGTACACCTTACCGCAGGGTTGATAGAGTTACACCTTAACTCCAACCCTTTACAAACCTTGTATTGTGAGTACAATTCACATGAACACCACCACCTCGCTAGAATGAAGATTGATCACACCTTGATCAATCTTGTACAATGATGAATGAATGGTGGTTTCTATGAAGCCTATTCAAGGATGAAAGAAGTAAAGTACAATAGGCTTTTTACAAGAAGAAGAAAGAAAGAAAGTGTAGGAGAAGAAGCTTTTGCACTTTGATCACAATTGAATATGATTCTTGGTCTTATTTTTGTTTGTTCTTCTCTTCCCATTTTATGATATTGCAGCCGTCCCTAGCACCCTTCTCCCCTCTTGAAACTTTCCTTTTAATTGCTTGAGAGGATGTGAGACATCATGGTGACAACATTTTGCTTACTTGGCATCACTCCATTGGACCATCATTTAGTCATTGCTTACTTGGCACCTTTTGATTGGCTCATTGATGTCATCATTTGATGACATGGATATTCTGAAAAAACACTTTAAACATGTGCCAAATAATCAATTATAAGATCATGCCAAAATAGTCACAATATGTCATAAAGTTTGAGACAAAAATCCTCTCTTTCCATCTCACAAAAAATCGGCCATAAAGGGGTGTTTCAATGCTGGAATTTTCAGCATTTTCCATGTGTGACAAATCAGAATTTCTTCCATATTTCTTTGAATTTCTTCCATAAAAATACATCCAATAATTAAGGCAAGTCTTGCCACAAGATTGAGAATGAACTTGGACACAATAATAGGGTAAATTTCGGCCACACCATTTTCACACATGCTGAAAAATTTCAGCATGTGTGATATAAAGAATATCACACTAAATACATTTCAAATCATTTCCATAACTCATTTGATTTATTCCTTAATGCAAAATTAACAAAATATACTCCTTAATGATGAAGAATTCGGCCATTAAGGTGTGTGACATGCTGAAAATTTCAGCATGTGACATAAGAGAGGTGTATGTTGAAAACTTACCTTTTGTAGCTTCTCTCTTTGATTCATCAACATTGTATGATTGATTCTTGACCAATCAACATGCCAACTAGGCTCCACATGTGCTCCATCTCAGCTAGGGTGACGTTTTGATGTGTATATGCATGTGCTGAAATTTATTTTTGCTAACTTTGAAAAATAGTGCACATTTAATAATACACACATGTAATATTCCAACCAGCCCTTAATTTAATTTTCTAGAACACTTTAAGATGTATATTATATGTGAAAAGTGTCTAGATACGTGTCACATCATGTTCAAGAAAAACGTTCCATGTCAAGTGCGTAGAAAACCGAATTTTCGATATTTATCGATTACCCGATTTTTCTCTAATTTAAATTCCAACTTTTGCACATGCTATATATATTATGTTATACATAATATATATAATATATACTTTAATTTTCAGCACTTGGCTGATTTAAAGTGGTACCATAAACATGTGACAAAAATAAAATTGGAATCTTCACATTTTGGCCTAAATGTGGGGTGAATTGTGTGTGCCAACATGGAAAGTATTTTTGTCTCAATGTACAGTGTATGGCACGAAATTTTTGATAAATTTTGATGTATATGGGCTGGCCATTTATTTATGGCAAGTACGTGACACGTTGGCGAAGTTTCGGTATCGCCCGATACGACAAATTTCGGTTTAGAACCTTTTATCGTGTCGTATTTAATTTGTCATCACCATATCTTATATCATATGATATAAGATCTGAATATACTCATAAATATGAGTTAAGTATAGTGGTGTGACGTAAACGTACGTTCATAAGATATATAACGTGTCAATAGTACGTTGGAATAAATGTGTATGTGCCTTTTATAAAAATCTGAAAATATAGTATATATATATGTATTAAAGACGTGTGGCATTGATGTGTGGAGGAGGAGAAGACTTTCCTTCCATAGCCATGTTGCCTTTAAGCCTTTTCCAAATGCATCTTCCTTTAATGAACTACTTAGTTTATTAAACTAAGTACTTCACTTAATGAACTACTTTAGTTCATTAATTGTGGCACCTGAAAATAGTATAAACTCAACAAATGTTCGCCATATGATGTAAGCTTTAAAGCTTCATGGCTCGTTAGTACGGCAACATAATATATGAGGTAAATAAGGCAAGTTATCATGCATACATGTACACTTGTGTATATATATATATACTTAACGTTATATATATATATATACATATTCAAATTTCTTATTTTAAAATCACTCAAACCCTCATATTTCTACAATCTCCCCCTTTTGATGATTTTCAAAATAACAAGTGTACATGATTTAAGTGTTGTCTCTCCCCCTCGAATTGTGCACAGATTTGAAATTTGAATTTCGAATTTCAAATCCGGCTCCCCCTTGATTTTTGCAATTAGGATCAATCAGTGATCTCTCTCCCTTAAATCCCTCTCTCTCCCCCTTAAATCATCTCTCCCCCTTAAATCATGCTTTTCTCTCCCCCTTTATTTTGGAAAGTTAATCAAAAGATTCCTGTCAAAAAGGAAAGTAAATCAAATAATATCGCATTAAATCACATCAACAGGAAGCATGCCTAATTTAGAACGGAGAGATTCAAATGTGGCTTGATTTAAGGCCTTAGTAAATATATCCGCTACTTGTGATTCGGTGCGTACGTGATCTATGACAATATTACCATTGTTAACGTGATCACGAAGAAAATGATAGCGAACTTCTATATGCTTAGCCTTAGAGTGTAATACGGGGTTCTTAGACAAATTTATGGCACTCATACTATCACAATATATAGGAATTTTATCTACGGTAATTCCAAAGTCCGAAAGTTGTTGTTTTATCCATAACAACTGTGTGCAACAAAGGCTAAGAGCCATATACTCAGCCTCAGTAGTGGACAAAGCAACACTTGCTTGCTTTTTGGAAAACCATGAAATAAGGGAATTTCCTATAAATTGGCAAGTTCCGCTCGTGCTTTTTCTATCTATTTTGCAGCCACCATAATCTGCATCAGTGTAAGCATGTAAGTCGAATGTAGAATCCTTATCGTACCAAATACCTAAGGTGGGCGTGTGCTTAATATAGCGAAATATTCTTTTTACCGCATTTAAGTGTGACACCTTAGGTTGACTTTGAAAACGAGCACACATGCATACGCTAAACATGATGTCAGGCCTACTAGCAGTTAAATATAGTAAAGAACCTATCATAGATCTATATAATCCATTATCAACATCTTTACCATGTTCATCTTTGTCTAATTTAGTGGTGACACTCATAGGTGTGGGGGATGGTTTCAAATTTTCAAAATTGAATTTCTTGATCATGTCGTTTACGTACTTAGCTTGGCTTATATGAATTCCTTTACTCGTTTGCTTAATCTGCAAGCCAAGAAAATAATTAAGTTCGCCAACCATAGACATTTCAAATTCAGCTTTCATACAATCTTCAAAATCCTTAACGAGTTTATGTGAGGTAGAACCAAAAATAATATCATCTACGTAAATTTGAATAATAAGTAAATCTGATTTTTCTTGTTTCAAAAATAGTGTACTATCTATAGTACCACGTTTAAAATTATTTTCTAAAAGAAAAGTAGCAAAACGATCATACCATGCTCTAGGCGCTTGCTTTAGTCCATATAGTGCCTTCTTTAGTTTGTACACGTGATCAGGATGTTTCAAATCTTCAAAACCGGGTGGTTGCTTCACGTATACTTCTTCTTGTATAAATCCGTTTAGAAAAGCACTTTTGACGTCCATTTGATACAATTTAAAATCTTTCATACAAGCAATAGCAAGTAAAAGTCGTATAGCTTCTAAACGTGCTACGGGTGCAAATGTTTCATCGTAGTCTATTCCTTCCTCTTGATTATATCCTTGAGCTACGAGTCTTGCTTTATTTCTAACGACTTTTCCTTCTTCATTCATTTTGTTCCTAAACACCCACTTTGTGCCTATTATTGTCTTATCTTGTGGTCGTGGCACTAAATCCCATACATCATTTCTAACGAATTGATTAAGTTCGTCATGCATAGCATCAATCCAAGATGAATCACTCAAAGCATCATGCACATTCTTAGGCTCAATTTCAGAAATCATAGCATGAAATTCATTTATTTCATCCGAAGTGATTCTTCTACGTGGTCGCACACCGTGAGTGATGTCGCCTATGATGAGATCATGTGGGTGATCTCTATGCCATCTTGGTTGATTATTTTCTAAGTTATCATGCATTTCTATATGATCATGCATTTCTAGTGTTTCATTCATCTCATGCATATCAAAAGACTCATTTTCTTCATCCAAAACGGGTTTCAAATCAAAGTCATCATCATATTCCTTTTCTTTATCAACCTCTCCAAATTCATTGAATTTAACATGAATAGATTCTATGATTTGTCTAGTAAGAGGATCATAACACCTATATGCTTTTGAATTTATGGAATATCCAATAAAAATGCACTCAATCGATTTGGATTCAAATTTATCTAAGTTATCTTTTGTATTCAATACAAAGCATTTGCATCCAAACACACGAAAATAATCTATCTTAGGCATACGATCATTCAAAATTTCGTAAGGCGTCTTGTTTATTTTCTTTCTTATAGATAGGCGATTTACAATATAGCATGCACAATTTACGGCTTCCGCCCACAAAAACCTAGGCAATTTATTTTCGCAAAGCATGGTTCTAGCGATTTCTTGTAGTGTTCGATTCTTTCTTTCTACTACTCCATTTAATTGTGGAGTTCTAGGTGGCGAAAACTCATGCTTAATTCCTTTTTCTTCACAGAATGAAATCATCTCTTTATTTTTAAACTCACCGCCTCTATCGCTTCTTATTCTTTTCACATTTACGCCGTATTGATTTTCAAGTTGTTTAATTAATTTAGCGATTTCTACGGCACTATCATCCTTATGTGCAAGAAACAAAGTCCAAGTATAACGAGAAAAGTCATCAACAAGTACACATGCATAGTGACGCCCACCAAGGCTTGTAGTACGACTAGGACCAAACAAATCGATATGCAATAGTTCTAGTATTCTAGTCGTGCTTATCTCATTTTTAGGCTTAAGTGACTCACGTGTTTGTTTGCCTTTTATGCAAGATTCACACAACTGAAAGTTGTCTAAATCAAGCTTAGGCAATCCCCGTACTAGGTTCTTTTGTTGCAATTTTTCTAGTGTAGAAATACCTATGTGTCCTAAGCGTCTATGCCACAAATTCACATTGGGTTCATTTGACATAAAACATTTAACTTTGGCATCTACTACATCATCCATAGATAGTGTGAATATATTTCCTTCTCGTTTTCCTTTTAAAACAGTTTCTCCATTTTTATTTATTATATTACAGTAAGGGTGAGTAAAACACACATTGAAACCATTGTCAACAAATTGCGAAATACTAAGAAGATTGTAAGATAAGTTGCTTACCAAAAACACGTTGGAGATTTGAAGTGTATCCGGGTTTCCAATCGTACCTTTACCAATGATCTTGCCTTCATTGTTGTCTCCAAAGGTCACGGATCCGCCTTTTGTGACCTTCTTTAATTTGGAGAAGAGGCTCGGGTCACCTGTCATGTGCCTCGAGCAACCACTGTCAAGGAACCACTTTATTGATATGTCTTTTGATGAGTGGTCTCCCTCATTAGACGCCTTTGAAGCGAAGCAAACTTGAGCGGTCTCCTCTTCGGTCTCAGTTTCAGAGTCTGATGAGTCACTCCATGTGGAGGCCTTTAGTGCACGTTTCCTTTGTTTAGGATCTGAGACGGGTCTATTTTTGTTCCGCTCCTTGTCAGGGTACTTATTAGTTTGCTTTTCTTTGTTTGGGCAGTCATATGATAAGTGTCCGAGTTTGCCGCATTCATAACATTTAATGTCCTTATCATTTGACTTGTTTTTATTTCTCTTAGATGTAGTGCCCTTGTTTTTATTTCTAAATGATTTTCTCATGAATCTTCTTAGTCCTTTTGCCAATAGAATTAAGTCATCATTATCCGATTCAGAATCACTATCATCTATGTGATCGGAGGGAGGGGAGACGTATTCATTTGATTTAAAAGCAATTGTCTTACCTTGTTTGGTTGATTCCGATTTCCGAATAATGAGTTTGTTTTCATACACTTTTAGTGAACCAATGAGTTCTTCCATTTTTATCGACTTAGTCTCCTTGCTTTCTTCTATGGCAGTCACTTTAGGATCCCATTCTGAAGGGAGGCTCCGTAGGACTTTCTGTACTTTTTCCTGCGTTGTAAAGGCCTTACCAAGAGACTCAAGAGAGTTATAGATATTAGTCAAACGAAGATCCATATCAACAATTGACTCATTAGGCAACAACTTGAAAGACTCAAGAGTAGACATAAGCATATTGATTTTAGACTCTTTGACTTGACTCGTGCCTTCGTGTTTCATTTCTAAGATTCTCCACATTTCTTGTGCACTCGAACAATTGGACACATAACTAGACTCACTCTTACTTAAGCCATTTAAGAGTAATTGCATGGCCTTAGCATTCATACTCAGTTTCTTTTTGTCTTCACTAGTATAGTCTTGTCTCGTTTTAATTACTTCTAGTGTGACTCCATCTACAATGGACAATTTAGACGGGACATATGGACCATCTTCAATTATTGACCAAAGGTCTATGTCTATAGCCATAAGAAATAATTTCATCCTAAGTTTCCATTGAATAAAAGACTCACCGTCAAATAGTGGAGGCCTTTGGCTTGACATACCTTCTTGTTCGGTTTTGAGATTTGTGGATGCCATCTCACTGAATCGTTGGATTCCTTGTCGTGAGTATTCCTGCGCTCTGATACCACTTGTAGGATCTGCAAGGCACCACTAGAAGGGGGGGGGTTGAATAGATGGTGCGGAAAGTGTGCTTTTTAAAATTTCTTTAGACTTGAACAATTCAAGTTCTGAAAACAGATTCTGTTTCCAGTACCAGTTTTAAAACGATTTAAAAACTAGGTTAGAGGTCTCCAAAAATTATGAAATTTTGAGAGAACTTAGCCTCAGATGTTGTGAGGGTCCCCTAAAAATTTCAAATCAAAATTCAACCTTTAACCCCTTCAAAAACCGTTGGCACTCAGATTGTGCAATTCTGCCAGAAACGGTAGATGGTTTTGAAAAATTAATTCCTATTTGTGTGAATGTCCAAATGATCTGAAAATTTGACCAATAACTCCTCACACACTATATTGAAATGGGTTGAAACAGTTTTTGAAAATTCTTTTGGGAAGTAGGTCAAATACACCCAAAGTCTCAACCTTTGCAAGTCTGAAAATCAGACTGCACTAGTCTCAGAACTTTTGATGTTTGGATGACTTATACTTGTCCAAAAGGGTTGAAACTTGTGCCAAATTAACCCTAGAACGTTTATGTATGTTTCTGGAAAATTTTATAATTTTTAGAAAACGTTTACTATTTTTGCGAACGTCAACAATATAAGTAAACAGCGCAGAAACTGAAACGTAAATGCAGAAAGTAACTTGCACCAAGAATTTTATACTGGTTCGGTTATAAACAACCTACTCCAGTCTTCAAGGAACACCTTCCTTGGTTCACACTAATTTCACACACGCAGTACACCTTACCGCAGGGTTGATAGAGTTACACCTTAACTCCAACCCTTTACAAACCTTGTATTGTGAGTACAATTCACATGAACACCACCACCTCGCTAGAATGAAGATTGATCACACCTTGATCAATCTTGTACAATGATGAATGAATGGTGGTTTCTATGAAGCCTATTCAAGGATGAAAGAAGTAAAGTACAATAGGCTTTTTACAAGAAGAAGAAAGAAAGAAAGTGTAGGAGAAGAAGCTTTTGCACTTTGATCACAATTGAATATGATTCTTGGTCTTATTTTTGTTTGTTCTTCTCTTCCCATTTTATGATATTGCAGCCGTCCCTAGCACCCTTCTCCCCTCTTGAAACTTTCCTTTTAATTGCTTGAGAGGATGTGAGACATCATGGTGACAACATTTTGCTTACTTGGCATCACTCCATTGGACCATCATTTAGTCATTGCTTACTTGGCACCTTTTGATTGGCTCATTGATGTCATCATTTGATGACATGGATATTCTGAAAAAACACTTTAAACATGTGCCAAATAATCAATTATAAGATCATGCCAAAATAGTCACAATATGTCATAAAGTTTGAGACAAAAATCCTCTCTTTCCATCTCACAAAAAATCGGCCATAAAGGGGTGTTTCAATGCTGGAATTTTCAGCATTTTCCATGTGTGACAAATCAGAATTTCTTCCATATTTCTTTGAATTTCTTCCATAAAAATACATCCAATAATTAAGGCAAGTCTTGCCACAAGATTGAGAATGAACTTGGACACAATAATAGGGTAAATTTCGGCCACACCATTTTCACACATGCTGAAAAATTTCAGCATGTGTGATATAAAGAATATCACACTAAATACATTTCAAATCATTTCCATAACTCATTTGATTTATTCCTTAATGCAAAATTAACAAAATATACTCCTTAATGATGAAGAATTCGGCCATTAAGGTGTGTGACATGCTGAAAATTTCAGCATGTGACATAAGAGAGGTGTATGTTGAAAACTTACCTTTTGTAGCTTCTCTCTTTGATTCATCAACATTGTATGATTGATTCTTGACCAATCAACATGCCAACTAGGCTCCACATGTGCTCCATCTCAGCTAGGGTGACGTTTTGATGTGTATATGCATGTGCTGAAATTTATTTTTGCTAACTTTGAAAAATAGTGCACATTTAATAATACACACATGTAATATTCCAATCAGCCCTTAATTTAATTTTCTAGAACACTTTAAGATGTATATTATATGTGAAAAGTGTCTAGATACGTGTCACATCATGTTCAAGAAAAACGTTCCATGTCAAGTGCGTAGAAAACCGAATTTTCGATATTTATCGATTACCCGATTTTTCTCTAATTTAAATTCCAACTTTTGCACATGCTATATATATTATGTTATACATAATATATATAATATATACTTTAATTTTCAGCACTTGGCTGATTTAAAGTGGTACCATAAACATGTGACAAAAATAAAATTGGAATCTTCACATTTTGGCCTAAATGTGGGGTGAATTGTGTGTGCCAACATGGAAAGTATTTTTGTCTCAATGTACAGTGTATGGCACGAAATTTTTGATAAATTTTGATGTATATGGGCTGGCCATTTATTTATGGCAAGTACGTGACACGTTGGCGAAGTTTCGGTATCGCCCGATACGACAAATTTCGGTTTAGAACCTTTTATCGTGTCGTATTTAATTTGTCATCACCATATCTTATATCATATGATATAAGATCTGAATATACTCATAAATATGAGTTAAGTATAGTGGTGTGACGTAAACGTACGTTCATAAGATATATAACGTGTCAATAGTACGTTGGAATAAATGTGTATGTGCCTTTTATAAAAATCTGAAAATATAGTATATATATATGTATTAAAGACGTGTGGCATTGATGTGTGGAGGAGGAGAAGACTTTCCTTCCATAGCCATGTTGCCTTTAAGCCTTTTCCAAATGCATCTTCCTTTAATGAACTACTTAGTTTATTAAACTAAGTACTTCACTTAATGAACTACTTTAGTTCATTAATTGTGGCACCTGAAAATAGTATAAACTCAACAAATGTTCGCCATATGATGTAAGCTTTAAAGCTTCATGGCTCGTTAGTACGGCAACATAATATATGAGGTAAATAAGGCAAGTTATCATGCATACATGTACACTTGTGTATATATATATATACTTAACGTTATATATATATATATACATATTCAAATTTCTTATTTTAAAATCACTCAAACCCTCATATTTCTACAAAGTAGTCTTACCATATACGACATGTGGATCATACATGGGGAGACGGGGTAACAAATCATAATAACCATACATTTTGTGTATAATAAGCACGTCTCCTTTCTAACAAGTAAAGAATCATATCATATCAATAAACTGCTGTAAACTGGAAGCACGTAAATAAAGAAGATTTCAAAGCATACATATCATAACAACGTCTCATTCTACTTAATCCATAACATCATACTACATCCATACTTAACTCCTAATCCATACTTATACCATCTTTGCCTACCTTACATGTATTATATTTTCATACTTAACACTACATTGTCCACTGTAGTTCTGTCATATACTTAAAGAATTCTTAATCATAACTCTAAGGTAACATGGTCATGACGTGATGCATAAAACATGACTTTTCATAAAATGACTATTCGTAAACATGACTTTTCATAAACATGACATGTCATAACTTGACGTGATTTTCATAACTTGCGTAACATGACATATTCATAACTTGCATAACATGACATTTTCATAACATGAAGACATAACATTTTGATCATTGGCTATAGCACTTTTCATAAGAATAATAACACATGACATACCGATTGATTCCCTATATAATACATGTACGACATAAACATCATAACATATGTACATGTACCAATGGTGACGCGCTATGACAGAGATCCCGTGTCCCAGACCCGGTGTTACACTCAGCCACATACGTAATCATATGCCCTTGACATCTACCACCCCGGTACCAATGTCACACTGGCGAACATAACATGATCGTAATCATGAACATAACGTAACATAACATATCGTGTGTCGATGGAATCAATCGTCTCGCATTTATTATTCACATGCATATGAACTTTTAAACATGTAATGTGATAAAACAACTTTTCAAACTTCCATTTCATGAATGCATGAGACTTGGTCAAATGGGGTATCTTGATCATACTACCACTAGAAACATTATTTACTTACTTAAAGTCTACTTATCATAACTTAAGAAATACTATAACCCTTCTTCCATAATATCAACTCTACACATATAGTTCATAATTCTTAACTCAAGTACTTAGGACATACACTTCCTATTTCCTTCAGCAAATCATCTAGGAATTTCATAACTTATATCTTAACTTGCACATATTCATATATAACACATAGAATACAACGAAATAAAATCATTTATGATATTAGGCCTAATGGCCGAAATATGTATACTATGTATACATTTATATAATCCTTTTACTATATAGTATGTAATATCCAAAACTTATTCATTTTCATATCTTAACATATATATTATACATATATACATACGTGTACATCATAATAGAGTTATTTTCTCATAAAAGGCCTAAGGGACAAAAATAGATCATATATATACACATCTATATATATTTGTCTTATAATATATTATCTACATCCAAACTTACTCATAATTCATCACATATTATATCTTAACTATTGAAATATACTATTCATAAAATTAAAGTCAAATCCAAAAATTACTTAATGGCTGAATATATATTTTTTTAATAAAAATTTTATTTGATTAAATGGCTGAATATATATATATATATATATATATATATATATATATATATATATATATATATGCTTGTAACAATTTATATACTCTACATATATAAGTATATAAGATATTCAAAATACCATTATTCATATTTAACATATATAGTATACTTATGTGTACATAATACATATAAAAATTATTCATAATCACAAAACAAAATTATTCGTCCACAACTAACCAACAGCTGATAATAGCAAAGCAAAATTGAAAAAGGAATGTCAATTGCAACAGAATAGACTTGAGAGTGTTAAATGTTGCTCAACTCTCAGTTTGCTCCCTCAACCTCCTGATTGTGCTCCGAACAGTCACGGCGCTGGCGGTATTCAATGTGTATGCACCCCCTGCTTTCACTTTGCCACAATCTTTGCAGCCCCAGATTCCCACCGACTTTCTCTTCACAGCATACTTCCCGCAAAATTCACAGAAGTATTTGCTATGCTGGCTCACCTCCATCTTCTTAATCTGCTTACGCAGACTAGCTCCATACCTTGTGCCATACTTTCCAACGATTCCTGCCTTCTTGGTCCTCTTCGTCATTTTGCTGGAATTCCGAGCTGAGGCAGGGAGCTGTGGTGCGACTGCTAAAGAGAGACGACGACTATCCTTATATATATATATATATATATATATATATATATATAATACATATGTACATACTACATAAAACATAATACACAAATACTTATTCATTTCCTCTCTTTAAAATATATATTACACATATATACACATAAAACATATAAAATCATATTTTAACCTTGAAATGGCCTTAAGGCCGAAATATATATTTTGTATATACATATATATATATATCTGCAGTATATATATACACACTTAAAAGCAGTGAACTATATATATATACATATGTGAAACCGTATATATGTGTATATATATATATATATCTATATATATATTTTTATAAAAACAGTGAGATATATACATATAAATGTAAAACAGTATATGTATATTTATGTATATATACCTAAAAAAACAGTGAAATATATATATATATATATATATATATATATATATATATATATATATATATATATATATATATATATATATATATATACATGTTTTTTTTATATGAAAGACAAATTTTATTAATGAGTAGCCTCACTTATGGTGGAGGGAAACCTTATTACAAAAATCAAAGCACACGAATAAATGAAATACCGAAATAATGATATCATATCTCCAGTCGTATATGATATGCCGCATTAAAACCTTGCCAGGTAAAACTACCCTTGTGGATAAAACCCTGGCGAAGGAAAAAGCGTACATATTTATACAGCTGTCATCGATATGTTGCAAATCGACAATTGAGTACAAGTGTGCGCTAGTTATTGATGATGATGCAGGGCGATTGTGCCAGTTGATGCAGTGGTATTCGATTCTTGAGCTTGTCTTGTCCAGGAAATGCCATACCTCAGAAGAAACCCAGAGAGAAGTTATACCAGTGAAATACAGTATCCAAATATAGTCAAAGTGAGTCGTCAAACACATACCGATGCCGCCCTGGCAAAGATGTTGCCAAGGCGACGCTATGAAGACACGAAGCTGTGGCCGATGTGCCGCTGAATCTGCTAGTGCCGGATGGCAAAATCTCGCCACCAGTATACCGGAGCACATCCATGCGAAAAGAATGATTAATATGCAGAGATGAAACACTTGGAAACAGTATAAGGGATCTGCCAAAAGATAACAGTACATACCAGGCCTGCCTGAATCCCGTAGGATGCAGGCAGGGGGAGTCGCCAATCCATGTGGAAGACTTGAGTTTAGCAAACAACACGCAACTGGACTGAAGAAAGATCCAGCAGGATAGCGGATCGCACTAACGCTGGAAGAGTCTGCGATGAATAAACATGTGTGATCGGGTCTAGCATTGCATGTTGAGACAAATAATGTGCAGCCATATTAGCCTCTCGGTAAATGTGATGATAATCTAGCCGGTGAAGATAAATGAGCGTATGAAGGTGCTGCAGATAATAGTTGCCATGAACCATCTGAGGACGGGCCAACCGAGAGATCATTTGAGCACAATCTGATTCCAATGTGATGTTGCGATATAGGGGAAGAAAATATAGTAGACCGAAGAATGCTGCCTGAATCTCGGCATTTAGTGGTGTAGTTGGGGGTAATCGAAAAGAAAGTGCTCCCACACAAGTGCCCGTGTGGTCCCGCAATATTGTGCCCCCTGCGGCATATTGTCTGCCAACTGCTGCATCTGTATTCAATTTTAATCTACCTGAGGGTGGGCATAGCCAGCGGATCAGTGTAGGTCGTGGAGGTGTCAGCGATGGAAGCCAAGAAAAATAACGTCTAGGATTTGCTGCTAGTTTTGTGCCTGCTATTTTCTTGCACCAAATATTTAGATCATATTTAACAGAAGCCTGAAGGGATGCCAGTGTAAGAGTTCGTTGCTCTCCATAAACTAATGATGCATAGCCTCGCCAAATATTGTACAATATTATTGCTGGAATGATTATTTGGAAAACCCCAAAGAGAGATGAAAAAGATGACCGATACCACCAAGCCAGTATATATTGGCGCAGATGCAAGGATGAGGGTGAAGGACAGTGTAATTCTCCAGCGTAATAAATCCATAATGAACGCACATGTGAACAATGCATAAAGATATGGTCTATTGTAGCTGACTCACCCTTGCAGAAGGGACATTGAGTTGGTTGCGAAGTAATGTACCTGCCAATATAATCCTCGAATGGGAGCGCAGAATGAAAAAGTCGCCATAAGAAGATTTGAATAACTGGCGAGTGCTGCTTATACCAAATGAATTTTGCCGATAATACTTGTGGATGAGGGGTGCGACAAACATCATACGCACTACATAATGAAAATTCCCCTGTTGGTGTGTGTATCCATTGAAGATCATTCCCTTGGCCAGCAGATTGTGATGTGCAGATAGGATGTATACGGCAAATAATCTTCTAGACTGGAGAATCAGGTAAACGAGGTAAGTAATCCTGTCGGTGGCCATACTTTGCGTGCATATATTTGCTCCAAAGTGTGGAGTTATGTTGATATGACCACCAAATTCTACAATGATACGCTTTTTGTAATGTGTTGAGGTCCCGAATCCCCAATCCTCCTTCCTCCTGAGGCGTGCAGATCGCATTCCAAGATACCCAGTGGTATCTTCGTCCCCAATAAAATGATGCCATTTTCCGATGTATGATTTTAATTACAGATTTAGGCAGGCCACCAGAGGCAAGAATGTGCAATGGCAATGCTGCTATAATAGATCGTAATAAAACTAAACGCCCAGCCGATGAAAGCAATCGTGAGTGCCATCCATGAAGTTTGTCATCAATATGTTGCAACAAAGAAACACTGTAACGGGCACGAGAAATACCTTTATGTAAATAGGAGCCAAGATACTTGAAAGGTAAAGAGGTGCAGCGCATGTTGGAAATGGCCTCTAACTGCCGGCGTTGTCGGGAAGATATATTAGCGGATGGAATCAGACTACTTTTTTGGAAATTGATTTTTTGCCCAGATGCCGATTCATATTGAGTGAGGAAGGTATGAAATCGTCTGAGGTTTGTCTGTGTACCACGTAGAAATATCAATAAGTCATCTGCATAAGCCAAATGTGTGATGGTAAATGGAATGCGGCCTAAACGGAACGGTTGTAGTCGGCCCGCTGCTGTTAACGCTTTTAGTCCTCTGCTAAATCCCTCTGATGATAAAATGAATAGCAATGGAGATAAAGGATCGCCTTGTTTTACACCTCTATATGGCCGAAATAGTGGGGAAGGTTGACCATTAATTAGAACTGCTAATGTAGTAGCCCGCAAGTGGTTAAGAATAATGCGGATGAAAAAATCAGAGAAACCAAAAGAGCACATTAATTTTTCCAAGTATTCCCAACTGACTCTATCAAATGCTTTCATCATATCAAGTTTTAAGCATACCTGTGAACCACCCCTATCCATCAGATGTATCATTTCTCTAGCCAAAAGAACCTGTGTCGAAATGTCTGTGCCTGGAAGAAAACCTGTCTGCTCCGGAGATATTAAACGTGGTAGCAAAGTACTCAAGCGACTAGCAATGATACGGGTACACACCTTACTCAGGAAATTAGTTAAGCATATAGGACGATAATCACTGAATGTGGCAGGCGACTGCTTCTTTGGGATCAACGTAATTAACGCTGAAGCCATCACCTTTGGTTGGGGGATACCAAGGAAAAATTCTTGAACTGCTTTTACCACATCAGCATGTATAATAGCCCAACAGGAACGATAAAACTGACCATTAAACCCATCAGGTCCAGCTGCACTAGTAGGATCCAAATGCCAAACCGCATCTTTAATTTCTGGCTCCATGGGTATTTTCGTGAGTAGCAGATTATCATCCGAAGACAGCACTCGTGGTATATGGCATAGAATATCATCATAATTATGCGTTTGTTCACAGGCAAATAAGGAGGTGTAAAATGAAACTGCTTCCGCCATAATTTCAGTTGGTGTCGAACACACCTCACCATTCACAGTGCGTATTTGTTGAATCTGTAAGTGCAGCCTCTTTCCTTTAACAATAGAATGAAAATATCGGGTATTGGCGTCACCCTCTTTTAGCCATCGGACACGAGATTTTTGCTTCCAAAATTGCAACTCATAGGAGGATGCTTGAAGATAATCCGCTTTGGCTTTATGATAAGCCATTCTATTCGTCTCATTAGGGGATGCATCCCAGGCACTCCCCGCATGTGTAAGTGCCGTTTCCGCCTGCTGTACATTAGAAAAAATATTACCAAAGATCTCTTTATTCCATCGTTGGATGTCTTTCTTTAGTCGGAACAACTTGGAATAGAAGCCAAACATGCCTCCCGTAGTTGAATAAGTAGCCCAAGTATTCTGTACATATGCATGAAAATCCGGATGCAGTAGCCATGAGTCCAAAAATCGAAAAGGACGACGGCCGGTGGATTGATTTTTACGACATAGAAATAACAAAGGTGTATGATCAGATGTGATGCGTGGCAGATGAGTAAGCTGAGAATCCGGAAATGTATCCTGCAAAGCCGAATTAATAAACAACCAGTCTAGTCTCCGACGCACTCTTCCCAACCCTCTGCCATCTGTCCATGTGAACTTAGGCCCATGAATAAAACCATATATACATGTTTTATACATGTATATATTTATATATATACATGTATATATATAAATATATACATGTATATATTTATATATATACATGTATAAAACCATATATATATATATAAATATCTATAAATATATATATATCTAAAAACAGTGATATAAATATATATATATATATATATATATATATATATATATATATAAATGTAAAACTGTGTATATATATATATCCATATATATAGATCTATACATCTATACATACATATATATCAAAAACCATATATATATACACTTTTATACAAAACCATATGTTTATATATATGCATCTACACATCTATAAATACGTATATATACATTTTTTTTATATAACATTTTTGATTAAAAGGAAAGCCTCACTTATGGCGGAGGAAAACCATATTACATCAGTTCAGAGTAAGCGAAAAACTGAAATAACGAACTAAGAATTACATATCTCCAGTCATATACGATATGCCGCATTAAAACCTTGCTAGGAAAAACCACCCTTGTGGATAAAACCCTAGCGAAGGAAAAAGCGTACATATTTATATGACCATCATTGAAATGTTTAGAATGGAAATATGAGTACAAATGTTGATATTCTTCTAGTTGGTGGAGATGGCGGATAAAGCTGAAATTATGACCTAACGATGTCGCCTGCAGTAGTCCCGGCGGGTAAGACCAAGGCGTGTGCTTGTCAATGAGCGTTAAGTTCTCCAAGGCGTAAAAATCATCATTTGGCAGCGCCGGGTATAATCCAATACATGAAATAGCAGACGCCAAGCGGAAGTTATGATACAGTTGGAGGAAATATAAAATGCAGGCCAATAGATAAGCAGACATACCGAACCTGCCTGGATCCCTTAGGAAACAGGCAGGATGTTTCAGAAAATGCCAATCCCAGTGGAAGACATACAGAGCTAGCCAACGCCAATGCCACCGCGCCATGTGCGTGCCCATCAAGGCATAGTCAAGTGCGTGAGATGAGTATCCAGCCAGATGGAAACTCCCGAAAACAGCGAGCATCCAAGATTGCCGACACATAAAAATACATGCAGCAGCCAAATCAAAATATACATCACATATGCGTAGCAATACCAGCCCAAGAAAATAAACTAACAAGATATTGAACCCACCAAGGCTGCCTGCATCGAGAGCACAGGCAGCAACAGTACACCTTTGCCAATCAATACAAACGTCCATGAGATTACTGTCCGCAGCATATATAAAAACAGATCGAGCGTCCTCGCCAAGTATAAACCATGTGCATGGAAAAACAATATGTGTGTAAGCATAAGGAATGCCTATGATAAGTAAGTGAAAAAGGACAGCCAACATACCCTGCCTGCCTGTACTTAATCGAGCACAAGCAGAGAAAAAATGAGTGTGCCAATCCATTTGGAAGACTTTATGTTGACTGCCTACGCAACATAGCTGACGTGAGGTCCAACGAGACTGCAGCACGGACCATTGATGGCAGACTGGATGATGTAAAGAATGAGGTGCATGGCGACATCATTGCATGGTGTGCCAAATAATGCGCTGGCATATTTGCCTCTCTGAATACGTGCTGTATTTCCAAGTTATGACGAGTGATCAACAGCTGTAGTAATTTGAGATGGAAGGTTCCAAACACAGGTTGCTGTTGACGTAGACGTTGAAGTAGTTGTGCACAGTCAGTCTCTATGATCAGGGACCTGTATAATGGCAAGAAATATAGCAAGCCAAACAGCGCATCCTGAATTTCCGCCTGCAACGGTGGACAAGATGGGAGGCGGAATGCTACGGCACGCACACATGACACGTGCATTTGCATTTGAGTGCGGTTTGAACTATTGAATTACGTTCCAAACTCAACGATGGCAACTAAACACAACCATTTATTAAAAAAAATAAATAAACTTAACACAAAAGAGGAAAAAGAAATAATCGTAACGTTCGAGGAATTCGTTGACAGTTAGAATAGATTAGTAAGCCCGACCGACTGATTCGGTTTAAATTATGAAAAATAATAACTCTCCACTAATCGAAAAATTTAAGAAACCAAATATTGAGTGCCAGAGATGGTGAGGATGGGCGTACGGGCCCGAGACGACTTTGTTGTTGCATTCATGACACGTGCATTTGCATTTGGAGTGGGTGGAGATGTACGGGTCTTAGGCGCTCGAGTGAGGTGGATCATGGTGTATGGTCCATGGACACTCGGTTATGGTGGATTATGGTGTACAGGCCATAGGCACTCGGTTATGGTGGACCGTGGTGTACGGGCCATGGGCATTGATCAAGATGGATTGTAGTGTACGGGCTATAGACATTCAGTCAATCCCGAGATCATGCATTGCTTATAAATCTAGGGGCATATTGCGTGACATGATTCTTGTTGCGTGTGACACGTGGATGGAGCATGAATCACGTAGTTGCGCATTTTTATGTAGAATGCTTTACTTACCGCATTTACTTTATCTTATGCATGTTATATCTTATTTATGTGCTATGTGATTATATCATTTCGGTATGCACGTTTTGTATTAGTTTGAGGTGGGCCCCTACTGGATGATTTTTGTCACTCACCCCTACTTCTCAGGTGAGCCAGATGAGGACTACGAGCATATCTTTGTTGAGGATGGGAGGGACATAGCTGAGTGGGCCAGTTCATAGCTGCATCTAGGATACGAGGGGACCTTGCATCGGACGTTTCTATTTATTTCCTTGGGGTTCTCACAGACATTCTAATATTCTTTTTGTTTTAGATCTTTTATCGAGTGTAGATACTGTTGGGTCTCACCAACTCAATATTTATTTATTTTGATAATGAGGTTTATTTTGACTCGTTAATTTGAGTTTTATTATCGTTTCTGTGAAAAAGTTTCTATGTCGTTCCTGACATGTAAGAAGTTGATTCAACGCCTTGTATTCTCCTTAGCGAGATACGGTGGATGCACTGTTCCTGATGCTAAGGCTCGGGAGCGAGACGCTATAAATGGCATCAGAGACAGGTTCCAGATCCGCCTCGGAAAGGCAGGATTAATTAGATCACTTAGTCATAAGCTACGATCTTTTGTAAAATGACGATTTTACCCCTAATGAACAAAGTAGACTTAAGTGATGATTGTAGACCTAGGGTATAATCGGGTTATGGGAGGTGTGTGCTGTTGGTGAGCTTTCTTTACTTAATTACCATTATACTCCCGAACCTTCGCATGAGCCCCATAAATACTCAAATCCCTCGATTGCTCTTGTTCAATCCGAATTCTTGTCAAGGTTCGCATGAAATCCAAGAAAATGTCGCATGATAGTGAACAATCTAGCAAAGGAGGCAACAGTGGATGTGGTAATGACCACCCAGATCATGGGGCTATCCTTCAGGCATTGGCCGACACCATGGCCACCCTGGCCACCATTTTGGCACAACAGCAGCAGTAGACTGCTCAACAGCATTAGCAGTTGAACCTGCGGCTTCCACCACCACAGCCACTGGATCTGAGGTTCTACTACGGGGAAGTGCAGGATGTCCCTAATTCGATGTTCAAAAGGACCTTTCACCGCAGGAGGCAGATATATGCGACATGGCCGCTAATAATCACAGGACCGCCCATGGCGAAAGTATAGCCACGGAGGGGAGCAGGGGCACTACCGCCTCCATATGCTCATTGTGGATGCCATACTCGGGTTATTGTATTGGAATTATGCAAGTATGAGTGCGATAAACGGGACATTTTACAAGAGAGAGCACTGAGTAGAGACCGGCGCCATCATCACAATAGAATCAGGAGCAACATAAAGGGAAGTAAGGATCGGTGCCCAGATCCACGTGATGACTGATGCGGACGTCGGGGAAGCTGGCGACGTCATAACAGAGTTTAACCGCTGGCGACCAGGTATCAATGACTCATCACCAATGCAGAGGATGTCAGTCAGAGATAAAAGATCAGAGTGGCGCTGCGGAAGCGTGGCTTTCTTGAGTCACGTAAGTTCAGAAGAGGAGACCTCAGTGGATCCGAAGAAGATTAAGGCTATCGCTGAGTAGTCCTGACCGACCAAGGCGTCTGAGGTAAAGAGTTTTCTTGCTTTGGCCAGCTGCTACATGAAATTTGTTGAAGCATTTTCATCGATATTGGTGTGCCTGAGCAGACGGAAGCAAAAGAAGGCGAAGTTCGAGTGACCGTTGATATCAGCAAAGTTTCGCTGAGCCAAAAGGAAAAAAACTTGAACACAAGACCATAATACATAATTTGCTAATTAACTTTATCTACACACACTGATCGATACAACATACCTTAACGATACATTTCCACATATCAAATACGTACTAGAACATCAACTATACAGAATCCAGCAAAACTACACAAAGAAACATGGCACAGTACAAAAAAAGAGAAATCACATAACATAATGAACTATGAATATACAGTAACATAAGTCAATAATATACACACACACATATACACATACACGTAAATTTTTTTACATCAAACTAATTATTATATTATTGAAAAGCCTTACTTTTGGCGGAGGAATACAATATTACAGAATTGTCATCATATGAAAATAAATAATGCAGCGAAGTAATAATTAGCAACCTTCAATCGTATATGATAAGCTGCATTAAAACCTTGCCAAGTAAAACCACCCTAATGGATAAAAAGTTGGCGAAGGAAAAAAGCATATATATATTTATACCATTGGAGACTTGCATGTGTACAATTTCTGTAATTCTAGGATAATGGAAAAAGTAGTGCGATGCCAAGCCCACGTATCCTAAACATATGGCGAAACTACATGATGCTTGATGTCCCCTTGATGAAAGCCAACGCCTCTGAATAGAAGTTACCAGCCGTTGTACCACATAAAAAATCACACGAAATATCATTGTAAGTATGGCGGACATAAGATGTGGAAACTGAAGGATTATAAAGCAAGACATACCCATGTCGCCTTGATTCAACAAGAAGCAAGGCGATAAAAGAAATGATAGCTGTCCTCCGCCAACTTTAGTGATGCAATGGGCTTTGATCTTTGGCACCGTGACAAACCACCTGGGAGTTTGGCTCCTCAACAAACATGGTAGCGCCACCAAGAATAGGATCATCCCCAGTGATGCAGCAAAAGAGAAAGAATATAAATACATGTCATGCAAGGTTGGTGAAAAGTTCATGTGATTTGTAAGGAAACGTACCAGTGTTGCCTGTGCTGTTATACGACTCAGGCAACAAATAGAATATTACGCCAACACAATATGAGACATTTGATTAATGGCGTATGTTAGGCAACATATCCGTTTGTATCGCTCCTCTAACTTCACATAAGAGTGCATGGAGCGTATTATAGCGTCGTTGACCAGCAGTGGAATAACCATAGCGGGCTAACATGTGGGCTACGGTGTTTACCTCACGTGGACAATAATAGAGCGATGTGTTGTTTAAGGAAAGAAAATGAGCCGCTCGTGCCAATTCAGCTGACAAGAATCCCGTGTATTGGTGATCCGAAGACAACATAAATAAGATGGTGGAACAATCCGTCTAAACTACAATCTGATCCCACTCCATTGCAAAATGAATCAAAGCCATTGTCAATGTCAATAATTCTGCACGCAAAGGACTGACCGTTGGTAAAGCGAAACATATTGTCGAGATAAAGTGTCCTTGATCATTACGTAGTATTGCTCCTCAGCTGCTTGAGACCTGCCTACCGTTGCATCCAAATTTAGTTTCATACGGCCCGATGGAGGTAGCTCCCATTTGACGATACAAATCTGCCTGGTCCGTAATGGCGGAGAAAAGGACAAGGCAACTAATTGAGGTATATTCCGCGCAAACTTCTTGCCGTTTATTGCGGTGTACCAAGTATAGATGGAGGATCGTACTTTTTCAAAAAGCCGTCGATATTCAAATACGTCAGTTCCAAACCTTATTGTTGTGTATTCTTTCCATATACTCCATGCAATGATCGAAGGCACCACTTCTCTTAATTGGCCTTGCATCAATGTGTGTGTGGAAATCCTACACCAGCGAGCTAGATGCATTATGATGGAGTTACTGGAAGGTGTTGGGCCAGAAAAAAGTATCTCCATCTCCATCCAAATAGGCCGGATCTGAGGGCAGTGAAGGAATATATGATCCTGAATATCCATATTTTGCCGACAGAAGGTGCACTGAGAAGGAAGGATCGTTTGCCAACCTCGTAAATTATCAACTATTGGTAGGAATTTTGTAAAAAGCCGCCATAAAAACATTCGCGGTCCTGGATGTGAATTTGACCACCAAATATAGCTGTGCATGGACAGGCTAGTGACCGATGAGGAGATGATATTATGAGCCGATTTGAGAGTAAATTGGCCATTGCTGTCTGGCAGCCACTGAATGACATTTTGTGTGCGTTCAACATGGGATTCCATAAAAGCATTTATGTGACATAAACACTTCCAAACTAGGGAGTCATACATCTGGAATGATATAGAAGGACGATGGCCATATTTTTGACGGCTATATTCCACCCATAGTGTGTTGGAGTGAAAGTATTTCCACCACAGCTGACAATCGTAAGGTTTTTGAATATCCACCAAATTACGTATACCCAAGCCTCCAGCCTGATGTGCGCGACATATAGATGTCCATGAACACCAATTATGCTTATCCTGCCAAAGAAATGATGCCATTTTACGATGCAACACATCAATGACACTCTTTGGCAGTTGCAAACTTGCAATTATGTGGGCAGGCATAGTGTTGAGAACATGCTTAATTAACACTACCCTACCAGTGAAAGAAAGCAATTTAGTATACCAGGATGTCAGCTTAGCGTCAAAATGAGCAATCAGAGACGTGCAGTATCTTGAGCGATTAATCCCTTTGTAGAGAAAAGAGCCGAGATACTTAATGGGTAATGAGGACGAGCGCATACCCGAAACATTTGAGGCATTGACACCAGAAACTCCCCTACCCACCACTATTTGGCTTTTATGATAGTTAACCAGTTGCCCCGAAGCACTCTGATACACGGCCAAAAAAGAACGAAATCTATCCAAGTTACGTGAAGCACCATTCAAAAATATGAGTAAGTCATCCGCAAAACCCAAGTGAGAAATTCGTGGAACTCTGCCTGCAGCGAAGCCATGTATTATTCCGTCTGCCATTGATGCATTCAAACCACAGGAAAAGCCCTCTGAGGAAAGAATAAATAGCAGGGGAGATAAAGGATCACCTTGCTTTACACCTCGACCCACCGAGAAGAAATTGGATTGTCTGCCATTGATAAGGATGGAACACCGCGTTGCACGTAAATTATTGAGCAATATTCTAACCAGCCTATTGTCAAAACGTAGTCTTTGCAGATGAAGATCAAGATATCACCAGCTGACTCTGTCGAAGGCTTTTGCCATATCCAGTTTGGCCATAACATGACCTCCCCGAGTCCTCTTGTCCAATACATGAACCATCTCCTGCGTTAAAAGAACTTGTTCTGTAATGTCCCTCTCTTTCATGAACCCAGCCTTCTCTGGCGAAATATGTCTTGGCAATAAACAGGCCAGACGAGTAGCGAACACTCTCGCAATAACTTTAGAGATAAAATTTGTCAAGCAGATGTGCCTGAACTCTGCAAAAGTTGAGGGATTCAGTATCTTAGGATGCAAGACAATAGTGTCAGCGACAAATGACCTTGGCATCAATACACCCAAGAAAATTCTTGGACTGCCTTAAGAACATCCAATTGTATAACTTGCCAAAAGTTTCTATAAAAGGATCCCGGATATTCATGGCCTGCAGCACTAGATGGACTTAGATCCCATACTGCCTGCTTTACTTCTTGTAATATGGGCATAGCTTGTATCATGCAATTGTCATCCAGAGTCAATAATGACGGAATGTGTCACAGAATTACATCACAACCAAGTACCTGTTCAGCCGCAAAGAGTGAAGAAAAATATCTTACTGCTTCCGCCTCAATGTCCGAAGCAACTACACATTTTGTACCATCAGGTCGCAATATTCACCGAATTGCTTGGTGCCTCCTTTTTTCCTTTATTGTTTGGTGATAATAAGATGTATTAGCATCTCCCTCCCTGAACCATTTTACATTGGCCTTTTGCTTCTAATATAGAACATCTTGATTTTGCAGCATCCTGAGATGCGCCACACTATGCAAACATCGTTCCCGTGATGTCTCCATTGGATCAAGATCATATGCATGTTCGGTGTGTATAACCTCCTCTTCAGCCTGCGTTACCACATCAAAGAGATTACCGAAGACCTCTCTATTCCATTGCTTTAAGTGTGCTCTTAAACGACGTAGCTTGTCAGAGAAGCCCCACATGCCACCCACAATTGGATAAGACTGCCCGTGATGTGTAACAAAAGCATCGAAATCTGGATGAGTGGCCCAGGCGTCTAGATAACGAAATGGTGCTCGCCCCCTAGGACCATCTGCATCACATGTTAATAAAAGTGGAGCATGATCGGAGGTGACTCTTGCTAAATGTTGGACTTGCGTAATTGGGAACACATCCATAAAGGATGTAGAACATAAAAAACGATCAAGACTTCACCAAACACGGCTCATACCACGACCATCACACCAGGTATATAACGACCCTTGAAATGATATCTCTTGCAAATGGCTGGCAGTAACACACTCATCAAATTCTTGTAAAGGATGAAGCGAGGGCATTGATCAACCCCTGTGTTTATCCAAAGATCAGAACATATTAAAATCTCCTCCTATAAACTATGGAAGCGCAATGGAATGATGCAACCTGCGCAAATCGTCCCACAGCGGTCGCCTAGTGACAATAGAATGAAGCCCGTAAAACTACAGTAAGCCAAAATTTTTCACCTGATGCAAGCCAAACAAAATTAATAGAGTGATTTTGTTGGCTCTCCCGTTCCCCCTCCATAGATAATAATGAGTAATTCCAAAAAAACCAAATATGATCATTGCAAGCGGATAAAGCACTTGAAAATCCAAGTTGTAATCTATATCTTATTAATAGCGAAGTCCTAGATTTTGGCTCAATAACAATTAATGCATGAAAATGATGACGACGAATAAGCGAAAGTAATCTATTCATAGAGGTACGGATACCTCTAAAATTCCACATTAGGATCTTCATTATGCTTATGCATCAAAAGACTTAGAGATGTGAGCCGCACGTAACTTGGTTATCCTGGGCGATGTAGGAACTTGATTTCGCCGCAGTATTCTTGGCACAGATGGGGGCGGTGGATCCTTAGGCTGATCATGTGGGACTGCATTGCTTGCATCTTAGTAGGTCGACTGAAACAGGCTTGACATGTTAACATATATACTACGGTCCTGTTCATCCAACTGATCCACATTCAAAGGAATTATGATGTCGCTGTCCGAGAGTGTTGAGACTGACTCATGCGTTATGGGCTCACCCAAAATACAATCATCGATACCATGCAATCGAGTGAGATTCCAAATATGTAGGATATCCGCTAATACTGCCTTATCTGGTGATAGAGGCATTGCTGCCAAAGGTGATCTGTCACCCGTGATATTATCGGCTGCAACTACATTTTCCACCGAAGCATTGGCAACAGCCATTGGAGTGATTAAATCAGGGACATGTTTTTTGGGAGTCCAACGTTGCGCTTTTCCCTTATCCACAGGTCTGGATCTCTTGTCTTCCTGAGCACTTTGTTTTGACAATGAAACCTGCACAGGAACTGCCTCCGGTTGGCCACAAGTTGCTTGAGTATGACCTAGTCGAAAACAATCTGAACAATATAGAGGCAAATCTTCATATTCAACGGGCTGTGAAATGATCCGTGTGGGAGCTTGAATATAAACCCGTTGTGGCAGCTTCTTAGAGACATCAATCTCAATACATATACGCACAACCAACGGACGATTGGACGCTGTTGTGGCGGCGTCCAACTTTAAAGGCGTTCCAACCATACACACAATATGAAAGAGTCCATCTTTTCTGTGAAAATGAATTGGAAGGCCAGGAAAAGAAACCCAGATTGGCATTATAGGAACCTCAATAGCAAGATCATAGTCTGGTGTCCATTTGGTGATTCTCATGTGTTTGCCGGAGATCAACCAACTTCGACGTGCGAAGCATCTAAAGTAATCTTGATCATGATCAAAATGAAGGAGGACAGGAGTTGAATCTAGCAGACCAACCTTAACCACCCCAGTAAATCCAATGCGATCCATTGCAGATCATATTGTGGCCAATGGAGGACGACCATACCAAAAAGTTTCCACCAACGTAAAATGGAACGGAGCAGCCAAAAATTGAATTTCTTCATCTGTGAATGTGATCATGAGACTGCCTTTGAATCGTTGAATAACCTTCGGCTAGGCAATTCTGCAATTGTCGAATAATGCAGAAACAAACTAGCAGCAAAAAAGTGATGGAGAAGAGATGGAGAATGGAGGCAAGAAGAGGAGAATTGCGCCGGAGGACAGCGGCGGCTACGTCGCCATTGCCATGCGATCGCACAGCAGACGAGCCATTCTGATACTTTCCATATACGTAAATATATACACATACATATACATAAAAAGCGACCAACATGGAAATACGAAGTAATAGGTAAAAGCTCACAATATATATAGAATACGATAACAACATAGGAGTAGCGAACATATAAAACACATATGATAAGTAAGGATTATATGTGCAAAATGACCACTACACCAATTCCAGATAACCAACTTATAAATTTATAAACGCTATGTTGTTAATACACTTCATGGGTTACTAATCCATAGAGTAACACATAATTACAAAAAAAACACCCAATCTGTTACAACAATAAAGAAGCATACAGACACACACAATTTGTTACAACATTAATGATACAACTTAAATAAGTCGATTTAAGAAAACATACAAACAGATACATGAAACAAAAGTAACTAAATGCTGCTAAGTAAATATGCACAGGTATACACATAACTATTTCAATGACACCAACATGTAACTAATAAAACAAAACAGTAATAAACATCATAATATATAACGAGAACAACCGACAAAATTATAAAGAATACAGTAACAGAGATACTTTTCATACAACACATGGGTTACGAAATAGACATACATTTACAAGTTTTAAAACACATCATTAACATACACAATTGAAGTAAAGCATGCTAATTACGAGTTAGGAACGACATAGTAATGTATGACAACATAGTAATAAACTAAAGTGTAAATAACTTAATTAAAAAAAATTTAAAACTGAAATTATCATACTTGAACACCCGAATTGATTGTATATCTAGATTACATAAAAATTTATGCATTTATACATTTTCTTCGGACTAAAATATGTGACGATATTTATACAATAATTAGACAAGCTAGTACGAAAAATATAAAGTATGGATAATAAAAAAAATATTAATGACTAACATAAGTACAAAAAGGAGATCACGATAAACAAAGACTAAAATAGACGCGCATAGCGCACGTACCGCTTAACACTCAACTAACAAACAATATAAACATAATACATGTGACAAACTGCAGATAACGGTTGTGATTCATGAGCTACATATGATACATAAGTCATACATGTGTTTAAAATAAGGATACACAACATACTATATGTCTATATCAAACATGTTCAACAATTTAACAATTAAAACGATAACCTACATATTATGTATAAATATGTTTATATATGTATATTCGGCCAAAGGGCCATTCTATATATATATATATATATATATATATATATATATATATATATTTGGATATTGAATAAATAACTTTGTACATGTTTATAGATATAAATATGCATAAAATAAAGTATGATATAAAATACAATTATTTTATGTACATGCTTATGAAATATGAAAATATATAGGTTTTTGTCCAATTTAACTCATTGTAAAATGTATATTTTAAGGAAATATGGAGGGATAATATAATAGAAAAAGTGGGTTGTTTTGGAGTGTTGATGCCGAGAGTTAAGGGTTAGAAAAGAATGTGTATTTTTATGAGTTAAGGCATTAACTATGTACATATGTGTTGGATTTTATGACTTGAGAATATGAGAAAGTTTTGGAGTATAAATATTGTGGAAATACCAAGTAGGCCAAATACATACATGTACATCTCATGAAATGTTTCAAAAAGTTCATTCTTGCATATTGAATCATATCGTATAGTCAGATATCCCATGATATGTTTACAGTATGCATATGTTCATTTTATGCGCCGTCATGACATTTGAACCAAGTTGGTTGATGTCATGGGCATACAGTATGTTTATCGATATTTGGAGCGCCGCATGATATCGGAACCCAAGGGGGTTGATGTCATGGGCATACAGTATTTATAGGCCCGAGGGTAACACCTTGTCGAGGACAAGGGATATTTGGCATATCGTGATGTAAAACCATGTGGACTCATCGAGATTCATATTTGTACATATTACTATGTTGGCGAATTATTCCGTTACTAGGAGGATATCTTTTGCATGCAAGGTAAAATGCTATAGCCATTATATGAAAATGACATGTTTATGAAAAGTTATGTTTTGGACATTTTTATAGAAAATGGATATGAATATCATGTTTTGTCGTTCATCATTAAAGATTTTTTTGACATCGTTTTATGACATCACATCGTTAAAATATCTCATTTACATGGTTTGTATAGGGACTGCATTTATCTAGATGATGAGATTAAGTATGATGACATCTTAAACCTTGATTGAGACTCTAAGCATGGATATGTATGATAGTTGCGTTTTTAGAGACTTGATAGTATAGGATGTTTACGTTGATGGGATATATGTGTCACATGTTATTTATTTACAGTTATTTTATGCACTTTATTTATTAAAGTTGGAGCCGTGAAATGTTATATTCATTATTTACGTATCATTATTTTATTACCCCGTCTCCCATGCATGATTCACATGACGTATCTAGACGGATTACTTGCTGGACGATTAGTGTTATCGCTCATACTTTCCTTATCACATTGTAGGGAACATGGACATTGACACAGTCTTCCTAGAGGACGAACCCCGGCTAGATTACATGTGAGCGAAGAAGTATGCCGGAGTTATCTGTTGGATATATTAAATTTTTGATCATGATGTACTCATATTATTTTGGGGACATTGTACATTATGATTTGTACGGACATATGACGATTTGTATTATATGCATGTCGTATGTTTATCTTTATGTTGCTTCCGTTTATCGATTCACTATTCATGTAGATATGCACATGTATAATATCGACGCCTTGTACTTCTCGTAGCAGAGTACGACAGGTGCACCGTGCCGAAGCCCTAGTTCTGGACGGGTGGCTATAAGTATACTGTTCCATTTTTTTAACTGCCATTTGCCTAATGTTAGAAATGTGGCTTTTCGTCATTGGCAAAATGTTAAGGATACCAGTACTTTTATAGTCTCTTGGTAATATTGGGTATACTAAACTCCAACCCTCTACATGGGTGCATTTTCTACCATTCTCTAGTTCCTCTAAAATGCATGCCAGTACTCTCACTACGACCGTAGTAAAAATTTACCATAGGATTGGTAAGGTCGAAGGATTATTTGTATGGATCAAGTTTAGAACTCAACAAAATCTTTAAAAGTCAGAACTCATCAAATCTTCAGGAATTCACCACAATGAATTGATGCCTATGCATTAAGCCAGGATCATGCATCATTAGATTAGAGAAGAAAAGCTTTCTGAACCTGTTTGAATAGAGAATTTCAGGAAACTTTAACAATTGAGTTAATTAAAATGCAGGCTACTACCTTATCTTCTTTTCAATTTTCAGCTACAAAGTGATATCGTCTTCTACAGTTCACACTTGTGGTTATCAAACATATGAGTTTTTACAGCATTCCTTACGCGCATGTGATCTACGTTGCATCAGTATTTGAATGAGCTATTTTCTAGCATTTATAAACATTGGCATTCAACATGGTTCATTATTGTGATTTGATTTAACATTTCTGGAAATTTAAAGAAAGGGGGGCCTTTCTGAAAATATATCTGCTTAGTCAGTTCTCAACTGATGCCCACAAAAAGGTGCTCACTTACTGTTTGTTAGGGTGCTAGAATAGGTCTCAGTTTTTCTCCAAGGAACACGGGCATTTGTTCATATGTATATACATCCCTAGCATTGTTCAAAGAATATTCAGTTGATGGTTTATGTGACTGCAACTGTTGTACTCTTACAGGAATTGAAATGAGGATGCTTGCATTTGGAACTTCATTTATTGTTGAATGAATATTGAAATATCGAAGTAACTTTATCTTTTTCTTTTCCACGAAACAAATGTTGACTTCTTTTTTCATACAAACAGTATACATGTCTGACATTGTTTTCCTATTTTTTAATTGCTTCTTCATGTGACCCAGGTTCACAAGGAATCCCTACCCATGCGTATAGCAGAATTTATGATTTTGCAAACACAACTACAGTAGCGTCCCGTCCGGGACTAGGGTCTCGGCACGGTGTACCCACCGTATTCTATGAAGAGAAGTACAAGGCATCGATACCAATCAAATCTACGTCGCGGTATGAAACATGGACTGATGTAGAATACAGAATATCAGTAATCTGGAATACAACTGAAATAAAATAAAGTATAACTAATTGCATAAGTCTCCAAGTACATAAGTTTCCAAAATACAACAACAACAACATTATCCCATTGCGTTAGAGACTCCTGCCTATAGCGGGAATGGGAGGTCGGATTTATGCAATCATGCCCATGTGTTAGAAACACACAGATGTTGTTTCTCGATGACCCATAATGAAAATTGCGTCAAGCTCTATCGGTCAACTGCTACTTCACAATATATGAAGTGCAACCAATTTAGTGAGTCATTTTGCTTTATTCCATCATATTCCAAAGTCAAGGAAGAGTGCGTCATTGACTCCATCGGAAATGAAAACTATAAGTCTCCAAAATACAAATCCATCAAATCAGAAATAACTAAGTATGAGTCTGGGAGCCTATGTCTCAATCACAGATATCCTATCTCTGGCTCGTCTTCTACAAGCTCAGTACTCTGAACCCTAGTATCTGCTAAGTATTTAAAACAATAAGTGTGAGCGATAATCAAATTGCCTAACAAGTATACCCGTTAGATCCGCCATGAGATCATACATGCGGAGACGGTGTTTAAAAATAAAGTACAATATATGAACATATATCAAATAAGTCTAACAGATACTTTAAACATATGACCATACATAGAATCAAAACAAATCACATAAGTCCAAATTTTAAGTCCATTACTTTATTCCATGAAGTCCATTTTTCAAATAATGTCCATAATGTTAGGTCTGTGACAATCATTCTAGAAGGGAGGTGAATAGAATGTTGGGCGATTTTGTAGAATTTTTTTGTTTTTGGCTATCTCCAACTCACAATGAAAAGCAAAAATCAAAGTAAAGAATGGGAGATGAGAGACAATGAATGAGTACACCCGATATAGATTTGTTCGGATCGTAAATGATTCTACTCCAGCACCACTTTATTTCTAAAGTGGATTTTGAACAGCTATTATTCTTATTACTCTTAATAAGAACAACCACAACAATACTTACACTAACAACTTAGTATAAGCAATCACAACAACAAACTTCTTGCATAAAACAACTTTGTGCAATTGCAACAAATTCAGCTCTAAGCTGGAACAAATTCTTGCTACCTCACAACTTTAACAAAGTTCTCTCAAAGAACTTTCTTACAGTGGGTTTTAGGAAGTAGTGGGGTTTACACTTTCTCACTAGTCTAAACATAAACAAGAGATCAAATATGCATGGTTCCTCTTCTATTAGACACAATCTCTCAATTTATAACAATGAAGAACACATAGGAGCTTAACAAGATTTAATGACTTTTACACAAATGTGAGAAATTTAAAACAATGAAGTACGAAACTTGAAGAGGATGAAAGTGTATGAATGCCTCATCTGAGCTTCTTCTATTTATAGGAGGTGTAATCCACGTTTTTGGAGCCTCTCCAAGTCTTCAAGTCAATATTAAGCTTGACAATGTGCAAATAGCCTTTAGCCACCACTATGGATTGGTTTGATCCTCCAAAGTCACTCTAGAGAATCTTAGACATGGGTATAATAGTCAAGGAAGAATGATTCCACAAGAAATTTGAGCAAGATTGGAAAGAGAAAACACCATGAATCTCCCTTGGATTTTGTTCCAATGGTAATAAAAATTTGAATTCTGGATGACATCGATCGATCGATGTGTCTACATTGAGAGATCGATGTCCTCCATTAAGGTTCTAGTTTTGAACCTACCATACATCGATTGATTGATGTCTCTTTCTTGAGAGACTGATGTCTATATCGGTCAATCGATGACCCAAAGCTAAGAGATCGATGTCCTCCAGTAAGGTTTCAATTTCATTCCTTATGTACATCGATCGATCGATATCTCTCCTGAAAGACTGATATATACATCGATCGATCGATGTCTCAAACTTTGATAGGTCGGTGTATTCGAGTAAGGTTTCAACTTTGAACCTTCACTGCATCGATCGATCAATGTCTTTAACCCTAGAGACTGATGTCACATCGATCGGTCGATGTCTCTCAGCTTGAGAGGTCGATGTTGGACAGTAAGGTGCTAACCTTGTCATTTCCAACATAGATCAATCGTTGTCGCTCCTTGAGAGACTGATATATACATCGATCGATCCATGTGAGAGATTGATGTCTCACAGTGTGTATTTCTCATTTTTCTTCAAACCCCAAGTGTGAAATTTCTTTTTTACTGTTTTAAAACATCTTTTTTAACTTCATCAAAACTCTCCCGCATTAATTAATCCTCCTAAATGTAGAGAAAAAGGGGTTTGAGTGATTTCAAAATGCATGATTTAAATAACGTGTTACAAAGAAATGCATGACATATTTTATGACATGACACGTTTGTAACGCCTCGCTCCCGAGCCCTAACATCGGGAACAGTGCACCCGCCGTATCTCACTAAGGAGAATACAAAGCGTCAAAATCAAAACAGATACACGTCAACGGAAGTCAAAATTTAAAACCTCGAAATAATCATTATCATAAATATCAATGTCTAGTCAAATCTAAATCCGTTACAAATGTCAAATGTAGATATAACTAAATGTCTAAAGTCCATAAACCTCGAGTATCGAAAATCATTATCTCAACTAAGCCCTCGAAAGTCTCATTGGAAAGTCATCGACCTCAATATCTTCCCTCTTGGTCATCCTCGGTATGCTAACTCAATCACATGTCCATCTGCAAAATATGTTAAAGTGTGGTTTGAGCGACAAGTCGCTCAGCAAGTAATCCCACTATACTTACCATGGGATCATACACGGAGAAGCAGGTGTGATAACGATATATAGCAACATAAAATAATATCATGCTTCTCTTCGCAAGTAAATTTACAACTCCGCCCCCTAACATCCAAAAGCAAATAGAGCAAATAGACCCAGCAAAGTACAAAACAAAGTCCAATTAAGTATGTAACAAAGTCAACGAATAGACCAATGACCAAGTCAAACCAAACGACAGCCAAGCAAAAGTTAGTCCACGCTAAAACGTGATGCAATTTTTCAAAACAATGCAATGCCAATGTTCCCCTTATTTCAAAACTAATGTTTCCAATATCAATGTCCAATGTCCAAATCCAATGTCCATATCCGATTAAACCGATCCAAAAATCCAAATAACCAAATCCGGTTTAATCGGTCCAAAGTCCAAAATCAAATGCAATGGCTATAGCACTTTCCTTAGAAGTGACTTATACCGTAAGACTTACGAATTGATTCCCCCAAAATCAAATATACTATAGACACCCTGTCCCAGACTAGGTCGTTACGTCTATAGCACCAAATATATGCCTTTGCACCCTGTCCCAGACTAGGTAGTTACGTTCAGGCCCAAAATATGCATACAGAAGCCCTGTCCCTGACGAGATAGTTATATCTGCAGCAATCCAAATAGGCATACAGAAATCCTGTCCCTGACGAGGTAGTTACATCTGCAGTGCTCGATAACCAAAAAAGGAATCAACACGGCTTACCGATATATTTCTCTTGTCAGGGTGAATTTCCAAAAGTATGCAATGCAACTTTCAAAATCATTTTCCAAATACCAAAGTTAGTCCAAATTCCAAAATTGACCAAAATGTCAAATTTGTCAAAACTACCAAATTGGCCTCCAAATACCACATAATTAAATGGACAACTCTTTTGGATCCAATATATACGGTAACGCATCAAGTGGAGCAAGAAACTGATTCATAACAAATACACCACAACAAATAAGTCCAATGTATATATGGCTAAAGTTGGCCGCTGCCTACGTTTGAAAAACGTTTTCCCCCAAATAAATTATTGCTTTGTCATTGACCTTCATAACATATCCTCTAATACCATAAGGTCTAAAGTTCACTATAGATCTCAGCCAAAAAGAATTTCTCTGACCCCCCGATACCATGATGCAACTAACCGCAGACACCTGAATGATATATTACTGAATTTGAGTTCAAGATCCACGTTACAAACATCAGAAGGAATTTCCGGTTGCTCAGCCCTAGAAATAACACCCACATTTATATTTTTTGACAAACATGCATCTATTTAATTTACATGTATAAGACATATGCTACCATACATGAATACAATATCACAATCAAGCTTACATTTTGCAAAATCGGCCAGTTTCAAGTGACCTGGAATCGCTATAATTTTTCCTAGCACACACATATTTACCACGGCACACATATGTATATATTTATATATACATCAATTTATGCAATCACATATACTATCATACATAAATTCATACAACTATGCAATCAAAAATACTCATGCATGATCCGAGTTTATAACGAACATAACATATAGAATTTTCACAAAACATAGCAAGTATAGGGAGATTACTTACTTATCTCAATTACTATACCGTACGATTGAATCTAGGATGGATGGTTGCACAAAATCCTCTCTCTCACTCCTTGAAGCTCTCGGCAGTGATGATGAAAATAAGGGCTGTTAAATTTTTTTTCCTTTCCTTGCCGATGTTGGCCAAAGGGATTGCAACAAAACAATTTAACAATATTGGATTGCTTGAGGCAAACAAATGGCTGCACTCCCGTTTAGGGACCAAATAATTGCAACAAATAGAATTACTATTGCCGCTGACTGATGGCAACAACAACCAAAAAGAAAGAACTGCTCTCAATATATATATTTTTTGTTTCTCTTTTGCTGTTGAAGGGGGGGCGGCAGGTAGGGTTTGGGTAGTTTAGGTTATTTAAATAGAAGGATAGTTTAGGTTTTGGTATATATCTTAGTTGTTTAGGATTTCTTCCATGTAATTCTATCTTTAGTTCACCTAATTATATTTGGTTTAGGACTTATCCTAATTTCAAAATTCTAAATAGACTAGGATTTATCATCTTTGTCTTTATTTAAATTTCTTTTTCTTTCCCTCGAAGTCACAGACGTAACAGACCTCCTCCCTTACAATAAGTTTCGTCCTCGAAACTTGCATATTTCGTGATCAATACTTAGTACATTTCTACTTGATTCAATACCTAGTATATATCACAGTTATCATTATATCGACATCACTTTTAGGTTGTTAAGCCCTCAATTTCCACCTATAGCACTTAACATATATCATTCAACTTATTGTATTCTGCAATTCCGAATTCTTAAACTCATCATATAAGATTCACCTCCTAGATAAATAACCAACCAAATATCCATCAAGTACTCCAATTATGTTAATCATTACACTTCTACAACATAGGACTTGGCCATCAAGATCATTGCTTGCATATATACAATGTAATCGCTACATCCATTGATCTCCACTTGTTACATAGTAACCTAATCTATCTATGATTTTTAAATTAAACTTAAGGAGATTGTCACACTACTGGGGTTCTCAACCTAAATGTTAGTCTATATCGTACTTAAGTGTACTACAATTTTTTTTAACTTAATGTCTTCGTAGTTACAACTTAGGAACTTTCCCTATACCATCTTATGTGTTCAAGCCTACTCGTCTCTATAGATTGTTAATCCTAGGAATGATATCATAACTTATTGATGTGATTATAGCTTAGCTCCGCTCGCTTTATATTCTAAGATTCAACTTAACGGGTTATTAATTTAACCATTTTAAAGTATACTAAACCATTACGCTTCTGCGCCACTCTAATTCACAGTACTTCTTTGTTTGATCATTCCAATTGCTAAATTTAACCCAACTAAATCTCACATGAATGGCAACCACCACTTGCTCGCGCGTACTCACCTTCGCTTCAAGCTTACTAGATTCATTGATTCTTACATGTTTCTATGTTCATCTTAATTTCCTTAAACGATATTGATATCATCACCTTATGTTGATAATTTCTAATATTTACATCTTAACCACCATCTAACCCGTTTTGTGGTTAGTATCATTGATTACAACCAGTTGCTTACTAGTATAACACTCATCATGTTCAGGGGTTCGAATACATGTTACACATGTACAACTTAATCATTTGAAATTCATAACTACAAGTACCTTGATAGCGTCAATTGGACCCCTGGAGCCGTCTCCTCGGCTTTGGGCAATCTCTAGCCATATGGCCCATTTCTCCACAGTTGTAACATGCTCCCACCTTTCTCTAGCATTCTCCTACGTGTCTTTGTCCACATGTGGGGCAAGTAGGGATCACTGTCAGCACATTATCTCCGAGCTCTTGCTGCTGTTGAGGTCGTGGTTGAGCTATCTGACCCCTCTTAGGAACTTTGATCCACCTCTTGGGTCCACCATTGCTGCTCTCTTCTCGAGGTCTCTTACTTTTGTCTTCCATTGACACCCTCACAAGGTCACCCTCGACCTTACAACACACCTCCAACAATCTCTCAAAAGTGGTAGGCTGACGCATATGATCAATGACTGAATGCGTGAGCTCAAACCCGCTTTATTAATAATAATGGTACCAGGTTTACGGGGTCAGATCTAAGGATTTATACAAATGGTTATAATCAACACTTAGGTAAGGCAATTAATTCTGAGTCGTATGGAGTGCCCTAGGTATTCGTTGGCATATCCCTGATCTGATCATCACTTAGGCCAAATGTCATCACTTAATTCTAGAATCGATACTCGATATCATTATTCCTTACGTCTAAAATCGTTACTTATTTCTAGGTCCAATGTTTAGAATATAATCGCAGTTTACGACTAAGATCAGTGCTTATGTTCAAATTATCACCTGATGTTCAGACCACCACTTAATTTCTAGAGCCGATATTTCATATCGTCATTCCTTAAGTCTACAATCGTAACTTTTGGCAAAATCATTACATAACTTCTAAAGCCACATCTTATTTCTAATAACATGCTTAATGTATAATCAGTGCTTATGACTAAAAATCAATACTTATGTCTAAGATCACTTTTAATCAAAATTGTCACTTAAGTCTAAGATCGTAACTTAGGGGCAAAATAGTAACTTAATTTTTCTAAGATCATAGCCTAAATCTATGCTCCCGCCATGGATCTAGAGCCATGCTCTGATACCACCTGTAGCGCCCCGCTCCCGAGCCCTAACATCGGGAACAGTGCACCCACCGTATCTCACTAAGGAGAATACAATGCGTCAAAATCAAAACAGATACACGTCAGCGGAAGTCAAAATTTAAAACCTCGAAATAATCATCATCATAAATATCAATGTCTAGTCAAATCTAAATCCGTTACAAATGTCAAATGTAGATATAACTAAATGTCTAAAGTCCATAAACCTCGAGTATCGAAAATCATTATCTCAACTAAGCCCTCGAAAGTCTCATTGGAAAGTCATCGACCTCAATATCTCCCCTCTTGGTCATCCTCGGTATGCTAACTCAATCACATGTCCATATGCAAAATATGTTAAAGCGTGATTTGAGCGACAAGTTGCTCAGCAAGTAATCCCACTATACTTACCATGGGATCATACACGGAGAAGCAAGTGTGATAACGATATATAGCAACATAAAATAATATCGTGCTTCTCTTCGCAAGTAAATTTACAACTCCGCCCCTAACATCCAAAAGAAAATAGAGCAAATAGACCCAGCAAAGTACAAAACAAAGTCCAATTAAGTACGTAACAAAGTCAACGAATAGACCAATGACCAAGTCAAACCAAACGACAGCCAAGCAAAAGTTAGTCCAAGCTAAAACGTGATGCAATTTTTCAAAACAATGCAATGCCAATGTTACCCTTATTTCAAAACTAATGTTTCCAATATCAATGTCCAATGTCCAAATCCAATGTCCATATCTGATTAAACCGATCCAAAAATCCAAATAACCGAATCCGGTTTAATCGGTCCAAAGTCCAAAATCAAATGCAATGGCTATAGCACTTTCCTTACAAGTGACTTATACCGTAAGACGTACGAATTGATTCCCCCAAAACCAAATATACTATAGACACCCTGTCCCAGACTAGGTCGTTACGTCTATAGCACCAAATATATGCCTTTCCACCCTGTCCCAGACTAGGTAGTTACGCTCAGGCCCAAAATATGCATATAGAAGCCCTGTCCCTGACGAGGTAGTTATATCTGCAGCAATCCAAATAGGCGTACAGAAATCCTGTCCCTGACGAGGTAGTTACATCTGCAGCGCTTGATAACCAAAACAGGAATCAACACGGCTTACCGATATATTTCTCTTGTAAGGGTGAATTTCCAAAAGTATGCAATGCAACTTTCAAAATCATTTTCCAAATACCAAATTTAGTCCAAATTCTAAAATGGACCAAAATGTCAAATTTGTCAAAACTACCAAATTGCCCTCCAAATACCATATAATTAAATGGACAACTCTTTTGGATCCAATATATACGGTAACGCAACAAGTGGAGCAAGCAACTGATTCATAACAAATACACCACAGAAAATAAGTCCAATGTATATATGGCTAAAGTTGGCCGCTGCCTACGTTTGAAAAATGTTTTCCCCCAAATAAATTATTGCTTTGTCAATGACCTTCATAACATATCCTCTAATACCATAAGGTCTAAAGTTCACTATAGATCTCAGCCAAAAAGAATTTCTCTGACCCCCCAATACCATGATGCAACTAACCGCAGACACCTGAATGATATATTACTGAATTTGAGTTCAAGATCCACATTACAAACATCAGAAGGAATTTCTGGTTGCTCAGCCCTAGAAATAACACCTACATTTATATTTTTTGACAAACATGCATCTATTTAATTTACATGTATAAGACATATGCTACCATATATGAATACAATATCATAATCAAGCTTACATTTTGCAAAATCGGCCAGTTTCAAGTGATCTGGAATCACTATAATTTTTACTAGCATACACATATTTACCACGGCACACATATGTATATATTTATATATACATCAATTTATGCAATCACATATACTATCATACATAAATTCATACAACTATGCAATCAAAAATACTCATGCATGATCCGAGTTTATAACGAACATAACATATAGAATTTTCACAAAACATAGCAAGTATAGGGAGATTACTTATTTATCTCAATATACTATACCATACGATTGAATCTAGGGTGGATGGTTGCACAAAATCCTCTCTCCCACTCCTTGAAGCTCTCGGCAGTGATGATGAAAATAAGGGCTGTTAAATTTTTTTTTCCTTTCCTTGTCGATGTTGGCCAAAAGGATTGCAACAAAACAATTTAACAATATTGGATCACTGGAGGCAAACAAATGGCTGCACTCCTGTTTAGGGACCGAATAATTGCAACAAATAGAATTGCTATTGCCGCTGGCTGATGGCAACAACAACCAAAAAGAAAGAACTGCTCTCAATATATATATTTTTTGTTTCTCTTTTGCTGTTGAAGGGGGGGGGGCGGCAGGTAGGGTTTGGGTAGTTTAGGTTATTTAAATAGAAGGATAGTTTAGGTTTTGGGATATATCTTAGTTGTTTAGGATTTCTTCCATGTAATTTTATCTTTAGTTCACCTAATTATATTTGATTTAGGACTTATCCTAATTTCAAAATTCTAAATAGACTAGGATTTATCATCTTTGACTTTATTTAAATTTCTTTTTCTTTCCCTCGAAGTCACGGATGTAACAACGCTGTTGCATAAAGCTTGCCTTATATAGTTCATATATAATGTTGTTGTACTAACGAGCCATGAAGCTTTAAATATTACATCAATTGGCAAACATTTGTTGTGTTTGAACTATTTTCAGGTGCCACCATTAATGAACTAAACTAGTTCATTAAGTGAAGTACTTAGATAATTAAACTAAGTAGTTCATTAAAGGAAGCTATATTTGGAAAAGGCACAAAGGCAACAAGTTGAAGAAAGAAAAGTCTTCCACTCCCTCTCCACACATACTACACGCCATTTACCATAAATATATATATATATTCAGATTTTTTTGAAAAGGGCATATACACATATATTCCAACGTACTACCGATACGTTATATATTTTACGTACGTACGTTAACGTCACACCACCATACTTAACTCATATTTATGAGTATATTCAGGTCTTATATCATATGATATAAGTCATGGTGATGACAAATTTATTACGACACGTTAAAATGTTCTAAACCAAAAATTGTCGTATCGGGTGAATATCGAAACTTCGCCAACGTGTCACGTATTTATGATAAATAGATGGCCAGCCCCTACACTTCAAAAATAGCCATAAATTTTGTGGCTTACATGGTATGTGCATCCATAAAATCATTCCATGTTGGCACACACAAATCATCCCACATTAAGGCCAAATTGTGGAGATTCCAATTTCAATTTTGTCACATGGCTAGGCGCCACTTTAATCAGCCTTATGAGCTGAATATTAAAGTTTAATTTATGTATATTATGTGTAAGATAATATATATAACATGTGCAAAAAGTTGGAGTTTAATTAGAGAAAAATTGAGTAATCGATAAACGTCGAAAATTCGGTTTTCTACGTACACGACACATGGAACGTTTTTGGCACATCATATAACATGTATCTAGAAAATTTTTACATATTTCATCCATATCAAAGTGTTCTAGAAAATTCAATTAAGGGCTGATTGGAATATACCATGTGTGTTTTGTTAAATGTGCACTATTTTACAAAGTTTGCAAAAATAAAATTCAGCACATGCACAACCATGTCACACGTCTATTCCAGCTGAGTTGGAGCATATGTGGAGCTTTGTTGGCATCTTGATTGGTGAAGAATAAAGAATGCAATGTTGGTGACTTAAAGAAAGGAACTACAAAAGGTAACATTTCAAATCTTGTCATAATTGTGACACATGCTGAAAATTCAGCATGTGTGCTAAAGGCTGGCCGAAATTCTTCCCATTATGAGCCATATTTTGTTGTCTTGAATCATGTGGATAATTGGAAGATAATAAGGAAGTACTTTGAATTAATTATGAAATTAAAATGGTGATATTTTTAATATCACACATGCTGAAAATTTCAGCATGTGTTGGAATGTGTCATGGCCGATTTTATGCTCCAAATTCAACATATTTGATTCTACAATTTTCAAGGAATTAATGTATACATACATGGCAATGTTTTGAATATTGTGTGAATATCACACTTGATGAAAATTTCAGCATGTGGAATAAGCTTATGGCCGAAATTTATGAGACATCTTGGAGTTATTTGCCTAGCTAATTTTGTGTAATGATCTTGTGAATTATGGTAATCATTTTGTTATGATTTTGGCATATTTTTTAAGTGTTATTCTCAGATTTGTCTAGTCATCAAGTGATGACAACATCCAACCAATCAATGAGTGCCAAGTAAGCAAGAGCTTAATGATCATCCAATGAGAACATGCCAAGTAAGCAAAGACATGTCACAATGATGCCATATATTCTTCCAAGGACTTAGAAGTTAATTTTTAAGAGAAGAATATTGCATAAGGGGGGCGGCCAAGGACTTGATAAAATGAAGAAGAATTGCAAAATACAAGACAAGTCTCACAAGTGCAAAAAGCAAAAACCGTTTTCTACACTTTCTTCTTCTACCTTTCTTTCTTTCTTTTCTCTAAAAACCGATTGTATTCATATTCATACATCTTGAATAGGCTTCTTACATACCACCGTATTCTCTTTAGTGTTGTAAAAGATTGATCAAGTTGTGATCAATCTTGAACTTGCAAGGTGGTGGTGTTCGTGTGCATTGTATTCTCATACAAGGTTTGTAAAGGGTTGGAGGTTATGTGTAACTCCATCAACCCTGTGGTAAGGTATTATTTTGTGTTTGGTGATTAGTTCTAACCGAGGAAGATGTCCTCGAAGACTGGAGTAGGTTTTTGATAACCGAACCAGTATAAAAATCTTGGTGTCATTTACTTTCAGCACTTACTTTCAATTTCCGCACTGTTTATTGTTTTTGATCACGTTCGTAAAAATAGCAAACGAATTTAAAAAAATTACAAAACTTTCCAGAATCATAGCTACATGTCCTAAGGTTAATTTGGCACAAGTTTCAACCCTTTTGGATAAGTATAAGTCCTCCAAACGTCCAAAGTTTTGAGACTAGTGCAGTCTGATTTTCAGGATTGCAAAGGTTGAGATTTTGATTGTATTTGACTAACTTACCAAAATAATTTTTCAAAACTGTTTCAACCCATTTAAATAAAACGTATAAGGGGTTATTCTTTAAATTTTCAGAGCATTTGGAGTTACGTACAAATAGGAATTAAATTTTCAAATCACACTACAGTTTCTGGCAGATTTGCGCAATCTGACCACCAAGCAGTTTCAAGGGGTTAGAGGTTCAATTTAAATCTGAAATTTTTAAGAGACACTCATAACATCTGAGGCTAAGTTCTCTCCAAATTTCAGAATTTTCGAAGACCTAAAACCTAGTTTTTAGAACGTTTTAAAACTGGTCCTGAAAACAGAAACTTTTTTCAGAAGTTGGGTTTTTGGTTTAAAACCATTTTAAAAACCACATTTTTCGCACCCACTATTCAACCCTCCCCCTTTCTAGTGGTGACTTGCAGATCCTACAGGTGGTATCAGAGCGTGGGAACACTCACAACAAGAAGACCCAACGATCTGTGTGAGTTGGCAACCACTAGCCACGAAACCGAGGAAAAAGATATGTCAAGCCAAATGCCTCCACTATTTGAAAATGAGGTAGATTCTTATTCTGACTCGGATTCTGAACTATCTTATGATGATTTATATGTTGAATATCTTGAATTACATAAGTTTGTTAGAACTTTTGCAAAACAAAAGAAACGGTTAATTGAAGACAAAAAATTGTTAGAATCTTCTAACACAAATCTTGTGTCTCAATTAAATGATTCAAAAGAAGAGTCGTCTTGCATCATAAATTTATTAATGTCTGAAATTTCATCATTGACATCCGAGAACACTGAACTGAAAGCCGAGATTTCAAATTTGAAATCAAGAAACAAAGATCTAGAAAAGACTAGAAAACAATTCGATATGGATACTTGTATTCTAGATCATCTTATCTCTTATCAGAAGGATGGAAATGATAAAACCGAACTATGATACGATGAGAAAAGTGAGTCACTAAACAAACAAACAAAATTCATTCCATCAAAGAAAATGGATGCATCTAAGACATATATGGCATCTAAGAAGACGCCTAGACATTCCCTTATGACATCTTATTGTGCTTCATCTTGATATCGTACTAAGTATAATTATGTGCCGTATAAATATGAGAAGAAGACTGGTGCACCACTCATCTCATCTCATCGTGCTTCTTATTCTACATATCATACAAAGAGCTATCATGTGCCATATAGAAAGCCACTGATGCATATGCGACATTCACATCATAAAAATGCATCTAGATCACTCCCCGTGCATGCAATCCAAAAACGAAAATCACACTATATGCATGATGAGATTCTTGGTCAAAGGCCAAACGCATTTGTCCCGAACGTATATTATGCGTTTTCATCACCTTTCTCACCTTTTGGAAGACTTAGAAAGGTCACCCTAATTTGGGTACCAAAAGGGACACTCTCAAAGAGTTGAATAAATAACCCTTAAGAACGCACCTTTGAGATTATTTAAAATGCATGATTTTTTCTTCTTTACATGCACTTTTGATTGTCTTTCCAAAATAAAGGGGGAGACATTGCATGATTTAAGGGGGAGAGAGAAAGATCAATTGCTGCACAAATCAAGGGGGAGAGAATTCAAAATTCAAATTTGAATTTGTGCATGGTTGGAGGGGGGTGCGACAAGATTTAAATCATGAATGTAGATTATTTTATAAATCATCAAAAGGGGGAGATTGTAGAGAAAAGGAGTTTGAGCGATTTCAAAATGCATGATTTAAATAGTGTGTTACAAAGAAATGCATGACATATTTTATGACATGACACGTTGTTGCATAAAACTTGCCTTATATAGTTCATATATAATGTTGTCGTACTAACGAGCCATGAAGCTTTAAAGCTTACATCAAATGGCAAACATTTGTTGCGTTTATACTATTTTCAGGTGCCACCATTAATGAACTAAACTAGTTCATTAAGTGAAGTACTTAGTTAATTAAACTAAGTAGTTCACTAAAGGAAGCTATATTTGGAAAAGGCACAAAGGCAACGAGTTGAAGAAAGGAAAGTCTTCCACTCCCTCTCCACACATACTACACGCCATTTACTATAAATATATATATATATTCAGAAGAATTATGCTCCGGCGATCAAGGAAGCAGGTTTCGGCGATCCTGCGGCTTTAGGCCGCCGCCGCCGCCGCCGTTTGCTGCACTCCCCTTCCGATTGCAGCCCTCACATTGCCTGATATCCCGAAGCACTGAGCCGATACTACACAATTTTCTGTTATTGCGTTAGCCACATATGCACGATCAGAGGATATCGTTCACTCCGGCACTGATTCTTCCTCTCGATTTTCTCCATCCGCTGATCAGGCTCCAGGTTCCGGCGAACATTCTCTGATCGCTCAGCATCTGCCCTTCTCTGATCGTCTTTCGCCGTGATCATGACGGCCCAACCGACGTTTGCGGCGGTGGTCACCGGCGCCACCAATTCCACTGATATCCACATTGCACCGAAGTCGGTTTCACGGCACAAAGGCCTCCCTTTGGTCTCCTTTCTGGATGAAGAGATTGATGCATTGGCTGAACCCTACAGGTATTCATTGGTTGGTACTTTTTGGTATGGCAGGCCTCCTATAAAAGTTATACGTGAAGTATTTGAAAAAATAGGATTTAATCAGGACTTACGCATTACTTTGTTGGATAAATCGCATATCCTCCTTAATTTTCGCAACGAGGCGGACTATTTGCGCTGCTTTTATCGCCGCTCATGGCAGATTTCTGGTTGTCATATGAGAATAACCAAGTGGACTGTCGATTTTGATCCCAGTGCTGATGTTCCTATTGTTCCAATATGGGTTGCTTTGCCATATTTACCAATACATCTTCATCATAAAGCGGCTCTTTTTGAGGTGGTTAAACCCATTGGCACACCATTGAAGCTAGATGTCGCTACTATGGGTGGCCTTCGCCCATCAGTAGCACGGGTTTGTGTCGAGATTGACGTTTCGCAGGAGTTGCCTCAGAAAATATATCTTCAAGCAAAAGGTAGAATGATACTACAATCTATCATTTATGAGGACCTACCTATGTTTTCCACCACTTGCCGTCGTCTAGGACATGCAACAGCTGCATGTCCAACTACATCTAATCCTCAAGCTCCTACACCGGCCCCTCCTCCGCCTCCGCCACCCCCTATGAAATCTATGCGCCATCCCCAAAGATGGACACCAATCAAAAAGGGTAGGTTGGATTCAGAGGTGGCTCAGCCGGAACTTGCTGAGCCGACGGGTAACCAGGAGGATGACATCCCTACGCTGACGGCCTTGCAGTCTGAGGATGCTGCTCCTCACGGCCCTTCTCTGCTGCACCGGGTTGCAGCTGTTTTGCCAGAAGATGACTTTTGCGATGCTGCAGATAACCCCCTACCTGCCGACTGCACACGAGAGGACATGGGTCACTCTTCGGATACTGACTCGCCATTAGAAGGGTCACTGGAAGAGGTATTGGAGGTTACAGAGGATATCACTCGTAAATTGCAATCTATTCCCCCATCTCCTAATGATGACATTCTACTATCGCGCCTTACCACCAATGAATCTGAGGCCGACTTTGTACCGGTTGTTCCTAGACGTAAGAGGCGCACCCGTAAGGATTTACCACCTCTCCCGCCTTCTACGATCTTAACTCGAAGCGCATCTCACGTGGTTCAGGGAAGTACCTCTCTTACTCAATGAATTTCTTATTCTGGAATATTCGAGGCATGCGTGCCTCATTACCTAGGTTGAAACAGTTAATTATGGAACATCGTTTGCATTTACTAGCTTTATTAGAGCCCAAACACGAACCTTTAAGCATTTGTCGTTTTATGTTGCAGCTTGGTTTTACACATTCATATGCCTCTATTTCACATCGTATTTGGTTCTTTTGGCGGGATGCAGAGTTTCAATTACTTGACACTCAGGATCAGGGTCAAGTGGTGCATTTCACTCTTCACTCCGTCTCGTTGCAGTGGAAATTTGTACTTTCGGTGGTTTATGCCAGCACTACACCAGTCCAGCGACGGCTCCTCTGGCAAGCCCTGTGTGATTTTGCTATTTCGAATACTCTACCTTGGTTAGTTGGTGGAGATTTTAATACTTTTCGCGCGTTGGAAGATCATCGAGGTCGCTCGACTCCATCATTATCCGCTCTACAAGATTTTAATGACTGTATTGAGTACTGCTCTCTTATGGCTCCTCCTCACCAGGGCTCCAGATTTACTTGGGCAGATGGTAGAGGACTTGGTCGCATTAGTCGCAGATTAGATTGGTTATTTCTCACTTCCACTTTTCAAGCCAACTTTCAGATGCTACAGCTGACTCATTTACCGCGGGTTGCCTCGGATCACATGCCCATCTTACTCGTCTGTAGTCGACAGGAGGATATTTCTCGGCGCACATTCAGATTTCTGGACCCATGGTTGCATCATTCAAACTTTCATAATTATATGAAGCAGACATGGCAATCTTATCCTACTACAGGAGGTATGTATGGTTTTTACACCAAGCTACGCTCATTCAAAAAAGATATACAACGATGGAACCACGACGTCTTTGGCAATATATTTAATAACCTCAAGTATGCGGAGACACAGTTGAATCAGGCTGAAGCAGCTTTCGACTCCAACCCCACAGATGAACATCGTTCTGACTATCATAAGGCTAAGGCGGAATATCTACAAGCATCGACCGCGGAACTGCGATTCTGGAAACAAAAGGCTAGAGTAAAATGGCTTCAAGAGGGTGATGCTAACACCCAATATTTTCACTCTATAGTCAAGGGAAAGAGGACACAATTACGCATTCAACAAATACATGATGCTGAAGGCCATTTACTAACAGAACCTTCGGACATCATGGCGGCGGCGGTTTCTTTTTATACAGATTTGTTTGCTCCGGCAGTTACACAAAATCATGAGGCTGTCCTATCATATATTCCTCAGTTGGTAACGGATGAAGAAAATATACGACTGACCATGCTACCAACAGCAGCCGAAATCAAAGAGGCAGTCTGGCATTTAGATCCTCATAGTGCTGCTGGTCCAGATGGTTTTCATGGTATGTTTTATCGGTCATGTTGGTCGGTTATACATTCTGACGTAGAAAAGGCAGTACAAGAGTTCTTCCTTGGTATTCCGCAGCCATCGATTATGGCAAGTGCGGTTATCACTTTGATCCCCAAAACCACTTCCCCACACACTTTCGGTGACTTCAGACCAATATGTTTGACGAATTTTTTGAGTAAGGTATGTACACGCATTATCGCGACGCGATTGGGGCAACTTCTGCCGAAGTTGATATCTTCGGAACAAACAGGATTTCTCCCTGGGCATGACATCTCCACCCAAGTATTATTGGCTCGAGAAATGGTGCATATGTTGGATGCTGGCACTTCACACTTATGTTTAAAATTGGATATGATGAAAGCTTTTGATCGTGTCAGTTGGGATTATTTGGAGAGAATATTGTTGGGTTTTGGCTTCTCGGGTTTCTTCACTAGATTGATCCTAAATCATCTCCGAGCTACTACGTTATCTGTTTTGATTAATGGCGCACCATCTCCATCATTCCGGCCACATAGGGGAGTGAAACAAGGAGATCCATTATCTCCTCTGCTTTTTATTCTGTCTTCTGAGGGATTCAGTCGAGGCTTATCCTCTTTAGTGGCATCTGGCAATATTCAATCATTTAGCCTTGGTCGTATCCCCTTTGCCATCTCTCATTTGGCGTATGCAGACGATCTACTTGTCTTTCTGCAAGGTACACAACGTAATATTCGGCGATTTAAGAGGTTCTTAACGGATTACGAAGCAGCTTCGGGACAAAAGGTCAATTTCCACAAGAGTAGTATGATACCATCTGCCCGACTCTCTGAACAGGGGGTTCGACATCTACAGGAGATCCTTGGGATGAGGCTTTCGACACTCCCTTTCCGCTATTTAGGATCTTATCTTCACAAGGGTATTAACCGTTCAACATACTGTGCCACAATATTACAACATTTTGATGATAAATTACAAGGATGGCATTCCAAATTATTATCTACTGCAGGCATATTAGTCCTACTGCGCGCGGTGCTCTTTGCGCTCCCTCTGCATGTCATGGCCGCAGGGGGGCTCCCAAAATCTGTCATCAAGATGATACAGCAGAAAATGGCTACTTTTTATTGGGGACAGCGCTGACATTGGGTTTCATGGTCCACTATCACTTTACCTACGGAGGAGGGTGGATTAGGGATACGCGATCTTTATTCTTTGCAGCAGGCATATCATTGCAGAATATGGTGGTTATATCATAAGCAAGATACGTTGTGGAGCCGATATATGCACGCCAAATATGGACGTAGGGGAGACTTCCGGCCACGTCTGCCGGATTCACCGGTGTGGAAGCTTATTTGTCGCATCCATCAGATTTGTGTGATGCATACTTCAGGGTCCAATAATCATCTCACTTGGCAGCCCTCCCCCTCAGGAGAATTTGCGCTTAAATCGGCTTACAATATTTGTCGCTCATCTAAACCCATCTTGCTGTCTGCAAAGTTCATTTGGTTTAAACACCATTCACCATCCATCCGTCTATTCCTCTGGAGATTATTTCATGCGGCTTTACCATTTGAGGATTACATAGGCTCTTATTTGATTGCACGTCCCACACAGTGCCCATTTTGCAAGCAGCATTCTTCCTCAGTCGATCATGTGTTCTTGAATTGTGCAGCAATCCAGTCCATGTGGCTTTTCTTTGCCTCTGAATTACAGAATATATTTCCGACTACATACACTATTCGACAGTATTTATTAGCTTGGTGGTACCGTTCATCCTTTTCGTCCTTTGATGGGGTGCTCAAGATTGTAGTCCCTGGCATTTTGGTCTACAATATATGGCGTCATTATGCAAATATGGTATGTGGAGATCAAACATCATTTTCTATATCTGCACTCCGAAATACTGTTCTTTTTGAGCTTCATATGTGGGTTCATTCAATCCAAGGTACCAAGCTAGCTGCCGGACCCGTTTCGCTGTTATCCTGGTTGCCAATACCTCGCCCTCCGCGTCTACTAGTGGTGAAATGGCTTACTCCCCCAACAGGTCGCTTTAAACTTAATGTGGATGCCGCGGTTTGCCGCTCCAATGCGGCAGGAGGTCTCATTTTACGCGACTCATGTGGAGCATGTGTCAGGGCGGTAGCTTTCCGCCTCCCATATTGTCCACCTTTGCAGGCTGAAATTCAAACAGCCCTGTTTGGCTTGCTGTATTTCCTGCCCTTATACAGGTCTCTGATTTTAGAGACTGATTGTGCACAGCTAATTCAACGTCTAAGTAAACAGCAGCCTGTGTTTGGAAACTTCCATCTTAAACTACTACAGCAGTTGATCACTCGTCATAATTTGGAAATTCAGCATGTATTAAGAGAAGCAAATATGCCGGCACATTATTTGGCGCAGCACGCAATGCAATCGCCTTGCACTTCTATCTTCACGCCGTCCAGCCTGCCTTCAATGGTCCGTGCCGCGGCTTCTTTGGACCTCACATCAGTTGCTGTGCGTAGACAGTCAGCATAACGTCTTCCATATGGATTGGCCCGCACATCTTTTTCCTGTCTGTGCTCGATTGAGTACAGACAGGCAGGGTATGTTGATTGTTCTCTTTCATTTATTGATTATTGTCATTTGCCATGCTTACACACATCTTGCTTTTCCATATACATGGTTTATGCTTGGCGAGGATGATCATTCACTATGCGTTGGAAAGAGCACTTTCATGAACAGTTATATTGATGGGCGAAGGTGTACTGTTGCTGCCTGCACTGTTTGCTCTGCAGGCAGCCTTGGTGGGTACACTATCTTGTCTGTTTATTTTATAGGGCGGATGTTGCTACGACTATGTGATATATACTTTTATTTGGCTGCTGCATGTCTTTCTATGTGTTGGCAATCTGGGATTCTTGCTGTTGTCGGGAGCTTCTTTCATCCTATACACTCATCTCACGCGCTAGACTGTATGGCCTTCCACGTGGCGCAAAGTCCTTGGTGTGAGCTAGCTCAGTATGTCTTCCACAGGGATTGGCGTTTTATGACACATCCTGTCTGTGTCCCGAGGGATGCAGGCAGGCTCGGTACGCTAACTTATCACTTACTCTGCGGTTTATATTTTCTTAAAATGACTCATAATTTGTTCTTGGTGCCTGCTGTTTCATGTATTGGATTATATCTGGTGCTGCCCATGGATGGTGTTTCATGTATCCGGCTGGAACCATTGGAGATGACACTTTGGAAGCATTGTTTCGGCTACATTCGACATCTACACCAACTGGACGGAAACCAACAACTGGACACATATTTACATAATATACATTTCAATGATGGTCGTATAAATATGTACGCTTTTTCCTTCGCTAGGGTTTTATCCACAAGGGTGGTTTTTCCTAGCAAGGTTTTAATGCGGCATATCGTATACGACTGGAGATATGTCCTCCTTAGTTCGTTATTTCATTTGTTCACTTACTCTGAACTCTTGTAATATGGTTTTCCTCCGCCATAAGTGAGGCTTCTCTTTTAATAAAATATATATAAGCTTTTCAAAAAAAAATATATATATATATATTCAGATTTTTTGAAAAAGGCACATACACATATATTGCAATGTACTACCGACACGTTATATATTTTACGTACGTACGTTAACGTCACACCACCATACTTAACTCATATTTATGAGTATATTCCTGTCTTATATCATATGATATATGTTGTACCCCAACGATCATGTACGTGAAAACTATGAATATGAGACGGAATGAAAGCGACAATTTCTTTTAGCGCATGTTACTTAAGTCAACTTGACCCTCTTTACTTAATAATTCTTGAGGTGATACCAAGCCAAATTAAATAATGGAAACTTCAAGAAAGTAGTACATGAAATATAGAATTATATGAACCATACATACCATAATGTATGTATGTGCGTGTATATGATATATGTGTACGAAATGTATAAATACCTACATGCGTATACATAGGAAGATATATATATATATATATATATATATATATATATATATATATATATAGATATGTATAGTGCACATGGCGTGTATATGTATGTATACATACACATACTAATCTTAGAATATGATAAAATAAAGAAAACAATATAGTGCATGAGTTAAAATTACAAGAAATATCAAGTTGCCCAAGAAGCCTAAAATTCGGCCAAGGCATGAATGGGGATTCTAGAATTCTCTAGCCAATTTTATGTTGGACCTGTATAGCACCACTAGAAGGGGGGGTTGAATAGTGAGTGCGGAAAAAATTGGTTTATAAAAATTTTAAGGACCAATTACTCACTTTTGAAAACAGAGACTGCTTTCAGGACCCGTTTTTAAACACTTGGTTGACTGGGTTGTAGACCTCCAAAAATAGTAAACTTTTGACACAATGTACTCTCAGGTGTTATGAAGGTGTCATAAAAATTTCAGATTAAAACTCAAAGGTTAAGTCACTCAAATGTGGTACGTGATCTGACAGTGTCAGTTTGGACAGAACCTGTACCTTAAAATGAAAAACTTATTCCTATTTGGTGACAACTCCAAATGACCTGAAACGTTTATGGGATGACCCTTAGGATGTGTAGTATACTCAGTTAAAACAGTTTTGAAAAATTCCTTTGGGAAGTATGTCCACCAAGTTGATGTTCTCAACCTCTGCCAATCTGAAAAATAGATTTGCACTAGTCTCAGAACTATGAACGTTTGGATGACTTATACTTATCCAAATTTGATAAAATCAGTGGGAAATGAACCTAAGACACAAGGCTATGTTTCTGAAAATTTTATGATTTTTGAAAATTATTTGCTATTTTTACCGAGATCATAAATATGATGCAAAAACAGAAACTGAGAGTAAAAATGCTGAAAGTAAGAACACCAAGAATTTTATACTAGTTCGGCCAACGTGACCTACTCCAGTCTTCAAGGACACCTTCCTTGGTTTTCACTAGTCACCAAAGTCACCTTAGAATAAGGATGGATAGAGTTATACACCAACTCCTTCAATCCAAACCCTTTTACAATGTTCTACACAAAGAACAACACCAAAGAATCACCAATCAGCACCACCTCACCAAATGAAGGTTTGATCACACCTTAATCAACCTTGTACACCAATGAATCTTATTTGGGTGATTTGTATGAAGCCTATACTGAATATGACATGTAAGTATGATAGGCTTTGGGTATATACAAGAGATGAATAGGGAAAATGAAGTGAAGTCTTGCAAACACTAAACAGAATTTTGCACTTGTTGTTCTTGTCTTGTGTTGATCATCTCTTGCCCTTTTATAGTCATTTGGGGCGCCTAGAAGGTTGAGAGGAGCCTCCCAAATCTGATTTGAATTGTCTTGTAATGCCTTTGAATAAATTTGAATGCTTTAGGTCATTAATTCCCCCCAAAACTTCAGCCACCAATCTGAAATTTCAAATTCAAAAACAGAATTTTCAGCTTTGTTTGGTCTTGTCTTTGACTCCTTAATTTGTGTATCTTTGTCTTCCATCATTGCTTGGTCTTTATTCATCAATTATATTATATTATGAACTCCTCCAAGGCTCCCAACATGCTGTCCCAGCAGCCCCATCTGGTCAGCCAATGTGCTGAATTCAAATCTGAATTTTGCATGGTAACAATGTAGAATTCTTCATGAACATGGTAAATTTCTTTTACCATTTTACCTTGCCTTCTAGAACCTTTCAAGATATGTCTTTGGCTGTGTAATTCATGTATAATACATGAATAAATACATGTGGCATCATGTAGCAAATAAACGTTCCATGTACGATGATGTAGTAACTTCAAATTTCATCTTCCGTTGATTGCTCGGTTTTTCTCCGTTTGTCTCAAACCTCTTCAACATATAAAATGTGTAATGTAACATGCAATATACATATAAATATGTATAATCTCAGCTCCAATGTGTATAAGATGTTCGGCCAAGAGGTATATCAATTTTGAATTTGATTTTCAGAGAAATAAGGAAGATGATGGAGAATTGATATATGTATTTGTTTTGTGACTTTGGTATTGATCTCTCCATGTAGTGCACGAAAGTTTTGAGCATTGGAAATGTATATTGGCTGGCCATCTTTGTATGATAAGTATATGATGTGTCGGAGATGGCTCGATAGTCATATAATATGTCACATTTCGGTTTATGCACTTTTGTCATGTCGATGTAATTTTGGAAGTTTGATGACATGAAATATATGTATTGAGAGTATCATGAATGTGTATATGATGTATATATGACTCTCTTGTCGTTGACATGTGTTGATGGCATATTGACAAAGTGTCGAGATAGAAAGATATAGCTTGTCGTCTCGGAGATAGAAATATATGTCGAATGTATATCCATGAAATGCATATATATATGCCGTGTGACTCCAAGAATTATATGATGTGTGTATCCATAAAATATATATGCCGAGTATGTCCAAGATATATATATGCCATATCCAAGAGATGTATATATACCGTGTATATCACCTGAGAATATTATCAATATGTGCCATATGATTTAAGCCTTAACGCTTCATGGCTCGTTAGTACAACAGTGATAGATACAGACATATAAGACATATGCATTTTGAAATCTCATAACATCATGTAATCATATAAATCATGCACTTGTAAATCATTCAAACCATGATTTCTCAACAATCTCCGCCTTTTGATGATTTGCAAAATAATCTTTAGTCATGAATTAGATATAATCACACTTACGCATTCATAAGATGTATTTCAAAATCTAATTTCAAATACTCCCCCTTAAATCAATCTCTCTCTTTATATCATACATTTGAATTAGCAAATTCTCACTCTCTCTTTGACCTCAAAATCATGCTTTTTCTCCCCCTTGATTTTGTAAATCACATCAAAAGATACATTTGGAGAAAACAACATTTTATAGCATATCAATGGAAATCATGCCTAATTTAGATCGTAAATTTTCATACGTTTCTTGATTAAGGGCTTTTGTAAAGATATCAGCTATTTGTTCTTCAGTACGAACGTGATCTATAATAATATTACCATTACTTACATGATCACGAAGAAAATGATATCTTACATCTATGTGTTTTGCCTTAGAGTGTAAAACAGGGTTCTTAGATAAGTTGATAGCACTTGTACTGTCACAATATATGGGGATTTTATTTACAGTTATCCCAAAGTCTGAAATTTGTTGTTTTAGCCATAGTAACTGTGTGCAACAAAGACTTAACGCCATGTATTCTGCCTCAGTAGTTGATAATGCTACACTAGCTTGTTTCTTTGAACACCATGATACCAATGAGTTTCCAATAAATTGACATGTACCACTTGTACTTTTTCTGTCTATCTTACACCCTCCATAATCAGCATCAATATAAGCATGTAGATTGAATTCAGAGTTTTTATCATACCAAATACCTAATGTGGGAGTGTGCTTAATGTACCAAAATATTCGTTTTACAGCATTATAATGTGAGACTTTCGGGTTACTTTGAAAACGAGCACACATACACACACTAAACATGATATCAGGTCTACTTGTAGTAAGATAAAGCAAAGAGCCAATCATAGATCTATATAATCCGTTGTCAAAGTCTTTTCCAGTTTCATCTTTATCAAGCTTAGTTGCTATACTCATGGGGGTTGTAGATGGCTTTAAATTCTCAAAGCTAAACTTTTTAATCATGTCATTCACATATTTTGCTTGACTTATGTGTATTCCTTTATTAATTTGTTTAATTTGCAAGCCAAGAAAATAATTTAGTTCACCTACCATCGACATTTCAAATTCAGATTTCATACCGTTTTCAAATTCTTCAACTAATTTATCACAAGTAGATCCAAAGATAATATCATCAACATAAATTTGAAGAAATCTGATTTTTCTTGTTTTAAGAATAGTGTACTGTCGATGGTTCCTCTTTTAAATCCATTTTCTAAGAGAAAAGTGGCAAAATGATCGTACCAAGCTCTAGGAGCTTGTTTTAAGCCATATAGTGCTTTCTTTAACTTGTATACATGATTAGGGTATATCATATCCTCAAAGCCAGGTGGTCGTTTTACATAGACTTCTTCTTGTATAAAACCATTTAAGAATGCACTTTTTACGTCCATTTGGTAAAGTTTAAAATTCTTTATGCAAGCAATAGCAAGTAGTAATCGTATAGCTTCTAATCGTGCTACAGGTGCAAATGTTTCATCATAGTCTATGCCTTCTTCTTGATTATATCCTTGAGCTACAAGCCTAGCTTTGTTTCTAACCACTTTACCATCTTCATTCATTTTGTTTCTAAACACCCATTTTGTACCTATTATTGTTTTATCTTGTGGTTGAGGTACTAAATCCCAAACATCATTTCTTGTAAATTGATTAAGTTCATCATGCATAGCATCAATCCAAGAAGAATCATTTAAAGCATCAAACACATTCTTGGGTTCTATTTTCGAAATCATAGCATGGAATTGATTTATTTCATCTTCATTTTTTCTTCTACGTGGTCGTACACCTTGTGATATATCACCTATGATAAGTTCATGTGGATGATTCTTATGAAATCTTGTTTGATTATTTTCTAAGTTCCCATGCATTTCTAAGTGATCATGCGTTTCTAGTGTGTTGTGTTCATCATGTACTATATTTTCTTCTATATCATCAATCACAGATTCGAGTTCAAAATCACCATCATAATCTTTAGTTGTTTCATGTTCACCGAATTCATTGAATTTCACATGAATAGATTCTAAGATTTGCCTAGTGATAGGATCATAACATCTATATGCCTTAGAATTTACAGAATATCCAACAAAGATGCATTCAATGGATTTAGACTCAAATTTATCTAGATTATCTTTTGTGTTGAGTACAAAGCATTTACATCCAAACACAGGAAAATAGTCAATCTTTGGCATTCGATCATTTAAAATCTCATAAGGAGTTTTGTTTATTTTCTTTCTAATTGATAAACGGTTGACTATATAGCATGCACAATTTACAGCTTCTGCCCACAAGAATTTAGGTAGTTTATTTTTACATAACATTGTTCTTGCAATTTTTTGTAGTGTCCTATTCTTTCTTTCTACTACGCCGTTTGATTGAGGTGTTCTAGGTGGTGAAAATTCATGTTTAATACCCTTTTCTTCACAAAATGCAATCATATCTTTATTTTTAAATTCACCGCCTCTATCGCTTCTAATTTTCTTCGCATTTATGCCATATTCATTTTCAAGTTGTTTTATTAATTTGGCAATCTCAACTGCACTATCATCTTTATTTGCAAGAAATAAAGTCCATGTATAACGAGAAAAATCATCAATTATGACACATGCATAGTGTCTCCCTCCAAGGCTTTTAGTACGACTAGGACCAAACAAATCAATGTGTAATAGTTCTAAGATAGTAAATGTGCTGATCTCATTCTTAGACTTAAGTGATTCACGTGTTTGTTTGCCTCTAATACAAGATTCACATAACTTAAAGTTATCCGTATCAAGTTTAGGCAATCCTCGTACTAGATTCTTTCGTTGAAGTTTTTCAAGAGTTGATATGCCAATATGTCCTAACCGTCTATGCCATAAGTTTACATTTGGTTCATTTGTCATAAAACATTTTACTCTAGCATCTAGCATATCATCTATGGATAGTGTAAAAATATTTCCTTCTCTTTTTCCTTTTAGTACGGTTTCTCCATTTTTATTAATAATATTGCAATATGGATGAGAGAAACATACATCATAACCATTATCAATAAATTGTGAAATACTAAGTAAGTTGTATGATAGATTACTTACTAGGAACACGTTGGAGATTTGAAGAGTACTTGGATTTCCGATTGTTCCTTTTCCAATGATTCGACCTTCATTGTTATCTCCAAA
>AP025062.1:10315287-10509998 GCA_036186865.1 Eustoma russellianum | reverse complement strand
CACCCGTCATATGTCTTGAACACCCACTATCAAGAAACCACTTATTTCCTGTATCTTTTGCTACCTACAAAACATAACACTAACTTAGGTACCCTTTAATTTTGGGTCCTTACGGGTTAGTAATTTAGACCTTTGTAAGAATACTTTTTGGTATCCAAACTTGGGTAACCTTTCTTGGTCTTCCAAAAGATGATAAGATATAGTACATGTTGTTTTCATCTCTATTTTGCCTATAGTGGCCGAATGTGCCAATGTGAGTTGATTTGTGATAAGTGTTTCGGTTTGTTGGCAATGTGTGTGATCTAGATGCGTTTGAATGTTGCATATGCTTTGATGACTTCCTTTGATATCTATATGGAACATGCTTGTATTTTTCATGTGATGAACTATAGGTAGTGCGATGAGATGCCATTAATGTCTTGCTAGTTTGTATTGTTACCTTCTTAGGCTTCTCAATTGTTTTGAAGACATGTTGTTGTTTAAATGATGATGCAACAAAGTTTGTAGATTTACTTTGTACATGAGTATCTTTACTATACCCTAATCCGGTTTTGTCATTGTCATGCTTTTGAGAAGAGATAAGATGATCTAGCATGCAAGTTCCTTTATCAATTTCTTTACAGTATTCTCTAATTCTATGTTTCTTGATCTCAAGTCTATGATCTCGGATTTCATTTCAACATTTTCGGATGTTAAAGAAATAATTTCAGACCTCAATGCACTAATTATACTTGACAACTCTTCTTTTGAATCGTTTAATTGAGACACAAGATTTGTGTTAGAGGATTCTAACAATTTCTTGTCTTCAACTAAGCATTTCTTTTCTTTAGCAAGAGCTTTTGAAAATTTATGCAATTCAAGATATTCACTAAACAAATCATCATATGAAGCTTCATTATCAGAATCAGAATCGGAATTTACCTCATTTGACGCCTTTGATGCAAAGCAAACTTGAGCCGTTTCATCCTCAACTTCTTCATTTTCTGAGTCAGATGAATAACTCCATGTAGAAGCTATAAAGGCCCTTCTTGTATTCCTTTGTTTCGGTTCTGAGACGAGTCTAGTATGTGTCCGTTCCTTTTCATGGTTTTTGTTCATTTTTTTGTCCTTGTTTGGACAGTTATAGGAAATATGTCCAGATTTTCCACAGTCATAACATTTCATGTCTTTATCATTGTTCTTATTTCTGTTTGACTTAGATGAAGTGGATTTATGTTTGTTTCTAAATGACTTCTTCATAAATTTTCTTAATCCTTTAGCCAATAGAATTAGATTTTCATCATCCGAATCCGTGTCACTATCATTTACGCAATTAGAAGAAGTAGAGACGTATTCCTTTGAATTGAAAGCTATTGTCTTACTTTGGTTGGAAGTTGATTCGGATTTCCTCATAGTAAGTTTGTTTTCATATACCTTCAATGATCCAATCAATTCCTCCATTTTTATTGACTTGGTTTCTTTACTTCCTTCTATTGCGGTAACTTTCGGATCCCATTCGGATGGAAGGCTTCTCAATACCTTTTGTACCTTTTCCTGTGAAGTGAAAGCTTTGCCAAGAGACTCAAGAGAATTGTAAATGTTAGTTAATCTCAAATCCATATCAACAATGGATTCATTTGGCAACAATTTGAAGGATTCAAGAGTAGACATAAGCATATTGATTTTGGACTCTTTTACTTGACTTGTTCCTTCATGCTTCATTTCTAAACTCTTCCACATATCTTGTGCATTAGAACAATTAGATACATAACTAGATTCACTTTTGCTCAAACCATTTAGAAGAAGTTGCATAGCTTTAGCATTCATACTTAGCTTCTTCTTATCATCACTTGTATACTCTAGTTTAGACTTTGTAACTTCTATATCAACACCATCAACCGCGGTTATCTTAGATGGAACAAAAGGACCATCTTCTATTATAGACCACAAATCAATATCAATAGCCATAAGAAACAATTTCATACGAAGTTTCCAATGATTAAAAGACTCACCATCAAAGAGTGGAGGCCTTTGGCTAGACATACCTTCTTGCTTGGTTTTGTGACTAGTTGATGCCATCTCACAAAGATTGTTATATCTTCTTGTTGTGAGTGTACCTCGCTCTGATACCAATTGTTGGACCTGTATAGCACCACTAGAAGGGGGGGTTGAATAGTGAGTGCGGAAAAAATTGGTTTATAAAAATTTTAAGGACCAATTACTCACTTCTGAAAACAGAGACTGCTTTCAGGACCCGTTTTTAAACACTTGGTTGACTGGGTTGTAGACCTCCAAAAATAGTAAACTTTTGACACAATGTACTCTCAGGTGTTATTAAGGTTTCATAAAAATTTCAGATTAAAACTCAAAGGTTAAGTCACTCAAATGTGGTACGTGATCTGACAGTGTCAGTTTGGACAGAACCTGTACCTTAAAATGAAAAACTTATTCCTATTTGGTGACAACTCCAAATGACCTGAAACTTTTATGGGATGACCCTTACGATGTTTAGTATACTCAATTAAAACAGTTTTGAAAAATTCCTTTGGGAAGTATGTCCACCAAGTTGATGTTCTCAACCTCTGCCAATCTGAAAAACAGATTTGCACTAGTCTCAGAACTATGAACGTTTGGATGACTTATACTTATCCAAATTTGATAAAATCAGTGGGAAATGAACCCTAAGACACAAGGCTATGTTTCTGCAAATTTTTATGATTTTTGAAAATTATTTGCTATTTTTACCGAGATCATAAATATGATGCAAAAACAGAAACTGAGAGTAAAAATGCTGAAAGTAATAACACCAAGAATTTTATACTGGTTCGGCCAACGTGACCTACTCCAGTCTTCAAGGACACATTCCTTGGTTTTCACTAGTCACCAAAGTCACCTTAGAATAAGGGTGGATAGAGTTATACACCAACTCCTTCAATCCAAACCCTTTTACAATGTTCTACACAAAGAACAACACCAAAGAATCACCAATCAGCACCACCTCACCAAATGAAGGTTTGATCACACCTTGATCAACCTTGTACACCAATGAATCTTATTTGGGTGATGTGTATGAAGCCTATACTGAATATGACATGTAAGTATGATAGGCTTTGGGTATATACAAGAGATGAATATGGAAAATGAAGTGAAGTCTTGCAAACACTAAACAGAATTTTGCACTTGTTGTTCTTGTCTTGTGTTGATCATCTCTTGCCCTTTTTATAGTCATTTGGGGCGCCTAGAAGGTTGAGAGGAGCCTCCCAAATCTGATTTGAATTGTCTTGTAATGCCTTTGAATAAATTTGAATGCTTTAGGTCATTAATTCCCCCCAAAACTTCAGCCACAAATCTGAAATTTCAAATTCAAAAACAGAATTTTCAGCTTTGTTTGGTCTTGTCTTTGACTCCTTAATTTGTGTATCTTTGTCTTCCATCATTGCTTGGTCTTTCTTCATCAATTATATTATATTATGAACTCCTCCAAGGCTCCCAACATGCTGTCCCAGCAGCCCCATCTGGTCAGCCAATGTGCTGAATTCAAATCTGAATTTTGTATGGTAACAATGTAGAATTCTTCATGAACATGGTAAATTTCTTTTACCATTTTACCTTGCCTTCTAGAACCTTTCAAGATATGTCTTTGGCTGTGTAATTCATGTATAATACATGAATAAATACATGTGGCATCATGTAGCAAATAAACGTTCCATGTACGATGATGTAGTAACTTCAAATTTCATCTTCCGTTGATTGCTCGGTTTTTTCTCCGTTTTGTCTCAAACCTCTTCAACATATAAAATGTGTAATGTAACATGCAATATACATATAAATATGTATAATCTCAGCTCCAATGTGTATAAGATGTTCGGCCAAGAGGTATATCAATTTTGAATTTGATTTTCAGAGAAATAAGGAAGATGATGGAGAATTGATATATGTATTTGTTTTGTGACTTTGGTATTGATCTCTCCATGTAGTGCACGAAAGTTTTGAGTATTGGAAATGTATATTGGCTGACCATCTTTGTATGATAAGTATATGATGTGTCGGAGATGGCTCGATAGTCATATAATATGACACATTTCGGTTTATGCACTTTTGTCATGTCGATGTAATTTTGGAAGTTTGATGACATGAAATATATGTATTGAGAGTATCATGAATGTGTATATGATGTATATATGACTCTCTTGTCGTTGACATGTGTTGATGGCATATTGACAAAGTGTCGAGATAGAAAGATATAGCTTGTTGTCTCGGAGATAGAAATATATGTCGAATGTATATCCATGAAATGCATATATATATGCCGTGTGACTCCAAGAATTATATGATGTGTGTATCCATAAAATATATATGCCGAGTATGTCCAAGATATATATATGCCATATCCAAGAGATGTATATATGCCGTGTATATCACCTGAGAATATTATCAATATGTGCCATATGATTTAAGACTTAACGCTTCATGGCTCGTTAGTACAACAGTGATAGATACAGACATATAAGACATACGCATTTTGAAATCTCATAACATCATGTAATCATATAAATCATGCACTTGTAAATCATTCAAACCATGATTTCTCAACATTTTATTAGTTAAAATAATTACTTAAAGTCTACTACAACATTAAGACAAGAAGTTATTATGCAAAGAATAAATAGAAAACAAAATAGACATGCATTTAAGGAACAAGTAAGACAACTCATTAAAGAAAAAAGTAGTATGGTTGAGGTCATAAAGACCCCAGCCAAAATCGGCCCCTACATGATTAACCATGGAGGATTTTTAAATCCTACCATGGTTACTTTTTCCCTTAAACCAAGGTTAAGATAACCATGATTTGATAAAGTAACTTGGGTTAGCCCAAAAGTAACCATAGTTGGAATAAAGTAACCAAGGTTATACTAACTTAACCTTGATTAGCACTCAAGAAAGCCCTAAACCTCACAATTATCCCTCCAAAATCGGCCAAGCCCTCCCCATCTCCTAGATTTTTAAATCTTGCAAGACTACACCCTACATTCATCTAGAAAATTCTTCCCAAGCAAGCCAAGCAACACTTAGCAAAATTCCCTCCTACTCTCACCAATATTTTGGCCCTATACTCTTGAAGGATAGAAGTTCAACTTCACTTCCAAGACTCAAGAAGACATCTAGGTAAGTCTTGTTCCAAGTTTCCTTAAATAAATTCTTATTTTAGAGAAGAATGAAGCTAACATGAATCTTTTCCTTTTATTCCATCAAAACGTATGCTCAAGGTAAGGAAGGAGAAGGATTTCAACTCATCTCACACCTTAACGAAGCAAAGACAAGAGCTTTAGCTTGAAGAGGCAAGTATACAATGATCTCTCATGATTTATTTAAAGAGTTTGTGACTTGAATGCTTAGAGGTGCTTAAGATTCAATCTTTAGTTGAATATCTTAAGTTTGTGACTATATCTTAGTGATTCCCTAAGAATAATGCCTTGCATGTGACTTATTCCTTTAAAGATGAAGCCTTTTCCCATATGCTATATGAAATAAGGCTGACCTAGAGTGAAATAAGGTTCACCTAAGTAGGTCTAGACAAGATTGACTTGTGAATGTAACACAAAAGGTCCTAAGGAAAGAATACATGTGAAAGCTAGGAGCTTTATGAGGTTGTTGGTAAGTTTGGATTAAGATGACTCTTGAATATGAATGCATGTTTGAATATGTAAGTAAAATGTGGTTAAGGCAACACACAAGTTTCGGCCCAAAGTATTGAGTGAAAACATGGACATTTGACTTGGATAAGATGACAAATTAGCAAACAACTGGAAGTAGACAGAATAGAGTGATGTTTTAGATGGTTTAAGAACTGACCTTATAGACCTTCAATGAAGCTAAGTTTTGGCACAGAGCTAGCCACGTGAGTGTAGTGCAAGTTAGAGTTGGAATTTCGTTAAAATCAGTTACGGATTATTTTTAAGAAATTATACGGTAAAACTGCTCCAGAAGAAAATTCTGGAGTTGGGCAGAATTGATCACTGGATTCAACGAATTAAAAGAGGACCTTGTGGACCTTCAATAAATCTGAATTTTGGCACAGAGATAGTCCCATGAGTGTAGCAGAGATTAGAGTTAGAATTTTGGTAAAATAAGTTATGGATAATTTTTAATAAAATATTCGGTAAGACTGGTCAGACTTAAAAAACGGGAACTGAGAAGAATTGTAGCCTCTTTTGGTTGGCTTGAAAAGAGACCTTGTAGATGACTAATAAAGCTGATTTTTGGCATGGTAATAATCTTATGAGTGTGGTGAACACGCCAGCTAGAATTTTGGTAAAACAAGCTCTGGATTATTTTATATGAATTAATTGGTCAAACTGCTCAACTGAAATCACTGGAATCAACCTGAAATTTAGTAACGACTTTATGGACTCAGAAAGGGAACTTTGAGAATGAAAATAGGCTAAATTTCGGTAGGATACTAGTTCCACATGTTTATGACTTGTGAAAGTTGGAATTTCTGAAAAACAAATCACGGATTTGCCGCAATTGAATTTTTGGTAAAATAGGTCAGATCAGTTTCAGCATCTAACCCATTTCAGAAATTAAGTAAATAAGCCCCTTTTATGATTATCGAAATAATCTGAAATTTTTACGACATGTATCTAAGATTCCACCAAATGTATTTGTGACAAAAGATCAAGGAAATGAACCTATTTGGTTAGCTTAATCGCCCCATGAATACGAAGTAAAAGTCTGGAAGTATTTAGCTTCGAAATTCATGCATGTTGACATGTTATAAGGAATGCATACGATTATCCATGTCATGGCTTGCATTGCATATCACTACATGTATCACGCATGATCATGAAACTGATTTTCATGGATTTTATGATGCAAGCAAGTTTTATAAGCAACTGTGTTTTCGTATGCATGAAAAGTTTTTTACGGTCCCATGTTTTTAAAGAAAGCTTCATGATTCCTTTGCTGGCCAAGCATGCGACTAACCCGACTCCAGACCCGGGGTTAATTGGTCTGATGACATGATATGTTCTGGACTCGTTCAGATCCGGGGTTAATTGATCTGATATCTATTCTGGACCCGTTCAGATCCGGGGTTAATTGGTCTGATATCTGTTCTGGACCCGTTCAGATCTGGGGTTAATTGATCTGATATCTGTTCTGGACCCGTTTTGATCCGGGGTTAATTGATCTGATATATGTTCTGGACCCGTTCAGGCCCAGGGTTAATTGGTCTGATGATATGCTCTGGACCCGTTCAGATCCGGGGTTAATTGATCTGACACTCTGTTTTTACGACATGTTACTTTATGGGACCAAAATGATGTTTTGACATGACATGACATCATGCATTGCATCTTGCATAATTCACGATCATGAGGACATGTTGCATGTTACGGTTAATGGTTATAAGTTATTATTGGTATAGCATTACCTAAAAACATGCTTAAGCCGAACGCCAAGTAAGTTCAGGATCTAAGACCAGGTATGGTATAGCATTCCCTAAAAATATGCTTAAGCTGAACGTCAAGCAAGCTCAGGATTTAAGATCAGGTATGAATTATGATTCTTTGAGGCTTTTGGGGTAATACATTCATGTTATGATTCTTTACGTATTTCATGGTCGTTTATTGTATTCTTGCTGGGTGATTTTTATCACTCACACTTTATTTTTCCCCAGAGCCAGATAATGCCAAGATAGAATGGATCGAGGATGAGCCGAGGGTACCTTATCCATAGGCGAGAAGATTTGAAGGGAGCTAAGCTAAGGACTTTTGTGTGGTCAAGACGTTTTGTATCATGATTATGTTTGAACTCTCTGGATTTCAGTTATGTTATTTTGTGGGACTACTACTTTTGGGAACTTAGTAAATTGGTGATGCATGTTTGATTTGGAAAAGTTTTAATTCTGCCTAAATTTTAATACCATGTTGAATGTTAGCATGGGAGTCCACGACTTATGTTATGGATGTTCGCATGTTATGCATGACGCCTTGTACTCTCCTCAGTGAAGTACGGCGGGTGCACCGTATTCGGATGAGACCGGGTGCGGGGCGCTACAATATAAGTCATGGTGATGACAAATTCATTACGACACGTTAAAAGGTTCTAAACTAAAAATTGTCGTATCGGGTGAATATCGAAACTTCGCCAACGTGTCACGTATTTACCATAAATAGATGGCCAGCCCCTACACTTCAAAAATAGCCATAAATTTCGTGGCTTACATGGTATGTGCAGCCATAAAATCATTCCATGTTGGCACGCACAAATCACCCCAAATTAAGGCAAAATTGTAGAGATTACAATTTCAATTTTGTCACATGGCTAGGCGCCACTTTAATCAGCCTTATGAGATGAATATTAAAGTTTAATTTATGTATATTATGTGTAACATAATATATATAACATGTGCAAAAATTTGGAATTTAATTAGAGAAAAATCGGGTAATCGATAAACGTCGAAAATTCGGTTTTCTAAGTACACGACACATGGAACGTTTTTGGCACATCATATAACATGTATCTAGAAACTTTTTTACATATTTCATAAATCTCAATGTGTTCTAGAAAATTCATGTTCTAGAAAATTCAATTAAGGGCTGATTAGAATATACCATGTGTGTATTATTAAATGTGCACTATTTTACAAAGTTTGCAAAAATAAAATTCAGCACATGCACAACCATGTCACACGCCTATTCCAGCTGAGTTGGAGCATATGGGGAGCTTCGTTGGCATCCTGATTGGTCAAGAATAAAACATGCAATGTTGGTGACTTAAAAAAAGGAACTACAAAAGGTAACATTTCAAATCCTGTCACAATTGTGACACATGCTGAAAATTCCGCATGTGTGCTAAAGGCTGGCCGAAATTCTTCCCATTATGAGCCATATTGTTTTGTCTTGAATCATGTGGATAATTGGGAGATAATAAGGAAGTACTTTGAATTAATTATGAAATTAAAATGGTGATATTTTTAATATCACACATGCTGAAAATTTCAGCATGTGTTGGAATGTGTCATGGCCGATTTTATGCTCCAAATTCAACATATTTGATTCTACATTTTCAAGGAATTCATTTATACATACATGGCAATGTTTTGAATATTGTGTGAATATCACACATGCTGAAAATTTCAGCATGTGGAATAAGCTTATGGCCGAAATTTATGAGACATCTTGGAGTTATTTGCCTAGATAATTTTGTGTAATGATCTTGTGAATTATGGTAATCATTTTATGATCATTTTGGCCTATTTTTTAAGTGTTATTCTCAGATTTGCCTAGTCCTCAAGTGATGACAACATCCAACCAATCAATGAGTGCCAAGTAAGCAAGAGCATAATGATCATCCAATGAGAACATGCCAACTAAGCAAAGACATGTCACAATGATGCCATATATTCTTCCAATGACTTAGAAGTTAATTTTCAAGAGAAGAATATTGCATAAGGGGGGCGGCCAAGGACTTGATAAAATGAAGAAGCATTGCAAAATACAAGACAAGTCTCAAAAGTGCAAAAAGCGAAAAACGTTTTCTACGCTTTCTTCTTCTACCTTTATTTCTTTCTTTTCTCTAAAAGCCTATTATATTCATATTCATACATCTTGAATAGGCTTCTTACATACCACCATATTCTCTTTAGTGTTGTAAAAGATTGATCAAGGTGTGATCAATCTTGAACTTGCAAGGTAGTGGTGTTCGTGTGCATTGTATTCTCATACAAGGTTTGTAAAGGGTTGGAGTTGGTGTGTAACTCCATGAAACCTGTGGTAAAGTGTTATTTTGTGTTTGGTGATTAGTGCTAACCGAGGAAGGTGTCCTTGAAGACTGGAGTAGGTTGTTGATAACTGAACCAGTATAAAATTCTTGGTGTCATTTACTTTCAACACTTACTTTCAGTTTCAGCACTGTTTATCGTTTTTGATCACATTTGTAAAAATAGTAAACGAATTTAAAAAATTACGAAACATTCCAGAATCACAGCCACACGTCCTAAGGTTAATTTGGCACAAGTTTCAACCCTTGTGGATAAGTCATCCAAACGTCTAAAGTTCTGAGACTAGTGCATGCTGATTTTCAGGCTTGCAAAGGTTGAGACTTTGATCGTCTTTGACTAACTTACTGAAAGAATTTTTCAAAAATGTTTCAACCCATTTAAATAAATTGTATAAGGGGTTTGTCTTTAAATTTTCAAATCATTTGGAGTTACGTACAAATAGGAATTAATTTTTCAAATCACACTACAGTTTCTGGCATATTTACGCAATCTGACCACCAAATAGTTTCAAGGGGTAAGAGGTTGAATTTAAATCTGACATTTTTAGGAGACACTCATAACATTTGAGGATAAGTTGTCTCCAAATTTCAGAATTTTTGAAGACCTGTAACCTAGTTTTCAAAACGTTTTAAAACTGATCCTGAAAATAGAAACCGTTTTCAGAAGTTGGGTTTTTGGTTTAAAACCATTTTAAAAACCACATTTTTCGCACCCACTATTCAACCCCCCCACCTTCTAGTGGTGCCTTGCAGATCCTACAAGTGGTATCAGAGCGCAGGAATACTCACAACAAGAAGACCCAACGATTTGTGTGAGATGGCAACCACTAGCCACGAAACTGAAGAAAAAGATATGTCAAGCCAAATGCCTCCACTATTTGAAAATGAGGTAAATTCTGTTTCTGACTCGGATTCTGAACTATCTTATGATGATTTATATGTTGAATATCTTGAATTACATAAGTTTGTTAGAACACTTGCAAAACAAAAGAAACAGCTAATTGAAGACAAGAAATTGTTAGAATCTTCTAACACAAATCTTGTATCTCAACTAAATGATTCAAAAAAAGAGCCGTCTTGCATCATAAATTCATTAAGGTCTGAAATTTCATCATTGACATCCAAGAACACTGAACTGAAAGCCGAGATTTCAAAGTTGAAATCAAGAAACGAAGATCTAGAAAAGACTAGAAAACAATTCGATACGGATACTTGTATTCTAGATCATCTTATCTCTTCTCAGAAGGATGGAAATGATAAAACCGGACTAGGATACGATGAGAAAAGTGAGTCACTAAACAAACAAACAAAATTCATTCCATCAAAGAAAATGGATGCATCTAAGACATATATGGCATCTAAGAAGACGCCTAGACCTTCCCTTATGACATCTTATCGTGCTTCATCTTCATATCATACGAAGTATAGTTATGTGCCGTATAAATATGCGAAGAAGACTAGTGCACCACTCATCTCATCTCATCGTGCTTCTTATTCTTCATATCATACAAAGAGAAATCATGTGCCATATAGAAAGCCACTGATGCATATGCGACATTCACATCATAAAAATGCATCTAGATCACTCCCCGTGCATGCAAACCAAAAACGAAAATCATACTATATGCATGATGAGATTCTCGGTCAAAGGCCAAACGCATTTGCCCCGAACGTATATTATGCGTTTTCATCACCTTTCTCACATTTTGGAAGACCTAGAAAGGTCACCCTAATTTGGGTACCAAAAGGGACACTGTCAAAGGGTTGAATAAATAACCCTTAAGAACGCACCTTTGAGATTATTTAAAATGCATGATTTTTTCTTCTTTACATGCGCTTTTGATTGTCTTTGCAAAATAAAGGGGAGAGAATGCATGATTTAAGGGGGAGAGAGAAAGATCAATTGCACAAATCAAGGGGGAGAGAATTCAAAATTCAAATTTGAATTTGTGCCCGGTTGGAGGAGGAGCGACAAGATTTAAATCATGAATGTAGATTATTTTGTAAATCATCAAAAGGGGGAGATTGTAGAGAAAAAGGAGTTTGAGTGATTTTAAAATGCATGATTTAAATAACATGTTACATAGAAATGCATGACATATTTTATGACATGACACGTTGTTGCATAAAACTTGCCTTATATTGTTCATATATAATGTTGTCGTACTAAGGAACCATGAAGCTTTAAAGCTTACATCAAATGTCAAACATTTGTTGTGTTTGAACTATTTTCAGGTGCCACCATTAATGAACTAAACTAGTTCATTAAGTAAAGTACTTAGATATTAACTAAGTAGTTCATTAAAGGAAGCTATATTTGGAAAAGGCACAAAGGCAACAAGTTGAAGAAAGGAAAGTCTTCCACTCCCTCTCCACACATACTACACGCCATTTACCATAAATATATATATATATATATATATATATATATATATATATATATTCAGATTTTTTGAAAAAGGCACATACACATATATTCCAACGTACTACCGACACGTTATATATTTTATGTACGTACGTTAACATCAAACCACCATACTTAACTCATATTTATGAGTATATGCCTGTCTTATATCATATGATATAAGTCATGGTGGTGACAAATTTATTACGACACGTTAAAAGGTTCTAAACCAAAAATTGTCGTATCGGGTGAATATTGAAACTTCGCCAACGTGTCACGTATTTACCCAAAATTGATGGCCAGCCCCTACACTTCAAAAATAGCCATAAATTTCATGGCTTACATGGTATGTGCAGCCATAAAATCATTCCATGTTAGCACACACAAATCACCCCACATTAAGGCCAAATTGTGGAGATTCCAATTTCAATTTTGTCACATGGCTAGGCGCCACTTTAATCAGCCTTATGAGATAAATATTAAAGTTTAATTTATGTATATTATGTGTAACATAATATATATAACATGTGCAAAAATTTGGAATTTAATTAGAGAAAATCAGGTAATCGATAAACGTCGAAAATTTGGTTTTCTACGTACACGACACATGGAACGTTTTTGGCACATCATATAACATGTATCTAGAAACTTTTTTACATATTTCATACATCTCAAAGTGTTCTAGAAAATTCAATTAAGGCCTGATTAGAATATACCATGTGTGTATTATTAAATGTGCACTATTTTACAAAGTTTGCAAAAATAAAATTCAGCACATGCACAACCATGTCACACGCCTATTCCAGCTGAGTTGGAGCATATGGGGAGCTTCGTTGGCATCCTGATTGGTCAAGAATAAAGCATGCAATGTTAGTGACTTAAAGAAATGAACTACAAAAGGTAACATTTCAAATGTTGTCACAATTGTGACACATGCTGAAAATTCAGCATGTGTGCTAAAGGCTGGCCAAAATTCTTCCCATTATGAGCCATATTGTTTTGTCTGGAATCATGTAGATAATTGAGAGATAATAAGGAAGTACTTTGAATTAATGATAAAATTAAAATGGTGATATTTTTAATATCACACATGCTGAAAAGTTCAGCATGTGTTGGAATGTGTCATGGCCGATTTTATGCTCCAAATTCAACATATTTGATTCTACATTTTCAAGGAATTCATTTATACATACATGGCAATGTTTGAATATTGTGTGAATATTTCACATGCTGAAAATTTCAGCATGTGGAATAAGCTTATGGCCGAGATTTATGAGACATCTTGGAGTTATTTGCCTAGCTAATTTTGTGTAATGATCTTGTGAATTATGGTAATCATTTTATGATCATTTTGGCCCATTTTTTAAGTGTTATTCTCAGATTTGTCTAGTCATCAATTGATGAACATCCAACCAATCAATGAGTGCCAAGTAAGTAAGAGCTTAATGATCATCCAATGAGAACATGCCAAGTAAGCAAAGACATGTCACAATGATGCCATATATTCTTCCAAGGACTTAGAAGTTAATTTTCAAGAGAAGAATATTGCATAAGGGGGGCGGCCAAGGACTTGATAAAATGAAGAAGCATTGCAAAATACAAGACAAGTCTCACAAGTGCAAAAAGCGAAAAACGTTTTCTACGCTTTCTTCTTCTACCTTTCTTTTTTTGTTTTCTCTAAAAGCCTATTGTATTCATATTCATACATCTTGAATAGGCTTCTTACATACCACCATATTCTCTTTAGTGTTGTAAAAGATTGATCAAGGTGTGATAAATCTTGAACTTGCAAGGTGGTGGTGTTCGTGTGCATTGTATTCTCATACAAGGTTTGTAAAGGGTTGGAGTTGGTGTGTAACTCCATCAAACCTGTGGTAAGGTGTTATTTTGTGTTTGGTGATTAGTGCTAACCGAGGAAGGTGTCCTCGAAGACTGGAGTAGGTTGTTGATAACCGAACCAGTATAAAATTCTTGGTGTCATTTACTTTCAGCACTTACTTTCAGTTTCAGCACTGTTTATCGTTTTCAATCACGTTTGTAAAAATAGTAAACGAATTTAAAAAATTACGAAACTTTCCAGAATCATAGCCACACGTCCTAAGGTTAATTTGGCACAAGTTTCAACCCTTGTGGATAAGTCATCCAAACGTCTAAAGTTCTGAGACTAGTGCATGCTGATTTTCAGGCTTGCAAAGGTTAAGACTTTGATCGTATTTGACTAACTTACTGAAAGAATTTTTCAAAACTGTTTCAACCCATTTAAATAAAATGTATAAGGGGTTTGTATTTAAATTTTCAAATCATTTGGAGTAACGTACAAATAGGAATTAATTTTTCAAATCACACTACAGTTTCTGGCAGATTTGCGCAATCTGACCACCAAATAGTTTCAAGGGGTAAGAGGTTGAATTTAAATCTGACATTTTTAGGAGACACTCATAACATTTGAGGATAAGTTGTCTCCAAATTTCAGAATTTTCGAAGACCTGTAACCTACTTTTCAAAACGTTTTAAAACTGGTCCTGAAAATAGAAACCGTTTTCAGAAGTTGGGTTTTTGGTTTAAAACCATTTTAAAAACAACATTTTTCGCACCCGCTATTCAACCCCCCCACCTTCTAGTGGTGCCTTGCAGATCCTACAAGTGGTATCAGAGCGCAGGAATACTCACAACAAGAAGACCCAACGATTTGTGTGAGATGGCAACCACTAGCCACGAAACTGAAGAAAAAGATATGTCAAGCCAAATGCCTCCACTATTTGAAAATGAGGTAAATTCTGTTTCTGACTCGGATTCTGAACTATCTTATGATGATTTATATGTTGAATATCTTGAATTACATAAGTTTGTTAGAACTCTTGCAAAACAAAAGAAACGGTTAATTGAAGACAAGAAATTGTTAGAATCTTCTAACACAAATCTTGTATCTCAATTAAATGATTCAAAAAAAGTCGTCTTGCATCATAAATTCATTAAGGTCTGAAATTTCATCATTGACATCCAAGAACATTGAACTGAAAGCCGAGATTTCAAAGTTGAAATCAAGAAACGAAGATCTAGAAAAGACTAGAAAACAATTCGATACGGATACTTGTATTCTAGATCATCTTATCTCTTCTTAGAAGGATGGAAATGATAAAACCGGACTAGGATACGATGAGAAAAATGAGTCACTAAACAAACAAACAAAATTCATTCCATCAAAGAAAATGGATGCATCTAAGACATATATGACATCTAAGAAGACGCCTAGACCTTCCCTTATGACATCCTATCGTGCTTCATCTTCATATCATACGAAGTATAGTTATGTGCCGTATAAATATGAGAAGAAGACTAGTGCACCACTCATCTCATCTCATCGTGCTTCTTATTCTTCATATCATACAAAGAGCAATCATGTGCCATATAGAAAGCCACTGATGCATATGTGACATTCACATCATAAAAATGCATCTAGATCACTCCCCGTGCATGCAAACCAAAAACGAAAATCATACTATATGCATGATGAGATTCTCGGTCAAAGGCCAAACGCATTTGCCCCGAACGTATATTATGCGTTTTCATCACCTTTCTCACATTTTGGAAGACCTAGAAAGGTCACCCTAATTTGGGTACCAAAAGGGACACTGTCAAAGGGTTGAATAAATAACCCTTAAGAACGCACCTTTGAGATTATTTAAAATGCATGATTTTTTCTTCTTTACATGCGCTTTTGATTGTCTTTGCAAAATAAAGGGGGAGAGAATGGATGATTTAAGGGGGAGAGAGAAAGATCAACTGCTGCACAAATCAAGGGGGAGAGAATTCAAAATTCAAATTTGAATTTGTGCACGGTTGGAGGGGGAGCGACAAGATTTAAATCATGAATGTAGATTATTTTGTAAATCATCAAAAAGGGGAGATTGTAGAGAAAAAGAGGTTTGAGTGATTTCTAAATGCATGATTTAAATAACGTGTTACAAAGAAATGCATGACATATTTTATGACATGACACGTTGTTGCATAAAACTTGCCTTATATAGTTCATATATAATGTTGTCGTACTAACGAGCCATGAAGCTTTAAAGCTTACACCAAATGGCAAACATGTGTGTGTTTGAACTATTTTCAGGTGCCACCATTGATGAACTAAACTAGTTCATTAAGTGAAGTACTTAGCTAATTAAACTAAGTAGTTCATTAAAGGAAGCTATATTTGGAAAAGGCACAAAGACAACAAGTTGAAGAAAGAAAAGTCTTCCACTCCCTCTCCACACATACTACACGCCATTTACCATAAATATATATATTTTCAGATTTTTTGAAAAAGGCACATACACATATATTCTAACATACTACCGACACGTTATATATTTTACGTACGTACGTTAACGTCACACCACCATACTTAACTCATATTTATGAGTATATTCAGGTCTTATATCATATGATATAAGTCATGGTGATGACAAATTTATTACGACGCTGTTAAAAGGTTCTAAACCAAAAATTGTCGTATCGGGTGAATATCGAAACTTCGCCAACGTGTCACATATTTACCATAAATAGATGACCATCCCCTACACTTCAAAAATAGACATAACTTTCTTGGCTTACATGGTATGTGCAGCCATAAAATCATTCCATGTTGGCACACACTAATAACCACACATTAAGGCCAAATTATAGAGATTCCAATTTCAATTTTGTCACATGGCTAGACGCCACTTTAATCAACCTTATGAGCTGAATATTAAAGTTTAATTTATGTATATTATGTGTAACATAATATATATAACATGTGCAAAAAGTTTGAATTTAATTAGAGAAAAATTGGGTAATCGATAAACATCGAAAATTCGGTTTTCTACATACACGACACATGTAACGTTTTTGACACATCATATAACATGTACCTAGACACTTTTTACATATTTCATACATCTCAAAGTGTTCTAGAAAATTCAATTAAGGGCTGATTGGAATATACCATGTGAGTATTATTAAATGTGCACTATTTTACAAAGTTTGCAAAAATAAAATTCAGCACATGCACAATCATGTCACACGCCTATTCCAGCTGAGTTGGAGCATATGTGGAGCTTTGTTGGCATCCTGATTGTTCAAGAATAGAGCATGCAATGTTGGTGACTTAAAGAAAGGAACTACAAAAGGTAACATTTCAAATCTTGTCACAATTGTGACACATGCTGAAAATTCAGCATGTATGCTAAAGGCTGGCCGAAATTCTTCCCATTATGAGCCATATTTTGTTGTCTTGAATCATGTGGATAATTTTGGAGATAATAAGGAAGTACTTTGAATTAATTATAAAATTAAAATGGTGATATTTTTAATATCACACATGCTGAAAATTTCAGCATGTGTTGGAATGTGTCATGGCCGATTTCATGCTCCAATTCAACATATTTGATTCTACAATTTTCAAGGAATTAATTTATACATACATGGAAAAGTTTTGAATATTGTGTGAATATCACACATGCTGAAAATTTCAGCATGTGGAATAAGCTTATGGCCGAAATTTATGAGACATCTTGGAGTTATTTGCCTAGCTAATTTTGTGTAATGATCTTATGAATTATGGTAATCATTTTATTATGATTTTGGCACATATTTAAGTTTTATTCTCAGATTTGTCTAGTCATCAAGTGATGACAACATCCAACCAATCAATGAGTGCCAAGTAAGCAAGAGCTTAATGATCATCCAATGAGAACATGCCAAGCAAGCAAAGACATGTCACAATGATGCCATATATTCTTCCAAGGACATAGAAGATAATTTTCAAGAGAAGAATATTGAATAAGGGGGGCAGCCAATGTAGCGCCCCGCACCCGGCCTCGTCCGGATACGGTTCGCCCGCCGTATTTCACTAAGGAGAGTACAAAGCGTCATGCGTAACATGCAAAAATCCATAACATAAGTCGTGGACTCCCATGCTAACATTCAACATGGTAGTAAAATTTAGGCAGAATTAAAAACTTTTACATAAATCATTCTATACATCCGACATAAGTTTTACAACCACATTCATTACATCAGTAATTCTGCAATCATTGCTTCCAACATAAATCCATCATGTTATGAATCCATCATAATAGAATCCCTAAGCTGTCATCCACTCGCATTCTCACGGATGTGGGATCCTATGCTCGTCATCAATCCTTGCTACCCCCGTTCCCTGTAAACTCTGGGAGGAAAAATAAGAGGGTGAGTGACAAAGTCACCAGCAAGTACACCATAAACAATCATGCATTAAATGGAAAGTACATACAAGAACCGAACCCCCAAAATTTGGTCTCTTACCATCATACCTGTCTTTCCATTCAAATGCCACCAAGGTAATAGAATCATCACTTGATCATAAAGGGAATGAGATCATAGCTTACATAACAACAACCATAAGATCGTAACTTAGGTAACAAAAGATAGCAAAGTCATGACCTAAGTAACATTACGTCTAGCATTTAGCTAGCATCTCATCCCTTCCGTCAATAGCCACTAAGGCAATAAAATCATAACTTAGTCATGTAGCACGTAAAGACACAACTCAGTGCACAGACTCGACATCATGCTCATGACCATATGCAACGTGTATGAGTATGCAAATGCAGTGCATAATGAAAACATGAAATATTTTCTTTCATTCTTTCTTTCAAAACATCATCGTCAATAAAATCAAGAGAGTTCAGATCTATTATATCTGGATTTGAGGCGGTCATATCCATCCCTTCGAATCTATTATTTCTGGATCCAAAAACGGTCACATCATCAATCATAGTCATCAGGTCTATTCTCTCCGGGCCTGAATGGTCATGATTCTTCAGATATATCATATCCGGATCTGAAAACGGTCTTACTCATCAGGTCTATCATCTCTGGGCCTGAACGGTCATGATTCTTCAGATCTATCATATCCGGATCTGAAAACGGTCTTACTTGTCAGGTCTATCATATCCGGGCCTGAACGGTCATGATTCTTCAGATCTATCATATCCGGATTTGAAAACGGTCTTACTTGTCAGGTCTATCATATCCGGGCCTAAACGGTCATGATTCTTCAGATCTATCATATCCGGATCTGAAAACGGTCTTACTTGTCAGGTCTATCATATCCGGGCCTGAACGGTCATAATCATCATAATCAGGTCTATTATTTCCGGGCCTGAACGGTCATAATCATCAGATCAATTAACCCCGGATCTGGAGCGGGTTTAAGCTGGCCAGAAATATATGGTACCATAGGAATCTTTTCGTAATCGTAAACTTCTTTTTCAAAGATCTTTCTTTCAAAACTCAAAACTTCTTTTCAAAAGATCATTCTCATCATTCTTTTTCATAAAATCAGTTTCGTGAACTGTATGAACATGGACAATGCGATGTATGATATGCAACATGCGACTCGTGAACAAATACATCATAACACGCATATGCTGACTCGTCTCTTAAGCTGGAAAAACTGTCCAGCAATCATACTCTGTTTCATACAACCTCATGTTCATCCATTCGTGCTTATTTTCGTAAACTCATGTCATACACATGCATAATGAAATCTTAGACACATACCATAAAAATTTCATAACATTCCGATATGTCTAACGACCTCAAAACATCAACTATCGTCAAAGGTACTGCTGAAATCAGCATGGCAATACCGCCTTACCTCGATTTCATGGATCATAAAACCGTAATCAATTTGATCCAACACCTGGAAAATATAGCTAAAATGCCATTTGAACAATATTCATAAGGCTAAACATCACATTCAAGCCTAAATAATCAAGATCGAAGCCTTACAACTCAAGACATTAAACTGTCCTATTTTCTAGTTTGTACCACCAACTTCAACTCAGTTGTTAACCATCAAAATGGTGGTTTTATGCTGATTTCGTTACATGAACATGTACATCTATGCCGTAGTAACTACCATAAAATTTCCAATGCAATCCAATAAACTTAAAGGGGTCATCTAATTACTTTGCCAAACTGGGTACATGCAGAAACGGGAATGACCAGTTGTATCACGAAATGAATTGTGACCAAACCACATATCCTTTTATCACAATTCCAACTCACAGATGTCATAAACACATCAAGATATCATCATACCAAAATCAGCTCATTTGCACATTCCTAAGGTGCATTTTCGAGCCACACAACTTACTACTCAAAACTGTCCTGTTCCAGCGACCCTGTTTGAGCAGTTTTACCAAGAACTTCATTAAAAATAATCCACAACTCCTTTTACTAAAATTCCAACTTACACATTTCATAAACATATAAGGCTATCATCATACCAAAAATTAGCCCATTTGAACACTCCTAAGGCCCCTTTTCAGGTCGTACAACAGGCAACATAAATCTGTCCAGCTCCAGTACTTCTAATTGACCAACTCTTACTAAGCATTTCATTTAGGACAAACCACAACTCCTTTTAATGAGATTCCAACTCACACATTTCATAAACATACAAATCTATCACCATACCAAAAATTAGCCAATTTTCACCTTCCTAAGGTTCGTTTTCAGGTCGTTCAACATGACACATAAAACTGCTCAGCTCCAGTGCTTCTGTTTGAGCACTTCTTACTAAAAACTTCATTAAGGACAAACCACAACTCCTTTCATTGAAATTCCAACTCACACATTTCATATACATATGAGGCTAACATCACACCAAAAAGTAGCCAATTTAAATACTCCTTTCATTGAAATTCCAACTCACACATTTCATATACATATGAGGATAACATCACACCAAAAAGTAGCCAATTTAAATACTCCTAAGATTCATTTTCAGGTCATGCAAAACGTCACACTGTTCTGCCAGTTCCAGTAATTTCTTCTTGAGCAGTTTTACCAAAAGATTTATTAAAAATAAACCATAACTCTTTTTACTGCAATTCCAACTCTCACTTGTACTACACAAACAGAGATAGTGTCATGTAAAATTTAGCTTAATTGAACACTTCTAAGGTTCATTCTCAAGTCACATGATCAGCAACACAAATCTGCCAGCTCCAGTAGTTTCAGCACTTCTTCACCTTTTTATTGTCCAAGCATTCTTCTACCAACTTCATTCATTAAGAGGACTTACTATACATCAAATACACATTTAAACATAGTTATTTCAAGTCTCATAACTCATTTTAGGCTACACATAACTCATACCAACAGTCTTGCCATTTATGCTTAGAACATGTCACTTTTCATATCAACACTTTTCTTTACATCAACTAAGTTCATGTCTTTTTCTTAGAATCTTCAACTAAGATTTATAACTTAAAAAATGGCTAGTCATTCAAGCATGAACTTCACAAATAAGGCAAGATTGGCTAGAGTATACTTGCCTCTTTGAACCTTAGAGCTTTTCCTTAGCTTGAACCTTGGTTGAAATGGAATGAAGTCTTCCTCCACTTCACTTGTGTAGCACGTTTTTGAAGAGGAGAAGAAGGAGAACATTAGCTACCATATTAAATGAAGAATGGAGCTAGATTGAGGCTAGATTCCCTTACCAATGAAGTTTGAATGGAGCTTGAAATGGATTCAAACCACCAAGATGTTAGCTTCTCTTAGTAGCTTGAAGAATCTTCTCCTAGTGACCATTTGATGGTCACGTTTTTAGCAAGAAAAGGAGGTACCAATGTGAGCTTCATCCTTTGAAATATAGAACTCACTTAGAAGTTTAACATTTAACTTACCTAGATGAGTTCTTGGAGCTTGAAGATGAAGATAGCCTTGACACTCCTAGCTCCTACTATGGCCAAAATGTATGATGATGATAAAGGAGTTGTCTAAGTGTTCAATGAGTCTTCAATGGTTTATTTAGGAGAGTTCTTGAGAGTGTTCAAGACTTAGAAGATGAAGCTTCTTAGTATGAACTTTAAGATTAAAGGGAGCTTCTTGGATAAGTTGAAGACATCTTCATGGGGAAGAAGGGGATGGGGGCGGCACATAGGGGTCAAGGGGACAAGGGTTCCCATGCTTGCTTAGAAAGAAGAGAGTCTTCTTGTGTCTTGTATTTGACCAAACCTTGTCTCCCATGCTTAGCTTTTCTTTTCTTTCTTATTTTATTCCAAGACAACTTATCTTGTCTTTTCTTTTGTTTATTTTATTTCATTTCTATAATAAGAATAGTATATATATATATACTATGATGTATAATACGTATGTCACCTAAAACATGTATTATCATTTATGTGTATACCCATGTGTATATTTAATTTCTAATATTTGTATAATGCATTCCTACTATATATATATCTATATCTATATATATATATATATATCATATTACTACATACACATATATCATCCGTTATGTGGTATGTATCGTGTACCTATATATATATATTACATTTTCTTATCTTAACATACATACCAATTTATGTATACATATATACCTTCCATGTACCCATGTATATATATACATTTACATCTACATACACCTATATACATATATACATTATATACACGCATATACATAACACATACATACATATATACACTTTTATATACACGCACATACATGTTATATACGTACATATGTATATCATACAAAAGATCCTTCTTTGTTAAAAAACGTACATGCTGAACATTGCAAAAATCCATATAGTGTCTAAGAAAAACACTTGCCTTTGTTCTTGGATGATTAATTCTTAGTGACTCGTATAATAAGAGTCGGCGGTATAGACGAATTCCTGTGGGGTATAACATTATTCCCTTCTTAAACCACTTTATACGATTCTCAGTATATACCGATTTTCGCGGGGTACAACAGCCAAGGACTTGATAAAATGAAGAAGCATTGCAACATACAAGACAAGTCTCACAAGTGTAAAACCGAAAAACGTTTTTCTACGCTTTCTTCTTCTATCTTTCTTTCTTTCTTTTCTCTAAAAGCCTATTGTATTCATATTCATACATCTTGAATAGGCTTCTTACATACCACCATATTCTCTTTAGTGTTGTAAAAGATTGATCAAGGTGTGATCAATCTTGAACTTGCAAGGGTGGTGGTGTTCGTGTGCATTGTATTCTCATACAAGGTTTGTAAAGGGTTGGAGTTGGTGTGTTACTCCATCAAACCTGTGGTAAGGTGTTATTTTGTGTTTGGTGATTAGTGCTAACCGAGGAAGGTGTCCTCGAAGACTGGAGTAGGTTGTTGATAACCGAACCAGTATAAAATTCTTGGTGTCATTTACTTTCAGCACTTACTTTCAGTTTCAGCACTGTTTATTGTTTTTGATCACGTTTGTAAAAATAATAAACGAATTTTAAAAATTATGAAACTTTCCAGTATCATAGCCACACATCCTAAGGTTAATTTGGCATAAGTTTCAACCCTTTTGGATAAGTATAAGTCATCCAAACGTCTAAAGTTCTGAGACTAGTGCAGTCTGATTTTCAGGCTTGCAAAGGTTGAGACTTTGATTGTATTTGACTAACTTACTGAAAGAATTTTTCAAACTGTTTCAACCCATTTAAATAAAATGTATAATGGGTTAGAAGTTTTAGAGCATTTGGAGTTACGTACAAATAGGAATTAATTTTTCAAATCACACTACAGTTTCTGGCAGATTTGCGCAATCTGACCACCAAGTAGTTTCAAGGGGTAAGAGGTTGAATTTAAATCTGAAATTTTTAGGAGACATAACATCTGAGGCTAAGTTCTCTCCAAATTTCAAATTTTTTGAAGACCTGCAACCTAGTTTTCAAAACGTTTTAAAACTGGTCTTGGAAATAGAAACTGTTTTTAGAAGTTGGGTTTTTGGTTTAAAACCATTTTAAAAACCACATTTTTCGCACCCACTATTCAACCCTCCCTTCTAGTGGTGCCTTGCAGATCCTACACTAAAACCAATAGATGTGATGAAAAACTTTTCAAACTCCCCCTCAACCAAATCATGCTTCAATTAGTAAATGTAACATATATATCATAGCATATTCCCATTTACACTAGTTATTCAACATATATGTCAAAACTTTCATTTCTACATCAAGCAAGCAAGCATGTGTAAGCAAGCATGTCATCAAGCTTTTACTATGTCATACATATCAAGCAAGCATGCCACCAAAACAAGCAAGCATATCATGTCTATTACATGCATCTCCATCAAGCAAGCAAGCCATCAATCAAGCATGTCAATCAAGTATACTTAAACACCATCAAGCAAGCAAGTATACTTAATAATATCAACAAACGAATACCAATATGAACAATCAACTTCTTCCCATTTTTGAAAACATCAAAATATGCATTAAATATAAAGAAAAAAGTTCAATACAAAAAAATAAATGCCCAAATAGCCTAAGAGGGATGAAATGTGAAGGGGACTCGAACTACTCCTCGTCCGATGAAAAACATAATCCGGAGATGGCTGCCATGAATTTTGACTTGAGCTTTTGGTACTTGGTTTTTTGTAGGTTGAGCTCGGTCTCAAGTGTGGTAACCTGCTTTTTGAGGTGGACATTTTCATCCTCAAGAGTATCAGTCCAAATTTGTTCTTCGGTGAGTTGTTCTCCCCATTGATTTAAGTACTTATGAAGCTTTTCAATCTCAACCCCAATATCAAACTTATATTCCGAGCTAGTATCCTCCTCCATTGGTGGCCTTTCCTTTATCAACGTGAGAGGTAGGGCTGGGTTGAGGTTGGGGTTCGGTGGGATGTGTTGTGGGGGCTGGTTCTTGGGCAGAGATGTTGATGACTTCTTCTTCTTCAGGTTCATTTTGAACTCCACTGCATAGCACTTCCTTATGGGACTTATGAATTTGTCAGATGTTGGCCTTGGTGTTGTAGTCCTTATTAGAAATTTTTTCTTCATTCACCCCATCCAAAACAAAATTTGATTTTTTGAGCAATCAATAAATGAGATTGCTATAGGGAAGTGTCTTGCTCATTTTTGGTAACGGCCTCCAACACATTCACAAAGAATGTCTCCCCAAAATTTAATTTCTCCTTCATAACAATATGGTAGGCTACATAAAAATCTAAGTTGATCGGTAGTTTGGCCGACTTAACATTGACACAAAAGGTGACAATGGTGAGTAACATACGATAAACTAAAGGCATATTTTTGGTGTTTTTTATGGGATGAAAACCAAGAAAAGTCTTAACCTCATCTTCGGTCACTTTATACTTGTAATTGTTTCATTATCAAGCATCAAAATCATCTAAACCTTCATCAGGGACAGCAATAAGCTCATTTATCTTTTTCACATTAAACTCAACAAGTTGAGCATCAATAAACGAATTAAGGGATAATGAGAGTCTATTTAGGTATTCTACCCATAGATTGGCATAAAACATACTGGTATAACAGGTAGACATATAATTCATTTCCAAAATATCCCAAATTGGCTTCCATTTATGATAATCCAACCAATTAATAATAGGGCTTAACTCATCATTACTCAAAATATCCTAAATTTTGAGTAGCTTTAAAGGAATCGTAGACCTCTTTTTGGATTCCCATTCATCAAACAATTCTTGTGCCCTAACTCAAATGTAGGAGAAATTACCAAGACCACTAGGCTCTTCTAAATATTTGTCGTATTTTCTGGACTTGAGCCATGGGAAATTTTTGATTTCAAGCTTTCCCCTTAAAACATTTGCTTGGGAAAAATCGGTTCTCTTTGAAGAGTCCTCCTTTTTCTTTTGTCCCTTTGTTATTGGAGCAGTTGGGACTTGTTGAAGGTGTTTGTGGTTGCCCTTCTTCTTCCTCATGAGAGGTTCTTGGCCTTTTGGAAGTATTTTTTGCTTCTTGAAGACATTTTGAGAAAGTTAGGTTTTTAGGGTAAAATTTTCAAGAAGTTTGATGGAGATGAAGAAATTGATGTTGAAATCAAGTGGGTCGAAGAAAAATTTAATTTTGTTGCAAGAATTTAGAGTAGAAAAGTCGGATTTTGAGAGAGGGGCGATTTGGGAGTAGGGTTTCGCGGTTTGAAGAAGGTTGGAGTGGAGAATTTTCTGTTTTTTGCATCTTTTACAGGTCTTGCGCCCGATGACATTGATCGATCGATGTTGGAGGCTGACGTCCACATCGATCAATGCGAGAGACTGATACAGCTACATGGAATTATCGATGTATGCTGTTTTCTGACTTTTTGTAATTTTGATGCTTTAAAACATTGTTTATCATTCCTAATATTGTTCTAATTGATTTGAATGTCTCTATAGGAAGGGATTTGGTAAAAATATCCGCTAGTTGGTCATTTGTTGGAACAAATTCAACAAATACTAATCTTTTTTTAATACAATCCCTTATAAAGTGATGTCTCACTTCAATGTGCTTGGTCATACTATGGTGTACAGGGTTTTGTTCTATACTTATGACCGAAGTGTTGTCACATAAGATAGGTACTTTGTCAAACTTGACATTATAATCATTCAAGGCGTTTATCATTCAAAGTAGTTGGGTACAAAATAAAGCGGCATATACATATTTGGATTCCACCGTGAAAGTGACACACTATTTTGTTTCTTGGAGAACCAAGAAACTAAGCAATCTCCAAGGAATTGACATGTCCCAAATGTGCTTTTTCTATCGACTAGGTTTCTGACATAGTCGGAGTCATTATACCCTCTTAAGTCAAAACATCCATTTTTAGGATAAAATAGCCTAAAGTTCAAAGTACCTTTCAAATACCTAAAAATACATTTTATGGCAACAAGATGAGATTCTTTAGGCATACCTTGAAATCTAGCAGATAAACACACTGCATGTAAAATATCTTGTCTAGTAGTGGTTAAACAAGGTAGACTACCAATCATTTTGCTATATTTCGATACCTCAACCGGTTCCGTTTCTCAACTTTGTTAAGCATGTACTTGTGCTCATTGGTGCGCTCACACTCCTTCCATCTTCAAACTTGTATTTCTTGAGAAGATCATTGGTATACTTTGTTTGGGATATGTATATTGCATCTTGAGTTTCCTTGAGTTGAAGTACAAGGAAGTAATTGAGTTCACTCATCATGCTCATTTCAAATTCTCCTTCCATCAACTTAGCAAAATGCTCACAAAGATAATCATTAATAGCACCAAATATAATGTCATCAACATAGATTTGAACAAGTAATTGATTATTTCCTTGTTCTTTAATAAAAATAGTAGTGTCAACTTTTTCTCTTGAAAAACCATTTTCAAGGAGAAAGTTACTTAATCTCTCATACCGTGCCATACGAGCTTGTTTAAGTCCATAAAGGGCCTTTTTGAGTTTGAGTACATGATTTGGATAATCATGATTTTCAAACCCCGGTGATTGAGCTACATACACTTCTTCTTGTATTATCTATTCAAGAAGGCATATTTTACATCCATTTGGTATAGCTTAAAATCCTTATAGCATGCATATGCTAGTAGAATTCTAATAGCTTCTTATCTAGCTACGGGAGAAAAATTGTCATCATAGTCTATACCTTCTTCTTGTCTATATCCTTGAGCTGCTAACCTAGCTTTGTTCCAGTTATATTTCCTTTATCATTCATTTTATTTCTAAATATCCATTTAGTGCCAATTATAGGATGATCATTAGGTTTAACCACTAATTCCCAAACATCATTTCTTTCAAATTGATTTAGTTCTTCTTGCATGACTACTATCCAATCTTCATCATTTATATCCTCTTTTATATTTTTAGGCTCAACTTGTGAAATAAAAGCATTTTCATTGAATTTTCTCCTAGTTAATATGCCTTGACTTGTTTCTCCTAATATTAATTCTTTTGGGTGATCTTTCTTATATTTATATGATTCCTGTAAATTTGAAGTGTCTCCTCTCACTTCTTCTTCCTCTTCTACCTTAGGTCTGTTTTCAAGTGGATCAATCCTAAGGTCAATAACAATATTTCCTTTTGGATTCTCAAACTTTTTTAAAAGACTTACTTCGATTCTTTCTTCATCATCATCATTTATACTTGGTTCATCATCAAGGAGTTCACTAAACTTAACATGAATTGATTCTTCAACTTTCCTATTACTTTTATTATATATCGTAAAAATGCCTTGCTATTTTGAGCATACCCCATAAAGATTCTTTCATCGGATTTGAGATCGAGTTTATCCAAGTTATCTTTCGCGTTAAGTATAAAACACTTGCAACCAAATACGTTGAAATATCCAATGTTGGATACTATTCCTTTCCATAGCTCATAAGGAGTCTTTTTGAGAGAAGATGTCAAATAAACGTTATTTATTATATGATAAGCGGTATTTACCGCTTCAGTCCAAAAATGCATAGCTAGCTTAAATTCATTTAGCATGGGTCTACTCATTTCTTGAAGTGTTCTATTTTCAATTCCGCGACACCATTTTGTTGAGGAGTTCCAGGAGCCGAGAAATTGTGTCCATACCCCTTGGATACACAAAATTCTTGGAACTTACCATCAAACTCGCCATCTCTATCACTTCTAATTTCCTTACAGGTGTCTTCTTTTTGGCTTTCTAATCTCCTACAAAGTTTTATAAACTCTTGACAGCATCATTCTTTTTGGCTAAGAACCAGACCTAATACCTAGAGAAGTCATCTACCACTACAAAAGTGTAATGTTCTCCATCTAGACTTGCCATAGCAATATTCCCATACAAATCTGTATGAAGCAATTGTAGAGATTTGATAGTGGAGATTTCACTTTTGGGCTTGAAACTTGCTTTAACAAGTATTGCATTTTGACAAGTGTCACATAATCCATGATTTTCGAAATTCAATTTTGGAAGACCTTGGACCATTTAATTTTTGCAAATTTCTTTGAAACTTTTGAAACTAATATGTCCAAGTCGTCTATGCTGTAATTGCGTCAAATAATTTTTGGCAACTAGACATGAAACTTTTTGTGATATCAATTCATGTGTGCTAAATTTATAAACATCATTTTTCCTTATAGCTTCAAAAACGATTTGATCATTCTTTTTCACTATGCATTTTCTTTTCACAAATTCAACTTGAAAAGTAGCACCACATAGTTGGCTAACACTTATCAAATTATACTTAAGCCCTTCTACACATAATCCATTATTAATAGTGAAAGAAGAGTTACCACTTTCTCAATGTCCAAGTATTTTGGCTCTCCTATTTCCAAAATGCACTATTCCACCATCTTGTAGCTTGAACTTGGTGACCAAAGTCTGGTCTCTGGTCATGTGCGTGGAACATCCGCTGTCTATAAGCCATTTGGTTCCTTCTTCTTTGGTTACTCCATTTATCTTGAGAGTCTACAAAACCAAGAGATTTATACATTGGTACCCTTTGCTGGTTGGGTCTTTTCGGGTTAGCTTGCCGACCCTTAGGCTTCCAAACCTATATGTTACCAAATCTAGCTCTACATGCACTCTTTACATGTCCTGTTTTGTTACAATGAAAATAGGTGGGCATATGTCTTATTTGTGTGTTTTTGTTTTTATGAGATGATTAGCCATTTTAAGTTCTTCTATTATTTGGCTTTTTCTTTGATAACTTGGGCTCAATGGAAAAATATGATGAATTAAATCCTAAACCGGATTTATCATTTCCTGTCCTTTGGTTTCCAAGGAATTTGTCTAAATTACTTTTACCATCGGTTATTTTTTGTAAACCTATTCTTAATTTATCATATTCTTTTCTAATTTCTATATTTTCTAGAGTTACAATTTTATGGTAAGTATGATATCATATTCTTGGTAAATCAAACTATTCTTATCATGGAAGCTCTTATTTTCTAGTATGCACTTTTTAAATTCCTTCTTTAAGTGTTTATATTTCAAATTCAGTTTTTCAAAATCATCTTGTAAATCTCCTATTTCATCTTGTAAATTGACACTAGAAGTGTTAGAATTTACCTCAAGGTCATTCTCAATTTCCATGAGAAAAGTATGTTATGTCTTTGGATTTTCAACTATTGGAACAAGTCCAACATCCTTGTCTTCACTTTCTTCTCTTTCCGATTTGGAAAGAAGATCATTCCGTATGGTTACCTCCGCATTTAAAGTTTTCATATTTTGAGGAAAAGATTTCTTTTCTTACTTTTGCGGCTTCTTGATGTGATAATCGGCATTGAAATGACCGGGTCGACTACACCTGTAACATTTTTCACCTGCTTCTTTATCCTTGGGTGGTTTCTTGAAAAACTTTCTTGCTTAAGCCTTATTTCTTGTAGACATTCTTCTAAATTTCCTAACTAGAAGAGAAACTTCTTCATCCGATTCATCGGACTCTACCACTAATCCTTTGTGTGATGCATGTGTGTTCTTCATAGGATTCATCCTATTTTGCTTATCAATAAGAATTTCATGAGTAATAAGATTACTAGATAGCTCATCACGGGTAAGAGTCTTGAGATTTTTAGATTTGGTGATGACGGTAACTTTGGGTGTCCATTCTCTTGGCAAAGAGTTAAGGAGTTTTGAGACAAGATCTTCATTTGAGATTTTCTTGTCAACCATGGAGACTTGATTCACTACTCGAGTGAATCGTTCGATTTTCTCATCAATCTTTTCACCACTCTTCACACCGAACATTTCATACTTTTTCATGAGCATAAGTCATTTGACAATTCTTACTTGCTTAGTCCCTTTATGTATCATTTCTAGCCTTTTCCATGCTTTACGGGTTGTTTCAAGACCTTGAAGTCTTATGAGCTCAGTGGTTGTTAGAGCACTTGAAAGAATATCGAATGCTTTTCTGTCTATGGCGAATTTTATCTTTTCTTCTTCGGTGTAGTCATCTTCATTTTTGAACATTGACTTTCTTTTTGAGTTTTTGATGATATAAACTTCAAATCCTTTGGCAACAGCTCTCTATATATCAAATCCGCAACCTTTCCAATGATTTATCATTCGAAACTTCCATAAAAAATAATTTTGGGCATCAAACATATGTGCTTTAGTGTTTGAGGCTGAGAACGGTGCAGCTGGTTTGGAAGTTGAGGTGTAGGATAAAGAGGTTGCCATTGCCATGATCTTTAACCTTGCTACTTGCAATGATTGGCCAAGAAATCAAGGTTATGCTCACATACCAATTATTAGGTCTATGACAATCACTCTAGAGTGGGGGAGTGAATAGAGTGTTGGGCGATTTTGCAGAATTTTCTTGTTTTTGGCTATCTCCAACTCAAATGAAAATCAAAATCAATGTAAAGAATGGAAGATGAGAGACAATAAATGAGTACCCCCGATATAGAGTGGTTCGAATCATAAATGATTCTACTTCACGACCGCTCTGTTCCAAAGTGGATTTTCAACTGCTACTATTCTTATTACTCTTAATAAGAACTACCACATCAATACTTACATTAACAACTTAGTGTAAGCAATCAAAACAACAACTTCTTGCACAAAACAACTTGTGTAACTACAACAACTTCATCTGTAAGCAAGAACAAATTCTTGCTACCTCACAACTTCAACAAAGTTATCTCAAAGAACTTTCTCATAGTGGGTTTTATGAAGTAGTGGGGTTTACACTTTCTCACTAGTCTAAACACAAGCAAGAGATCAAATATGTATGGTTTCTCTTGTGTTAGACTCACAATCTCTCAATTTACAACAATTAAAAACAAATAAGAGCTTCACAAGCTTTAAGCACTTTTACACAAATGAGAGAAATTTACAAAAATGAAGTATGAAGCTTGAAGAGTATGAAAGTGTATGAATGACGCATTTGAGCTTCTTCTATTTATAAGAGGTGTAATCCACATTTTTAGAGCCTCGTCCAAGTCTTCAAGTCAATCTCAAGTCTTGACAATAGTCAAAGAAGCATGATTAATGTTAGGGAAAAGTCCACAAGAAATTTGAGCAAGATTGGAAAGAGAAAACACCATGAATCTCCCTAGGATTTCGTCCCAACAGTCATAAAAATTTAAATTCTGGATGACATCCATCGATCGATGTGTAAGGTTCCAGTTTTGAACCTTCCATACATCGATCCATCGATGTCTCTTCCTTGAGAGACTGATGTCTACACCGATCGATCGATGTCCCAAGCTAAGAGATCAATGTCCTCCAGTAAGGTTTCAGTTTGTGTCGATCAATCGATGTCTCTCTTGAGTGACTGATATATACATCGATTGATCGATGTCTCAGAATTTGAGAGATCAATGTCTTCCAGTAAGTTTTCAACTTTGAATCTTCACTACCTCGATCGATCGATGTCTCTAACCTTAGAGACTGATGTCACATCGATCGATCGATATCTCCCAGCTTGAGAGATCGATGTTGGGTAGTAAGGTTTCAACCTTGGACATTTCCATCATAGATCGATCGATGTCTCTCTTTGAGAGAATGATGTATACATTAATCGATCCATGTGAGAGATCGGTGTCTCATAGTGTCTATTTCTCATTTTGCTTCTAATACCAAGTGTGAAATTTCTTTTTTAACTCTTTTTAAACATCTTTAACTTCATCAAAACATTTCATATACCAACACATAATCCATGAATGTTTCAAGTCCAAATAATGCCCATAATCAATGAAAATGGGAGTCCATGATCCATGTCCAAATAGTGTCCATCATCCATAAAAAGTAAAGTCCATAATCCATGTCAAAATAAATTCCATATCCATGTCCATATACTTTCCATGTTCTAAGATGATGCAAGTGATGCTAAGTTATAAAAATGTAATGCATGTCCATGCCATATCTGGTCAGAGACCAGTCCATATTCATATCTGGTCAGAGAACGGCCCATATCTGTATCCATATCCGTATCCAATCAGAGACCGGTCCATATCCATATCTGGTCAGAGACCTGTCTATATCCATATTTCATCCCCGGAGGATTCGTGATTTCGCATACGATGCAAGATGCAATTTTATATAAAACCAATGAATTTTGCAAAATGACATGCATTATGATCCATGTACATATAAGTCAAATTATCAATCCATAAAAATGTTGAGAAATTCACAATATAAACTCCATGAACATATAAACAAGCACAAGTGACTGTAAAGGATCCATCATCCCATATACTTTGACATTTAGCAAATATACTCTTTCTTTATTCTAAGAGGTCAAATATGTCCAAGTAATACATTTTGCAATAATTTTCGCTTAATGAAATATATCTTTATCCAATTATCTATTTTTCACCTAGTCATGGCTCCATGGCCGAATACACATACACACACACACACTCTTCTTCATTACACTTTTTATAATTCCAACCTTCCCAAAATAAGTTACCAATTCCATATCATAGCTCATTATTTCCGAAACATCATTTGTACATGAAAAAGGCCCTTATGGCCGAGGTGTGCACGCACTTACGTACACACACATATACATATCAATATTTTTATTATACCAAACCAAGAAAAATTACCCATAATACATTATCATCTCCCTATTATGGTATAATATGTCAAAACTTGAAGTTTTCACATGAAAATGGCCTTATGGCCGAAAGGTGGTATATGTTACACCTCAATGTTTTTCTATTAGGGCCCTATTATGATTCATGGTATCCCAACATACTTTTTCTTGCATGCAAACGGCCATGTGGCTGAAAGTTGCATGCATGCTCACACACAATTTTCACACATTACATACCTCTTGATTTACTCCCTCTTACTTCTTCTTTTCTAAATTTAAGAAAACTATGTTCTTCTACCACATAAGGTTCGGCCATGTCAACACCAAAGAAAAGATACAAAGTTCTAATAAAGCTAGAGTTGCAAGGTAATGGAACTCTCATCATTATCGATGTAAGCCACTAATGCTTCCAACATACTACATTTCGTACTCCACTAGCCACTAAACTTGTTAAATAATTATGCTCAACCAAGGGAAAAAAGTCCTCCATAGGCCGAGAGTTAGTGGGTGGACTCAAGGTAAATACTTCTTGCAATCAAACAAATCTTGAAATCAATGACTTAGTGGATGCATGCAACAATATGTTTAATCTTGAACTTGTCTAAAATGGACATTTCTTCATTTTTCCTCAACATGGCCGAGATCCGCCCTGCAATACCTTTACTTTCGTTCCAACCTCACATGCATGACTTTATTGCTTGTTTACACTTCACTTATCTCCCTAGCTACAACCTTAATTATAATTTACATGCAAGTCATCCTATCTTGTCTGTCATCTATCTTTTACTTCATTCATCTTAACATCTTCTTGACTAATCATAATCATGTTCCTTTTTCACATGCAAGACTTAATCTACACATGCATACTTCATTTCTATACATGCAAGTCTCTTGAAGCCATTTCAATTAAACATATACTTTCCATATGAACATAGTTGGTTTATAACTTTGCTACTCTTTATAACGGCCAAATCTTACATGCAAGGCCTATGGCCGATTTCTATATATGAAAAGGGACTTGAGCATACTCATGCATGATCCATTTTTCTTATACAAAGTATTTAGTGAGTTGGAAAATGCATGAAGAATCTAAGTAGTATACTTGCCTACTACTTATATTTCAAGCTTAGATTTGAAGAAGTCTTCTTGATGAAGACACTAAGAGCTTGATTCTTGTCTTGGCTTGAGAGTTCTTTCCCCTCCTTGCCCTATGAATGATACGGCTAGAATAGGTAAATGAGAAGAGGTGATGAACAATTATAGAAGGGGTAGAATGGTGGTATTTTGGAATCATATTTGCATTAAGCTTACCTTGCTACTTGCCCCTGCAAATTTTTGGATTCAAGTCCTAGGATGAAAATGGATTTTTAGTCTTTTGTTTTGAGGAAGAAGGGTGAGTTGAGGAGGGAATTTTTTTATCTTTCTTGGCTCTTGGCACCTCACGGGTTTGTAAGGAGAAAGGAGGGAGTTGGAGACTTTTGTGAAGAAGAAGAGAGTGTGTTTGGCTTGAAAGTGCAGTGATGAAGTGAGGAATTGTCTTCTTTGTCTCCTTTGTGTAGACACGGTTGAAAAGGGAAGGAAGGGGGGAGTTTGAAGGTCCAAAACTTAGGAAGAATGAGAAAGAGAGAGAGAGAGAGTTGTTGGTTGAAATGGGTGAAGTGGGAATGAAATAGTTTGGGGAAAAGAAGGTCGCCTATTTGAGGGAGTGAAGGGAAGAAGGAGTATAGTGGAAGGTAAAATAAAATGATGGCATGCAAAAAGTGATCTTCTTTTTCTTCTTTTTGAATGGATTATACTGGTGCCATATGTCTGGTCCATTGGATATAGTGTCGACCGATCTATTACCCAAAGTACCAACCAACCTATTGACTAAAGTGTCATCCGATCTATTGACTATTGAGTGCTGACCAAACTATTGACTAAGTATTAGTTCTTAAATACCCTTTTTTATACTGCAGTATAAACTTTAAAAATATTCCGCCTCTAAAATATGCCAAAACTTCATCCAACTCACTTGTATTGCCTTCTGACTCTAACTTGCAGCACTCCACTTCGAATCCTGCTTTGCACTTTTTTTTCTTTTCTTTCCAGCACTAAAACTAACTATTTATTAAATGATCTAGCCCCATAAAACAAAACCCTCTTCAGCCCAGAGGACCAACCCCTCTTTCACCTCTTTGCCCACCAAGGTTCGAATCCCAAGAACTTCTTTTTCACTTTTTTCTTTCCTTTTCTTTCGATCCCACTTTCTTCCTTTTTCTTTCTTTTTTCCTTTTTTTCTCTCGATCCCACTTTCCTCCTTTTTCTTCTTTTTTCCTTCCTCTCCCATGCCGACAGTCTTCTCTCTCTCTATTATTATTATTTTCCTCTCTTTGCCAAAAGACAGAAGGTAGCCTTCTTTTTATTTATTTTATTTATTCTTATTTTTAAATCAATTTATCAATGCAGTCACACATACATATCTATACATATTTTCCGTTACCTAACCTATTTAAAAACAATTTTACATAATGTGTACAAAAGAAACCGAATTAAATCTAACTAATCTTAAAGAGTAGAAGAATTTCTTTATAACCTAAACAATTCATCCAATAAAAATTAGCATATACAACTCCCTTATCAAACTATTTTCTACACAATTAGTTAATAATTATTTCATATACTAATATAAATAAGTCATCAAAATCTAAACATAACTCCATACTTACCACCAAGACGTTCGTAGAACTGTAAGGATTCAAAACCCGTCTTTGGTTCGACAACGTGTGATTGCCCAAAATTATTTTTCTTTCTTTCTCCCTCTCTGCCAACCCTCACTCCCTCTTTTTTTTCTTTTGTCGTGTGTGTGTCTGTGTATGTTTTGTTTTAGGGAGAGTTGATCCCATATTTATAGATATATTTCTACTAGTGTCTCGAATGGTGCTATACCAATCGCACTGTGTTAGCTGTTATTATACGAAAACTCTATGAGTTTCACCAACATATCCCAATGTCTTGATGGTCCTTTCTGATTGACCATCGGTTTGAGGGTGAAAGACAGTGCTCAATCTCAAGTCTATACGCATAACTTCTTAATATGCCATCCAAAATCGCGAGTTGAATTTGGGTTCTTGATCTGATACAATACTTACCAGCACACCATGCAAGGTTACTATATTATCCACATACATTGCCATTAACTTCTCCATGATTGCTTCACTAGACATGGGCAAGAAATGTGAGGACTTATTCTATCGATTCATGATAACCAAAATCGTATCAGTACCACTCTTGGTCTTTGGTAAACCAACCATGAAATCTATCGTAATGTGTTTTGGGATATCTAAAGGTTGAAGAAGTCCTCCAAGACTTTGGTGTTTGGCTTTTACTTGCTGTCATACCAAGAATCTTGTTACGTACTCATCTATCTCCCTTTTCATCCCATTCCACCAATAATTCTTCTTAAGGTCTTTGTATATTTTGAGTCTTGGATGAATCGGTAGTCGTAAATGATGGCTTCTTTTGATACTTCTTTCTTCAGACCATCCAACTTAGGAACATATAATATTCCTTGATACCAAAGACCAGAGTCAGTATTCACTTGATATCCGTCGACTTGTTCATCTTTGAGTTTCTCCATGATTTTTTAATATACCTTCATCATTAGTCTGGCCTCCATTATCCTTTCTATCAACATAGGAGATATGACTAATGCTGCCAAAGTGTTGGCAGTAAATTCCACAACGTTTAGGTCAAATTCCTCCATTTCTCTTTTTAGAGGCTCTAGCCTAGCCTTTCGAGTAAGAGCGTCTGCCATCCTATTTGATTTTCTAGGATGGTAATTTATACTAAAATCGTAGTCTTTCAACAGCTCCAACCACCTTCGTTATCTCACGTTAAGCTCATTTTGTGTAAAAAAGTATTTTAGGGTCTTATGATCTGTATAGACTTCGCATCTCTCACCATGGAAACAATGTCTCCAAATTTTAAGGGCAAACACCACTACCACTAATTCCATGTCATGGGTCAGATAATTCCACTCATAGGGCTTTAATTGTCTTGAGGCATATGCTATAACTCGTCCGTTCTGTATTAGCACACAACCTAGACCATTCTTCGAGGCATCACTATAAATCAGGAGGTTGAACCAAAATTGAAGCAGAAGTTAGTCTCTTCTTCAATTCCTCAAAACTCCTTTAACAATCTGGCATCTACTCGAACTTCACATGCTTTTACGTTAACTTGTTCAATGGGATCTCTATGGTAGAAAATCCTTCCAAAAATTTGTGATAATATCCTTCCAACTGCATAGAACTTCTCACTTCAGTGACATTGGTAGGTCAGGCCAGTCAATTATTGCTTCAATCTTCTTTGGATCCACAGAAATCCTTTGTTCCAAAATTACATGACCTAGAAATGTCACACTCTTAAGTAAGAACAGACATTTGTTGAACTTAGCATAAAGCTTCTTTTTCTCGTAAAATTCCCAAAACTTCTCTGAGGTGTTCTATATGGGCTTCCTTACTTGGAGAGTAAATCAGTACATTTTCATTGAATACCACCATAAATTCATCCAATTGTGACCTAGACATCATATTCATCACATCCATAAACACCGCATGTGCAATAGTCAGGCTGAAAGGCATAACCAAAAATTCATAGTGCCAATACCTCGTTTGAAATGCGATTTTAGGAACATCCTCTACCTTGATGTTCAATTGGTGGTACCCTGATCTCAAGTTGATCTTAGAAAACACCCTCGCACCTTTTAACTGATCAAATAGGTCATCAATCCATGGGAGCAGACTTTTGTTCTTAACTGTGATCTTGTTGAGCTCGTGATAATCAATACATAGCCTCAAACTCCCATCCTTCTTCTTTACGAACAACACTTACTCTCCCCAAGGTGAGATAATGGGTCTGATAAACTTCTTGTCTAAGAACTCTTGCAATTGTTCCTTCAATTCTTTGAGTTCAACAGGTTTCATTTGGTATGGAGCCTTCGATACAGGTCCAGTCTCGGGTGCCAGTTTAATTTCAAAATCGACTTCTCAATCAAGAGGTAGACCAGGTAATTCTTCAGGGATGACATCTTTGAATTCATTCAACACAGGAATATCATCCATGGAAGGAATCATTTGTTGAGAAAAAGTGTTTGAATGATTTACAAATGCATGATTTAAATAATATAAGTTTACGAAATGCATGACAAAATTATTACTTGACATGTTTTTTTTGATATACATGTCTCATATGCTTTATATATATTGATACCGTACTAACAAGCCATGAAGTGTTAAAGCTTACATCATATGGCAAACATTTGTTGTTGTTGCACTATTTTTAGGTGCCACAATTAATAAACTAAACTAGTTCATTAAGTGAAGTACTTAAGTTATGTATATAGACTATCTCTGCCCGCTGAGCCCTGGCGACTCCAATCTTCATCGTAGTCGCCCGGGTTGATAGCCCCGGCACCCCCTACATTCGCATCTGTTCTTGGCGGAGCACCACCACCAATCATTCATCCAAAGCCTCCTCAGTGGTACAAAGGATGTCCCTCATTGGTTTTTGCAGAAGAGGAGGTCTCGACTATGCTTCAGCCGTTCCGCCACACTTTGGTCGGATCTTTCTGGAACGGCCGCCCAAGCATGGCAGCATTACAAAAAACTTTGGATCGTATTGGCTTTCAAGCGCAGGTTAAGGCGGGCCTTTTAGACAAATCTCACGTTCTTCTTCGTTTTGAGGAGGATTATAATAGATGTTTCAGCCATCACACTTGGAATGTTTTGGGATATCCTATGAGAGTCATGAAGTATACATATGATTTTGATCCTAGATATGATGCCCCAATCGTGCCGGGGTGGATCTCGTTGCTTGAGTTACCTATGTATATGCATAATCAAGCCGCTCTTTTTGCCATTGCAGCCATGATTGGAACGCCCATCAGATTGGATACTGCCACACAGCAGATTCTTAGGCCATCCGTTGTAAGGGTCCTTTGTCGAAATTGATGTGTCTAAATCATTGCTCGAAAATTTGCATCTTCAGATCCATGATCATCATCACTTTCAGACAGTTGTTTATGAGGATACTCCACCGTTTTCTGCAAAATGCTACATTTTGGGACATACACATGAAACCTGTGGAAAAAGTAATATGCAGCCCCTGTCTAATCCACCGGTGGCACCACCATTGCCCAAGAACTGGAGAAGAAAGCCACAATTAGAGCAAGAAGAGGTGCCTGTTGTTTCTTACGCCGTCCCATCGGAGGAATTTCCGTAATCTACTACTGTTGAGACTGAGGTCATCCTGCCTCCACCTCCAAAAATTCAGAGGCTCAAGGCTTTGTGGCTGATGATCTGCAGCCCCCTCCCATTGTCGGTGAGAATCAAATAAATATTCATTCAGTGTCAGATTTGGATGCACATGATGTGATCGTTCAAACCCATGATGTTTCGACTGCAGATTTGTAGCATGAATTTCGGGAGGCATCGGATATGTGGACACGCCGTTTGTTATCACGGTAGGGTAATATTTCTAATGCTGAATTGTTGCAACGCATTACATAGCCACTAGAGGCCTTGGACACAACTGATTTTGTACCTTTTATTGGTAAGCGTAATCGACGTTTGTAGAGGCAGATACCTAGGCCGGAGCGGCATGTGGTCACACATAGTGTTACTCGCTCTTCAAATTTACCTAAAACTTTTTCCCAATGAATCTCATAACATGGAACATAAGGGGCATTTGAACTTCTCTCTCTCGTTTGCGTTTGTTGATTCATCAGAATAATGTTCATTTTTTACTGGTTATTGAGCCACAGATTTCCATAACTCAGATGACATCCATTCGGTTGCAGCCTGGTTTCTCTTCAATGTTAAGAATTTGTGAAGGCCGCGCTTATTGCTTCTGGCAAGATCTTTCTCTAGACTTATTGGAGTCTTCATCTTCATTGCAAGTTGCACATCTTCGTTTTCGTTCTCATGCAAAAAATCTCGTCTTTTGGCATTCATGTGTTTATGGGTTGCATACGGTTGTTGATCGTAGGGTTCTCTGGTAGAATTGTGTCGACGTAGTGATCTCATGCAGGAACCCTGGGTTATTTCTGCCGATTTTAATACATTTATTTCTCTACAGGATCATAAGGGGGTATCTCAACCCCATTTATCCTCTTTCAGATTTTAATGAAATAGTGGATTTTGCTGCATGGCATACTGTTCCCCATATTGGATCCCGCTATACATGGACTGGTGGCAGAGGGCTGGGACAGGTGTGGCACCGTCTTGATTAGACTTTTTGCAATGCAGCGTTTTATGATGCTTTTCCAGATGTAAAGTTAACGCATCTCAGTCGTACAACTTCCAACCATAGTCCACTACTTAGTCAATGTCACGATCAACCAGTCAGTTTAGGTTTTTGACAGTGTGGACCAAGCATGAAGACTTCCACACTTTTATGCGTTCCACTTGGTCATCATATCCCACAGTTGGCGGTGTGCACAGCTTGTTCGATAAATTAAAGCGTTTTGAAAATGATGTGAGTCGATGGAATAAGGAGATTTTTGGTAATATCTTTCAATGCCTTCAACATGCGAAACATCAAGTACAACGAGTGGAGATGGAGTATGATCGTGACCTATCTATTGATAATCGTATTGCATATTCAGAATCTCAGGCAGAATATAACCGGGTGGTGCATCAAGAGACCGAGTTTTGGAGATAAAAAGCACGTGTAAAATGGCTCTGGGAGGGGGATGGAAACACTCATTACTTTCATTCCTTAGTGAAGGAGCGTCAGAGGCGGCAGACTATCTCTTGTATTGAGACAGACACTGGTAGTATATGTGATACTCCAGATTCTATTGGTGATACACCGGTTGCTCATTTTCAGAGGATATTCACTAGTCAAGCAACACAACCTAGTCAGGACTTCTTACATTGCATTCCATCATTGGTCTCTTATTCCGATAACACTTTTTTGGCGCAAATGCCGAAACTTGAGGGGGTTAAACAGACAGTTTGGTCATTGGATCCAAATAGTGCAGCAGGCCCAGATGGATATGATGGCTGGTTCTTTAGGGAGTGTTGGGAGGTTATACAATTGGATGTCTACAAATTGGTGCAAGAGTTTTTCATGGGATTCTCAGTTCTGAAAGAAATGGCCCATTCTATGTTAGTTCTCTTGCCTAAAGGGGATACATAGCATACCTTTACTGATTATCGGCCCATTGCGATATCCACCTTTATGAGTAAGGTACAAACGTGCATACTAGCATCACGCTTGAATACCATTTTGCCACATATTATCTCTCCGGAGTAGGCGGGTTTTCAAAATGGACGTGGCATATCCGAACAAGTACTTCTTGCCTCTAACATGATATATTGGTTGAATAGAGGATCACATTTTCATGAAGTCATTAAACTTGATATGTCAAAGGCTTTTGATCGCATTAGTTGGCAGTTTTTACGCCAGGTACCATTACGTTTTGGCTTTTCGCACTCCTTTATTACGCTTGTACTAAACCATCTGGACAGCCATACATCTCGATTCTCATAAATGGCATTCCCAAGGGTTTCTTTCGTCTGACAAGGGAGGTAAAACAAGGGGATCCTTTATCTCCTCTTTTGTTTATCCTAGCGGCGGAGGCGTTTAGCTGCAGCTTGAAATCATTAGTGGCTTCATCTTATATCCGGCCCTTTAACATGGGACAAATGCCTGTTGTCATCTTGGATTTGTCTTATACTGATGATTTGTTGGTGTTTCTTGAGGCATCCACACAAAAATTAATGAGGTTTAAACAGTTCTTAACTTCATATGAGGATGTCTCTGGGCAGGCATCAATTGGAACAAAAGTACGGTGGTCTTTTCTACGGGAATTACACCCCACCGCCAGCGTAATTACACACAGTTACTTGCAATGAGGTCCTCTGCTCTACCTATGAAATATCTTGGATCCTTTTTACATAAAGGGATTACAAGGGTTTCACATTGTCATCCTTTGTTACAACATGTGGATGCTCGGATAAGAGGGTGGCAGCATCAATTCCTGCGGACGGCTGGACGTTTGGTTTTGATACAATCGGTTCTTTCCTCTTTACTGTTACATATTATGGCATGTACCAGGTTGCCCAAAAGTGTGGTTACAGCATTAGAGCGTAAATTCTCACGTTTTTTCTGGGGTTCTAATCATCATCATTGGGTGAATTGGTGCAGCCTTTGCTACCCTTATTAGGAGGGTGGTTTGTCTATTAGGGATCTTCATATGCTACAGATGGCTTATGCAGCTAAGTTATGGTTGCTCTATCATACTTCAGACTCTGTTTGGGCTAAATATCTTCATGCGTGATATGGAATGCATCCTGATTACCATCCTCGGTTATATGATTCCCTAATTTGGCATCGCATTGGTAAAATTCATCCCTTATGTCTATCACAAGTGGAAATGGAGAGTGGGCTACCCGTTTCGCCATCGGCCACAGGAGAATTTACATTGAGTAATGCATATTCGCTTTTCCAGCCAACCAAGGCTTTATTGATATCACACTCCTACATTTAGTATAAGTCACAACGTCCTGCTATTCAAATCTTTCTTTAGAAACTTTTTCATGATGCGCCGCCAGTACCGGATGTCCTTCAGCGATTTTGTACTATCCAACCTACCATGTGTCCTTTTTGTTGTATGGCCTCGGCATACACGGTACATCTCTTCTTTACTTGCCAGGAAGTTCGTTTCATATGGGATTATTTTAATACAATATTGGAGATTGATGTTGTTTGGTGCACATCATGGCGTACATATCTATTATCCATCTGGTTTTCCGCTCGAAACTCTTTTATAAGGGAGATGCAGAAAATATATCCCAGCCTCCTTCTGTGGCATATATGGAAAAGGTATGCAACAATTATTTATGATGAATCATCTTGGTCTCAACAGACTGTTATTCATTCCATCCGGCAAGATCTTTATTTCTGGGCTGTGCCTAGATCTGGCACGAGACTTGCCCTTTCGCATGCACGTCTTATTCATCCAGACCTTTCGTCCACTTTGCGATCTAGGCGTATGTGGATTATTTGATGGTGCCCCCACCCATTGGTCGCTTAAAGCTTAATACGGATGCATCGGTGGGTCGTAATAGTGCAGGGGGTGGTGCAATAGTTCGAAATACATACGGCAATTTTGTGCATGCTATATCTTTTCCACTTCGTCATGACTATCCCCTCAGAGTTGACGCTCAGGCTGTTTTCCTCGCTCTTTTACATTATATACCGCGATATGGTGGGTTTGATATTTCTATTGACCATCAAGAGCTGGTTCGCTATATAGATTCTTCGGTGGCTCATTTGGCTCCAGATTTATGCCGCCTGAGACGGCTACTCGGTATAGCTTCATTACATCTTACTTATGCCTCTCGTGAGGCAAATCAACCTGCACACTTTTTAGCACAGTTGGTGATGAATTCTCAATCTTTTCGGTCTTTTGCCTTGTTGGCGTCCTTGCCTTCACATGTTCGTGGTTTGGTTCAGACAGATTTAATATTACCACACTTCCGTCGCACTGATGCCTAGCCAACCATATATGGACGCATTCCGCATTTATCTGTTGTGTATAATTTGCCGTTGTATTTTCATTTTCAGCTTTCCATTATGTATTGGCGTATGCCTGCACTATTTACATAATCTGCAGTGTAAATATGTATGCTTTTTCCTTCGTCCAAGGTTTTTCCACAAGGGTGGTTTTACTCGGCAAGGTTTTAATGCGGCATATCATATACTGCATTTTGTTGTCCTCTCCCGCCTATCATTGTTGTCACAATTCGCTTACTGTTATCTCTGTTCTTGTTTTGTGCGATGGTATTCCTCCCCATAAGTGAGGGAGTCTTATATCTATAATAAACATATTTCTTGCTAAAAAAAAGCAAAGTACTTAAGTTAATGAACTAACTAGTTCATTAAATGGAGACGTATTTGGTAGAAGCTACATGACAACAAATTTGGAAATGGAAAGTCTCCTCCCCATTTAATCTTACACGCCATACATTGTTGTAAAAGGTTGATCAAGGCGTGATCAAACCTTCATTCGATTGGTGGTGGTGTTCGTGATCGGTTTGTTTGGTTGTTTTGGTTGTAAAAGGGTGGACTTGGTGTATAACTCCAGTAACCCTTGTGTTAAGGTATTTTTGGTGTTTAGTGATAACCGAGGAAGGTATCCTCGAAGACTAGAGTAGGTTTTATCAACCGAACCAGTATAAAATTCTTGGTGTTCTTACTTTCAGTATTTTACTTTCAGTTTCAGCATTTTGCATCAATTTCGTTACGACTGAAAATATAGTAAACGTTTTTCACAAATTAAAAAACCTTTCAAAAACATAGCCACATATCCTACCTTTCATTTGGCTCAAGTTTGAACTCATTTGGATAAGTATAAGTCAGTCAAACGTGAATAGTTCTGAGACTAGCGCAATCTGTTTTTCAGATTTGCAAAGGTTGAGAACATCAACATAGTTTACTTACTTTACAAAAGAATTTTCAAAACCTATTTCAACCCATTATAATACATATATTGTGGGTCTTTTCATTAAATATTCAGATCATTTGGAGCCACCAATTAATCGAAATAAATTTTTTAAATCGGAGTATCGTTTCTGGAATATTTGCGCAATCTGACCAAAGACATATTTTCAAAGGGTTAGGAGTTGAATTTTTATTTGAAATTTTTATGAGATATTCAGAACATCTGAGAGTAGATTCTCAATAAATTTCATAATTTTTGGAGGTCTGTAACTAGGTCTGTAAATCGTTTCAAATCAGAATCTGAAAAGAGAAACTCTTTTCAGAAGTGAGCTTTTTGGTCAAAAAGTTTTTAAAGACAAAATTTTCTGCACCCACTATCCAACCCCCCTTCCAGTGGTTATATACATGTCCTACAAGGGGTATCAGAGCACAGGCACACTCACAACAAGAGGATCCAGTGATCTTTGTGAGATGGAAACCACTAGTTACAAAACCGAGCAAAATGGAATATCAACCGTAAGGCCTCCTCTTTTCGATGGTGAGTCTTTTATACAATGGAAACTTAGGATGAAACTTTTCTTTATTGCCAATACAGACTTGTGGTCCATTATAGAAGATGGTCCTTTTATCCCTTCTAAGTTATCTACTATTGAGGGTGTCACACTAGAGGTTGTAAAACCGAAACAATAATATATTAGTGATGACAAAAAGAAATTGAGTATGAATGCTAGAGCCATGCGACTACTTTTAAACGGGCTGAGTAAAAGTGAATCAAGTTACATGTCTAATTGCTCTAGTGCTCAAGAGATGTGGAGAATTCTTGAGATGAAACATGAACGGAGTAGTCAAGGCAAAGAGTCTAAAATAAATATGCTTATGTCCACTCTTGAGTCTTTTAAATTATTGCCAAATGAATCTATTGTTGATATGGACTTACGCTTGACTAAAATCTATAATTTTCTTGAGTCTTTTGGAAAAGCTTTTTCTACACAGGAAAAAGCACAAAAGGTGCTAAGGAGTCTCCTGTCCGAATGGGACCCGAAAGTCACAGCGATTGAGGAAAGTAAAGAAACGAGATCAATAAAAATGGAGGAACTAATCGGATCTTTAAAGGTATATGAAAATAAACTTACTCTAAGAAATTCTGAATCTACTTCTAAACAAGATAAGGTTATATCGTTTCAATCAAATAAATACGTCTCTACTTCTTATGATCGCGTAGATAATAGTGACACAGATTTCGATGGTGAAGATATAATCACGTTGGCTAAAAGAATAAGAAAGCTCATGAGAAAATCAATCAAAAACAAACCTAAGCCTACTTCATCTAAGAATCATAAAAATATAAATAATGAGGACATAAAGTGCTATTAATGTGGGAAACTTAGACACTTGTTATATGACTGCCCGAACAAGGACAAACAAACAAACAAAAACCATAACAAGGACTGGAATAAACCTAGACTCATCTCAAAACCTAAACAAAGGAGAAGAGCCTTCAAAGCCTCCACATGGAGTGACTCATCCGGCTCTGAGACTGAAGGAACCGAAGAAGAAGCAGCACAAGTATGCTTTACATCCAAGGCATCGAATGAGGTATCTTCTAATTTTGATTTGGATTCTGAACTATCTTATAATGACTTGTATGTTGAATATCTTGAATTGCATACGTTTGCTAGGACTCTTGCAAAAGAAAAGAAACTTTTAATTGAAGACAAGAAATCGTTAGAATCTTCTAACTCTAATCTTGTATCTAAACTAAACAATTCAAAACAAGAGTCGTCTTGTATGATAAATTCATTAAAGTGTGAAATTTCATCTTTGACAACAGAGAATAATGAAATGAAATACGAGATTTTAAATTTGAAATCAAGAAATGCAGATTTAGAAAAAATGGTGAAACAGTTTGATACGGGCAGAAACATGCTAGATTGCATCATCTCCTCACAAAAGCATGAAAGCGACAAAACCAGATTAGGATACATTGAGAAAAACAAAACACAAAATAAATCAACTAAAATTCTTTCTATCTTAATCTAAGAAAACACAGGCAAATGTAGCACCTAAAAAGACGTCTAGATCATCCCCTACTTCATCTCATTGTCCTTCTTCTTCATATCATATAAGATATAATTATGTGCCGTATAAATATGAAAAGAAACCATTGATGCACACACGACATTCATATAACATAAATGCATCTAGATCATGCACCATACACACTAATACGAAGGCATATCAAAAACAAAAATCATACCATGTGCATGATGGCATTCTCGGCCAAAGGCCAAATGGATTTGCACCAAACATCTATTACATTGCTTCTTCATCTCTTTTGTTACTTTTTGGAAGGCATAGGAAGGTCACCCAAGTTTGGCTACCAAAAGGTTCATTTGTAAAGAGTTGAATAAATAACCCTTAAGAACGCACTTAAAATGCATGATTTTTGTTGATACACTATAAACTGCTATTTCTTTCTTACATGTACTTTCGATATCAGTTATAAAATAAAGGGGGAGAGAGAGCATGATTTAAGGAGGGGAGAGAGCATGATTGCATAATTGGAGAGGGAGCAATTATATTTAAGTCATGAACCGGTGTTATTTTGTAAATCATCAAAAGGAGGAGATTGTTGACAAAAAATGTTTGAATGATTTACAAATGCATGATTTAAATAGTATGAGTTTATGAAATACATGACAAAATTATTACTTGACACGTTTTTGTAATATACATGCCTCATATGCTTTATATATATTGATGTCGTACTAACAAGTCATGAAGCGTTAAAGCTTACATCATATGGCAAACATTTGTTGTCTTTGCACTATTTTCAGGTGCAACAATCAATGAACTAAACTAGTTCATTAAGTGAAGTACTTAAGTAAATGAACTGACTAGTTCATTAAATGGAGACATATTTGGTGGAAGCTACATGGCAACAAATTTGGAAATGGAAACTCTCCTCCCCATTTAATCTTACACACCATATATATATATATGTATATATATATATATGTATATATATATATGTATTATATATTCATATTTTTTGAAGGCACAATACACATATATTTTGACGTACTACCGACACGTTACATATATCACAAACGTACGTCAACGTCACACCACCATATACACCTCATATTTATGAGTATAGTCAGGTCTTCTATCATATGACATAATTCACGGTGATGACAAAATTATAACGACACGTTACAAGGTCATAAACCGAAAATTGTCGTATCGGGTGACTATCGAAACTTCACCGACGTGTCACGTACTTGCCATATAAAGATGGCCAGCCCATATGCAGCAAAAATAGCCAAAACTTTCGTGGCTCACATGCTAAATTCAACAACTAAATCATTCCATGTTGACACACTCAAATCACCCACAATTTAGGCCAAATTGTGGAGATTTCAATTCAATTTTTTTTAGCACATGGGACACCTCTCAATCCACCATTAGAGCTGAATATATACTTTATTTTGTGTGTATTATGTGTGAAATAATATATATGACACGTGCAAAAAGTTTGACTTTAATTGGAAAAAAATCGCTTAATCGACGGAAGTCGAAAATTCGGTTTTCTACGAACACAACACATGGAACGTTTTTTGGCATGATTTGTAACATGTATCTAGACACTTTTTACACATTCAAGACATGTTAAAATGTTTTAGAATATTCAAATTAGAGCTGATTCGAATTCAGGATATATGTGTAATTATTGTGCATTATTTGACAAAGCTTTCTAAAGTGAAATTTCAGCACATGTATATTCAGTCCACATGCCATTTGCAGCCTTGATGGAGCCTATGTAGAGCTTACTTGACATCTCAATTGGTGGAGAATATGCCACACAAGGTTAGTGACATAAAAAAGATAACTACACAAGGTAACAATTCAAACTACAACACATGCTGAAAATTTTCAGTACATGTGCAATAAGTGGGCGATTTTGATGATGGTTTTGTCCTTAATTTGCATCCCAAAATTGAAAGAATTGAATGGTGATTTTTTGGAAACATTTTAAATTCTTTTTGGCACATGTTTTGTAAGTTATTCTCAGATTTTACAGATCATTAAAATAATGACAAGTTGAACCAATCATCAAGTGCCAAGTAAGCAAGGCAAAGTCATTCCTCTAATCATAGCAAGATGGTGTCATATCTACACAAGGAAATCTTCCAAGAGCATTAAGAAAATTTTCAAGAAGGAAGAACACTCCAAGGGGGCGGCCACTTATGATCAAAAAGGAGAGAAATAGTACAAACAAGGCTAAGAACACAACTTTCATTCTCTCAAGATCAAGAAGCTCTACTACTTTCTTCTTCTCTTTTTCTTTCTTCTTCTTCTTCCCTCAAGCCTATTGTTCATATATTAAAAATATTGTATAGGCTTTCATTACACAACCCACACTCATGCATTGTTGTAAAAGGTTGATTCGACAGGCACTGGTGTTCGTGATCGGTTAGTTTGGTTGTTTTGGTTGTATTGGTTGTAAAAGGGTGGAGTTGGTGTACAAACTCTATTAACCCTTGTGTTAAGGTGTTTTTGGTATTTAGTGATAAGCAAGGAAGGTGTCCTCGAAGACTAGAGTAGGTTTTTTTAACCGAACCAGTATAAAATTTTTGGTGTTCTTACTTTCAGCACTTTACTTTCAGTTTAGCATTTTGCATCAATTTCGTTGTGGCTGAAAAAATAGTAAACGATTTTCACAAATTACAAAACCTTCCATACAAATAGACACACATCCTAGCTTTCATTTCGCGCAAGTTTTAACTCATTTGGATATGTATAAGTCAGTCAAACATGAATAGTTCTGAGACTAGTGCAATCTGTTTTTCAGATTTGCAAAGATTGAGAACATCAACATAGTTTACTGAATTTACAAACGAATTTTCAAAAACTATTTCAACCCATTATAATACATATATTGAGGGTCTTGTCATTAAATATTCAAATCATTTTGGGTCACCAATTAATGGGAATAAAATTTTTAAATCGGAGTACCGTTTCTGGCAGATTTGCGCAATCTGACCAAAAACGTATTTTCAAAGGGTTAGGAGTTGAATTTTAATTTAAAATTTTTCTGATGTTACTCAGCCCCACGATGATACTGTGGCAGACCCAACTATTTTGCCACAGCAGGATGTTAACACAGCCACTGACGCACCGTTACCGCAGGAGAAAACCACTGATGGTGCATCTCTAGATGATCCTCCTGGCTGTCATACAGTAGAAGACTCTGATCTTCAAGTACGTGAGATCTCTGATCCCCCGAGGCAACAGCCTGACATGATAAGATGTAATGACGATGCGCAGTTAGGTCAGCAAACGCCTTCCTCCTCTCCAGACATTTTGCACACCTCGTCTGAAACAGATGCCATGGAGTTGACCCATCTGATATCTAATCCCTCAGCTGCCCAAGAAGACTACCAACAGGCCTCAGATTTATTATCGTCGCGCATGCCCCGCGCAAGGGAAGGATCATCGGACGCTGAACTGCTTCATAGAATTTCTAATCCTTCTGTTGAAGCAGATGCAGAAGGATTTATTCCATGCATACGTAAACGTACTCGTCGCTTGCACTCTCAGATTCCTAGGCCCCCTCGACAGGTTATAACTCGTAGTGCTGCTCGCTCTTCAAGCTCTACCTCCCAGCAGTCTCAATGAATACGCTAACGTGGAATCTGCGAGGTCTACGCACTTCATTGCCTCGCTTGAGACTCCTGCTTACTCAGTATCATGTACAATTTCTTTTTCTCATAGAACCTCAACAACCAGAATCACGCTTAACCAGAGCTCAAATAAATTTAGGTTTTACCGCATCCCAAAGTGTTTGTGACGGACGTGCATGGTGTTTCTGGAAAACATCTAGTTTGCAACTTCTGGATGCTTGCCTGTTGGAGCAAATTGCTCATTTTCGTTTCCAGCTACATACGCAACATATAGTGCGTATTTCCTGTGTTTATGGTCACCACACTGTGCAGCACAGACAAATTCTCTGGCAATCGATTAAGCACTGTTATGATACTTGCCATGACCCATGGTTGATAGCGGGAGATTTTAACACGTTTCTATCTCCTTTGGATCATAAAGGTACGTCACGTCCTTCTATGTCAGCTCTTCAAGATTTTAACGACACAGTCCAATATGCTGAGTTACAATTGGTTCCCCACAATGGAACTCGCTATACATGGCAAGGTGGTCGTGGACTAGGACGGGTATGGCGTAGACTTGATTGGGTATTCTGCAATGAACATTTTTACAATGTTTTTCCACTGCTGAAGTTGACTCATCTGAGCCGTACAACATCCGACCATTGCCCACTTTTGCTTCAATGTTCGACTGACATTCAATCTGGCCCAAAGCAATTTCGTTTCTTGACAGTCTGGACGTCTCACCCAGACTTTATGACCTTCACCAAAGCAGCTTGGTCATCGTATCCCACAGTTGGTGGTATGCATGGTTTATGTGCCAAGCTACGTGCATACAAGAAGGACGTCAGAAAGTGGAATAGGGATGTGTTTGGCAATATTTTTCATATGGTACAACATGCGGAACGTCAGGCTAATTTAGCGGAGATTCAGTTTGACCAGGAACCTAACGATTGCACTCGCATGGCCTATTTTGAGGCCCAATCTGAGCTGCGCCGTGTGACAAATATTGAACTTCAATATTGGAAACAAAAAGCTAGAGTCAAATGGCTGCAAGAGGGTGACTGTGGTTCAAGATATTTCCATTCTATAGTTAAAGATAAACAACGTAGACAACGCTTGCAAGGAATCTACCTTGAGGACGGTACTTACTGTAATACGCCAGAGGACATTGGTCGAGCGGCTGTGGATCACTTCACCCGAATGTTCACTGCTCAACCAGTCGAAGATCCAACTCCATTTTTATCCCCAATTCCTTCCTTGATTACTGCGGATGAAAACATAATGCTCACTGCTCTACCATCTTTAGAGGAAGTAAAGGAAGCTGTCTGGAGTTTAGATCCTCATAGTGCTGCAGGTCCTGATGGCTATAATGGGTGGTTCTTTCGCACTTGTTGGGAGATAATCTGTCAAGATGTCCATAAAGCGGTACAAGAATATTTTCTAGGCTTCCCCGTTCCGCGAGCCATGGCCCACTCGATGATAGTTCTGATTCCCAAAGGATCATCTCAACGTACGTTTAACGATTTTAGACCAATTGCATTGTCTACTTTCATGAGTAAGGTTCAAACGCGTATCCTTTCCATGCGGTTGAACGCGTTATTGCCAAAGCTAATTTCTCCAGAGCAAGCGGGATTTCAAAAGGGGCGAGGTATCACGGAGCAAGTCCTCTTAGCCAACGAATTAATACATTGGCTTGACAAAGGTGTGCGCCCTCATAAGTCAGTTCTTAAGCTGGATATGGCAAAGGCCTTTGATAGGGTAAATTGGCAATACTTACAGGCCATCATGCGTTGTTTTGGCTTCTCCACCAGTTTTGTCACATTGGTATTAAATCAGCTGAAGGCTACACATATTTCAATATTAACGAATGGTGTTCCGTATGGATTTTTCCGGCCTACTCGAGGGGTCAAACAAGGGGATCCACTTTCACCCTTATTATTTATTCTTGCTGCTGAGGGTTTTAGTCGTGGCCTTAAGTCTCTGGTTAGTCATTCAGATATTCGGCCATACTCTATTGGCCGCATCCCTATGACCATTACACATTTATCTTATGCGGATGATTTGCTTATATTTCTTGATGCTAGTCGCCAAAATTTTCGGGTCTTCAAAAATTTTCTTACTACGTATGAAAAAGTTTCGGGACAAGCAATAAACTGGAACAAAAGTTCGGTTATCTACTCGGATGCAGTTTCTATGTCACAGCGCAGTGCATGTACTGCCTTACTAGGAGCACGGCAGACAAGCCTCCCGATGAAATACTTAGGCTCATATCTTCATAAAGGTATTACTCGATCTACACACTGTTTAGATCTGATACAACATGTTGACTCTAAACTCAATGGTTGGCAAGCCAAGATATTAAGTACTGCTGGCAGGCTTTTGCTCATTCGCTCTGTCCTTTTATCTATACCTCTGCATGTTCTGGCTGCATCTGCTATTCCACGTAGTGTTGTTCGATCACTGGAGAGGCGATTTGCGGTTTTTCTATGGGGGCCTGATAGACGTCACTGGGTTAAATGGTCCACCATTTGTTGTCCTACACAAGAGGGTGGTCTACATCTTCGTTCTCTTGATAGCATTCAACGTGCCTATGCGGCGAAATTATGGTGGCAATATCATGTGAGTTCAACTTTATGGGGGGAATATATGCGTCGACGCTATCAAAGATCTCAAACATTTGTTTCACGTATATATGACTCTCCTATATGGAAGCGAATTTGCCATATTAATCCACAATGTCAAACATTGGTTCAGTGGATTAACGGGACGCCAGTTTGGCGAAACTCCACGGGTCAGTTTCTGCTAAAGGATGCATATGAGTCTCTTCGACCTACAGCCCCATCACTCCTGACTAATCAAATAGCCTGGGTACCACGTCAACGTCCGATGATACAGGTATTTCTTTGGAAGCTCTTGCATAATGCATTGCCTTTGCCAGACAGCCTCTCCCGTTTCATTCAAGTTCTGCCAAGTATATGTCCGTTTTGTCGAGCGGATTCAGCCTCTCACAATCACATTTTTTATCATTGTTCCCAAATCCGCCCTGTTCGACATTATTTCAATGACTTATTAGACATCCGGCCAAATCATGCCTCTGGATGGCGCAGTTATATGATTTCGGTGTGGTTAGAAGCGGCAGATGGGTTTCTTGGTTGTATGCAACGAATATATCTTGGAACCCTCCTTTGGAATATTTGGAAATTTTATGCTGAGGTGGTGTTTGGTGATGGAACTTGGTCTCAGCAAACACTCCTCAAGAATATTCGACTAGATATGTTTCTCTGGGCCAAGGCACAAAGTGGAACTAAAATAGTATCCAATATTCCTCGTCTCATTAATAATGGTCTTTCTCCTCCTCTTCGTTTGTCTAGACTGCGGATTGTTCGTTGGAACCCTCCTCCCGTTGGTCGACTAAAATTAAATACAGACGCCTCTGTTGGTTGTCAAACTGCAGGGGGTGGAGCAGTACTACGTGATGCGCAAGGATCTTTTATTCATGCCATTTCCTTTCCTCTGCGCCATGACTATCCAGTTAGAGTTGAAGCGCAAGCTGTATTAATTTCATTATTACACTATCTGCCGATATATGGCCCGTTACAGGTAGAGGTAGATTGTCATCAGCTACTAACACTCATGAATGCTCGGACTCCCCTAGCTCCGGACCTCCATCGTCTACGCACGTTCCTTGCTGAATCATCTATACACATATCTTATGCGCCTCGAGAGGTCAATAAAGCAGCGCACTATCTATCCCAGGAAGGCTCACGGACTATGCTTTTTACATCGTATTCCGAGCTTGTATTAGTCCCTGCGCATATACGAGGAATTATTGTGACTGACTTCACGCTTCCTGCTTTTCGCTCTTAACTCAATGGTGGTCTCTAAAATGATGCTTAAGAGTTTCATCCTACTGGTGTCTCAGACTGTCTTCCATATGGATTGGCATCTCAAGAATTTCCCTGCCTGTCTCCTGCGGGATTCAGGCAGGCTTGGTATGTCTTGTCTACGCCTTATCAATGTTTTATATTGTCTCTTTCTGCTTCTTAACTGCCTCTTCCTACTTGTTCTCTCATGTCTTTGGCTGTACGTATTGCTGGCAAAACACTCTGCGCTGAGGAACTCCGCGGTCTGCACTACACACCCAAGCATTGTTTATGAAGATCTCATGGATAGGCCTAGCACTCCTCCCCGCTACAAATGGAGTTTTCGCATGCTATCAGCAGATAGGACATACATGTCTTCGTTTTTACATATAGCTTTACCTCATATCAATGATGGTTGTATAAATATGTACGCTTTTTCCTTCGCCAGGGTTTTATCCACAAGGGTGGTTTTACCTGGCAAGGTTTTAATGCGGCATATCGTATACGACTGGAGATATGATATTCTTAGCTCGCTATTTCATTTATTCTCATACACTGATGCTTTGTAATATGGTTTTCCTCCACCATAAGTGAGGCTTTATCAATAATAACATATCTCTTGCTTAAAAAAAAATATATATATATATATATTCAGATTTTTTATAAAAAGGCACAATACACATATATTCTGTCGTATTACCGACATGTTACATATATTACACACATACGTCAACATCACACCACTATACTTACTTCATATTTATGAGTACATTCAGGTCTTATATCATATAAGTCATGGTGATTACAAAATTATTATGACACATGATAAGGTTATAAACCGAAAATCGTCATATCGGGTGACTGCCGAAACTTCGCTAACGTATCACGTACTTGCCATATATAGATGGTCAGCCCATATAATTTAAAAAGATCCAAAAATTTCGTGGCTTACATGATATATTCAGCCATGAAATCATTCCATATGGGCACACACAAATCACCCCCAATTAAGGCCATATTGTGGATAATTAAAATTCACTTTTTTTGTCACATGGGGCGCATATATCTCAGCTTTATGAGCTGAATATTTAATTAATTTTATGTATATTATGTGTGACATAATATATATAAGTGTTGCAAAAATTTTGAATTTAATCGGAGAAAAATCGCGTAATCGACGAAAGTCGAAAATTCGGTTTTCAACGAATGTAACGCATGGAACGTTTTTGGCATGACATGTAACATGTATCTATACACTTTTTACATATTCAAGACATGTTAAAGTGTACTAGAATATTGCAATTAGGGCTGACTAGAATATACCATATATGTGTAATTATTGTGCAATATTTGACAAACTTTACAAAAGAAAAATTCAGCACATGTTGGAGATAAAGTGCACACCATTTTCAGCTTGGTGGAGCTTATGTGGAGCTTAGTTGACATTTCAATTGGTGGAGAATAAGCCACACAAGGTTATTGACACAAAAGAAGGAGCTACACAAGGTAAAAATTCAAAACTTTTGAAATTGTATCACATGCTGAAAATTCTAGTATGCTGGCCGATTTTGTCCACTAAATGATAGCAGATTTGCTTCCCAAATTGAAGGGATTAATTGTAACTTATTTGGCAACGTTTTAAACTTTATTCAGCGCATGTTTTTGCACATTAATCTCAGATTTTAGAGCTACTAAATGGTGACAAGATTCATCCAATTATAGAGTGGCATGTAAGCAAAGCCAAGACATTCATCTAATCATGTTGTGCTAAGTGAGCGAGATGATGTCATATCTACACAAGGTAATCTACCAAGGGCATTAAAGAGAATTCTCAAGGTGTTAGAAAACCTAAAGGGGGCGGCCATGTTGTGATAAAAAGAAGAGAAGATAGCAAACAAAAGCAAGACAACTCTCATATTCTATCAAGTGTGAAAAGACTCTCTACTCTCTTCTTCTACGTTTGTTTCTTCTTCTTCCTCTCTCAAGCCTATTGTTTTTATATTCAACATATTGAATAGGATTTGTTTATACCACCATACACGTCTCATTAGTTGTTTTTTCAAGGTGTAATCAAACCTTCATCCGTTCGGTGGTGGTGTTCATGATCGGTGTGATTGTTTGTAACGTTTGTTTAAGGGTGGAGTTGGTGTGTAACTGTAGCGCCCCGCACCCGGGCCTCGTTCGGATATGGTGCATCCGCCGTACTTCACTAAGGAGAGTACGAAGCGTCATGCATAACATGCAAATATCCATAACATAAATCATGGACTCCCATGCTAACATTCAACATGGTAGCAAAATTTAGGCAGAATTAAAACTTTTCAAAATAAACATGCATTACTAAATTAATAAGTTCCCAAAAGTAGTAGTTCCACAAAATAACATAACCGAAATCCAGAGAGTTCCATCATAGTCATAATACAAAACTTCTTGGCAGCACAAAAGTCCATAAGCTTAGCTCCCTTCATGCTCCTTGCCTATGGATAAGGTACTCTCGGCTCGTCCTCGATCCATTCTATCTTGGCATTATCCGGCTCTGGGAAAAATAAAGTGTGAGTGATAAAAATCACCCAGCAAGAATACAATAAACTACCATGAAATACGTAAAGAATCATAACATGAATGTATTACCCCAAAAACCTCAAATAATCATAATTCATACCTGATCTTGGATCCTGAACTTACTTGACGTTCAACTTAAGCATATTTTTAGGGAATGCTATACCATACCTGATCTTGGATCCTTAACTTACTTGGCGTTCGACTTAAGCCTATTTTAGGGAATGCTATACCATACCTGATCTTGGATCCTGTACTTACTTGATGTTCGGCTTAGGCATATTTTAGGGAATGCTATACCATACCTGATCTTGGATCCTGAACTTCCTTGACGTTCGTCTTAAGCATTTTTTTAGGTAATGCTATACCAATAATAACTTATAACCATTAACTGTAACATGCAACATGTTCTCATGATCGTGAATTATGCAAGATGCAATGCATGATGTCATCTCATGTCAAAACATCGTTTTGGTCCTATAAAGTAACTTGTCGTAAAAACAGAGTGTCAGATCAATTAACCCTGGATCTGAGCGGGTCCAGAACATATCATCAGACCAATTAACCTCGGGCCTGAACGGGTCCAGAACAAATATCAGATCAATTAACTCCGGATCTGAACGGGTCCAGAACAGATATCAGACCAATTAACCCCGGATCTGAACGGGTCCAGAACAGATATCAGACTAATTAACCCCGAATCTGAATAGGTCCAGAACAGATATCAGATCAATTAACCCTAGATCTGAGCGGGTCCAGAACATATCATGTCATCAGACCAATTAACCCCGGGTCTGAAGTCGGGTTAGTCGCATGCTTGGCCGGCAAAGGAATCATGAAGCTTTCTTTAAAAACATGGGACCGTAAAAACTTTTCATGCATAACAAAAACATAGTCGCTTGTAAAACTTGCTTGCATCATAAAATCCATGAAAAATCAGTTTCATGATCATGCATGATACATGCCGTTATATGAAATGCAAGTCATGACATGAATAATCGTATGCATTCCTTATAACATATCAACATACATGAGTTTGGAAGCTAAATATTTCCAGACTTTTACTTCATATTCATAGGGTGGTTAAGCTAACCAATTAGGTCCATTTCCATAATTCTTTTGTCACAAATACGTTCGGTGGAATCTTAGATACATGTCGTAAAAATTTCAGATTATTTCAATAACCATAAAAGGCTCATTTAATTAACTTCCGAAACGGATTAAGTGTTGAAACTGAACTGACATATTCTACTAAAAATTCACTTGCGGCAAATCCGAGATTCGTTTTTCAGAAATTCAAACTCGCACAAATTATAACATGTGGAGCTAGTATCCTACCGAAATTTAGCCTATTTTCATATCTCTAAGTCCCCTTTCTGAGTCCATAAAGTTGTTACTAAACTTCAGGTTGGTTCCAGTGATTTCAGTTGAGCAGTTTGGCTAATTAACTCATTAAAAATAATCCAGAACTTGTTTTACCAAAATTCCAGCTGGCATGTTCACTAAACTCATAGGATTATTACCATGCCAAACATCAGCTTTATTGGTCATCTACAAGGTCTCTTTTCAAACCAACCAAAAGAGGCTACAACTCTGCTCAGTTCCCGTTTTTCAAGTCTGACCAGTCTTACCAAATATTTTATTAAGAATTAACCATAACTTATTTTACCAAAATTCCAAATCTCATCTCTGATAAACTCATGGAGCTAGCATTGTGCCAAAAATCAGATTTATTAAAGGTCCACAAGGTCCACTTTTAATTCGTTGAAACCAGTGATCAATTCTGTCCAGCTCTAGAATTTTCTACTGGAGCAGTTTTACCGTATAATTTCTCAAAAATAATCCTTAGCTTATTTTAACAAAATTCCAACTCTATCTTGGGCTAAACTCATAAGCATAACTTTGTACCAAAAATTAGCTTCATTGAAGGTCTGTAAGGTCAGTTCTTAAACCATCTAAAACGTCACTCTATTCTGTCCAAATCTAGTGGTTTGCTATTTTGTCATCTATCCAAGTCAAATGTCCATGTTTTCACTCAATACTTTGGGCCGAAACTTGTGTGTTGACTTAGCCACATTTTACAACACATATTCAAGCATGCATCCACATTCAAAAGTCATCTTAATCTAAACTTACCAACAACCTCATAAAGCTCCTAGCTTTCACATGTATTCTTTCCCTAGGACCTTTTGTGTTAATTCACAAGTCAATCTTGTCTAGACCTACTTAGGTGAACCTTATTTCACTCTAGGTCAGCCTTATTTCATATAGCATATAGGAAAAGACTTCATCTTTAAAGGAATAAATCACATGCAAGGCATTGTTCTTAGGGAATCACTAAGATATAGTCTCAAACTTAAGACATTCAACTAAAGATCATATCTTAAGAACTTCTAAGCATTCAAGTCACAAACTCTTTAAATAAATCATGAGAGATCATTGTATACTTGCCTCTTCAAGCTAAAGCTCTTGTCTTTGCTTGGTTATGGGGTGAGTTGGGTTGAAATCCTTCTCCTTCTCCACCTTGAGCATACGGTTTTAAGGAAAATGGAAGGAAAAGATTAGTCTTTAGTCGATAGAGGAATTAGGATATGTTTGAGGGCTAGAGCTTCTTACCAAAATGAGCTTGGAATGGAGATGCAAGCACCTCAATATAACACCACCTAGGAAAGTTGAAGGCTTTCACCTACTTAACCCATGGATGTCACGGTTTTGGCATGGAGAGAAGGAGTTCATGTGAGCTTCATTCTTCACCAAATAAGAATTCACTTAAGGAAACTTGGAACAAGACTTACCTAGATGTCTTCTTGAGTCTTGAAGTTGAAGCTTGAATTCCTATCCTTCAAGATGAAGGGGGCCGAATATAGGTAATGGGAGATGAGGGAATTTTTGCTAAGTGTTGCTTGGCTTGCTTGATGGTAGGTTCTAGATAATTGAAAGATGTTGTCTTGCAAAATTTAAAAATCTAGGGGATGAAGGAGGCTTGGCCAATTTTTGGAGGGAGAAAATGGGGGTTAGGGCTTCCATGAGTGCTAATCAAGGTTAGATTAGCAATAACCGTGGTTACTTTATTTCAACTATGGTTACTTTGGTGCAAACCCAAGTTACTTTATTAAATCATGGTTATCTTAACCTTGGTTTAAAGAGAAATTAACCATGGTAGGATTTAAAAATCCTCCATGTCTAGACATATGGGGCGGTTTTGGTTGGGGTCTTTATGACCTCAACCATACTACCTCCTTCTTTAATGAGTTGTCTTACTTGTTCCTTAAATGCATGTCTATTTTATTTTCTATTTATTCTTTGCATGATAACTTCTTGTCTTAATGGTGTAGTAGACTTTAAGTAACTATTTTAACTAATAAAATTGGCTAGAGAATTCTAGAACCTGTCCATGTCTAGGCCAAAATTTTGAGGCTTCTTGGGCAACTTGATATTTCTTGTAATTTTAAATTCATGTATCATATTGTTTTCTTTATTCTATTGTATTTCAAGATTAGCATAAGTATGTATACATATATATACACGCCTATGTGTACTATATATATATATATGTCCTCCTATGCATACGCATGTAGGTATTTATACATTTCATATATCATATACACGCACATACATAATGGTATGTATGGTTCATGTAGCTCTATATTTCATATACTACTTCCTTGAAGTTTCCTTATTTAAATTGGCTTGGTATCACCTCAACAATAATTAAGTAAAGAGGGTTAAGTTGACTTAAGTAACATGCGCTAAAAGAAATTGTCGCATTCATCCCGCCTCATATTCATAGTTTTCAAGTACATGAGCGTTGGGGTACAACATCCTCCCCCCTTATCATAAGTTTCGTCCTCGAAACTTCGGAACTAGTCAAAAAGATGGGGGTATCTACTCCTCATGTCTTCTTCCGTTTCCCATGTTGCTTCTTCTTCCGAATGATGCCTCCATTGTACCTTCACCATGGGTATAGATCTCTTCCTTAAAGCTTTCTCTTTCCGATCAATTATTCTTAAGGGTTCCTGTTCATAAGTTACATCTTTTTCAACCTTCAACTGTTGATCTTCAAGGATGTGGCTTGGGTCATATACATATCGACGGAGTTGAGAAACATGGAATACATCGTGCAACTGAGAAAGAGATGGCGGCAACGCCAAATGGTACGCAACTTCACCTACTTTCTCAAGCACTTCATAAGGTACAACAAATCTTGGGCTTAGTTTTCCTTCGACGCCAAATCTCTTAACTCTTTTGGTCGGAGAAACTTTCAGAAAGACTTTCTCTCCTTCTTGAAACTCCAAAGGTCTCCTTCTTTCATCTTCCCATATCTTCGTTCTATCTTGCGCTGCTCTTAGTCTTTGTTGGACTAACTTTACCTTCTCTCGTGTTTGCTCAACAATGTCGGGTCCTGCGTAGATCTTATCTCCAATTTCGTCCCAATATAGTGGGGATCGACATTTTCGTCCATACAATGCCTCATAAGGTGCCATTCCGATGGATCTGTGGAAGCTATTATTGTAAGAAAACTCAACGAGTTTAAGACTTCTATCCCAGCTTCCTCCAAAATCAAGAATGTAAGCGCGGAGCATGTCCTCAAGGGTTTGGATTGTTTTCTCTGAATGTCCATCTGTTTGAGGATGAAATGCGGAACTCATTCTTATCTCTGTGCCCATTGCCCTTTGAAAGACGGTCCAAAATCTCGAAGTAAATCGGGGGTCGCGGTCGCATACAATACTGATGGGCACTCCATGTAAACAAACGATCTGATCAATATACATAGATGCCAACTTCTCCATAGATGCCTTAATCGTCATAGCCAAAAAGTGAGCAGACTTAGTCAAACGATCTACAATGACCCATATAGCATCATTCCCATGCTTGGTCTTGGGTAAGTCAATCACAAAGTCCATGGTGATATGATCCAACTTCAATTCCGGCACTTCTAAGGGTTGTAACAATCCAGTGGGTCTTTGGTGTTTGGCTTTCACTCTTTGGCAGATCAAACATCGCTCAACAAATTCTGCTATTTGTCTCTTCATACCAGGCCACCAAAACTTTTGCTTGAGATCTTGATACATCTTATTAGCTACAGGATGTATAGATAGTCGAGAATTATGAGCTTCCATCAAGACTTCGTCCTTAATTTCTTTGTATTCGGGGAGACATATCCGTCCTTGATACCATAAACTGCCATCACTGCGAATCTCAAAGTCATCTCGCGGCTTTTCTTCCATCCTTTCCTTGACCTTTCTTAAGTTTTCATCAAGTCCTTGAGTCTCCTTGATCTTATCAATCAATGAAGGAACAAGAACTAACTTGGATAGAACTTCATCGATTGAGTCAACTTCTTCTAGGCCAAATTCTTCCATATCTCGCTGAAGAGGTGGTTGTCGTGGGTGGCTTGTTTTTCGGCTTAGGGCATCAGCGACTTTGTTAGCTTTTCCTGGATGATACTCAATGGATAGATCATAATCTTTGATCAGTTCCAACCATCTACGTTGCCGCATATTAAGCTCCTTCTGGGTAAAGAGGTACTTTAGGCTCTTGTGGTCTATGTAGATCTCGCACTTTTCGCCATATAAATAGTGCCTCCATATCTTTAACGCGAATACCACTGCGGCAAGTTCAAGATCATTGATAGGATAGTTTTGCTCAAATGGTTTCAACTGTCGGGATGCATAGGCTATCACTTTGTCATTCTGCATAAGGACACATCCGAGACCATTCTTCGAAGCATCACTGTATACTACATACTTCTCACCAGGAGTGGGCTGAGCTAGAATAGGAGCAGATGTCAACTTTGCTTTCAGCTCCGAAAAACTCTTTTCACAATCAGCACTCCACTCAAACTTGGCTTTCTTTTGGGTCAACCTAGTGAGGGTAACAGCTATCCTCGAAAATCCTTCCACAAACTTCCTGTAATATCCGGCTAGTCCGAGAAAACTTCTCACTTCATTAACATTTGTTGGCCTGGGCCATTCCGTGATAGCTTCAATTTTCTTGAGATCCACCGAAATCCCATCTTCTGAAATCACATGACCAAGGAATGATACACTTTGCAGCCAAAACTCACATTTGCTAAACTTGGCATACAACTGTCTTGCTCTTAGAATATTCAAGACTGTCCTCAAATGGGCTGCGTGAGTCTCTTCGTCGGGTGAAAAAATCAGGATGTCATCTATGAAGACCACTACGAACTTGTCCAACTGCTCTTGGAAGATTCGATTCATGAGATCCATAAAGGCGGCAGGGGTATTGGTCAAACCAAAAGGCATGACTAAGAATTCATAGTGTCCATAGCGAGTTCTGAAAGCAGTCTTAGGGGCATCTTCCGCCTTAATCTTCAGTTGAAAGTATCCAGATCATAAGTCAATCTTACTAAAAATTCGAGATCCCTGCATTAAAATGATTTAGGTAGGGTTTCAAAGGATTTAAATCTTAGTCAAGTTAAAACTTACGAGTTACTTACCCTGAGCTAGTCGAATAAATCATCAATCCGTGGTAATGGGTACTTGTTCTTTATGGTGATTTTGTTGAGCTCCCGGAAATCGATGCATAAGCGCATACTTCCATCTTTCTTTTTCACAAATAACACCGGGGCACCCCAAGGTGAAACACTGGGGCGAATGAGTTTCCTTTCTAACAGTTCATGTAACTGTTCCTTTAACTCCTTTAGTTCCGCAGGTGCCATGCGATACGGGGCTTTAGATATGGGTTCAGCTCCTGGAACAAGGTTTATTTCGAAAGCAATCTCGCGATCAGGAGGTAGTCCAGGCAGATCATCAGAAAATACAACAGGGTATTCATTAACAACTGGAACTTGTGCAAGGGTAGGGCTTTCTTGTTCAGCACTTAAAACATCAACCAAGAATCCTTCATGACCTTTCTTTAATGCTTGACTGGCATGAGCTGCGTTAACAAAGACCTTCTTGGATGGTTTCTTTAACTTAGTTCCTCCTTAGAATGACATCTCCTCTCGAGTTGGGTTCTTAATGATAACTTGCCTGCTTCGGCAGTCAATGTGAGCATGATTCTTTGAGAGCCAATCCATTCCGAGAATCACGTCAAAATCACTCATAGATATGGGGATCAAATTGGCCTCAAACAACTGGTCATTAAACTCAAGTGCACAATTTCTGAATATGTGATGGGAAACAAGCACCTGGTCGCCAGCTGCTTGTACTCTATAAGGTGAATCTAATCGGACTGGATCATGATCGATATTCTTAGCAAACTTCCTTGAGATAAATGAGTGGCTAGCGCCACCGTCGAACAACATATTTGCGGGTATGCTACACACTAGGATAGTTCCTGAACCAGGCACAATTTTCTAAGCAATATGTTAGTTATGCATAAGTGAAAGGTATTGAAGACATAAAACTTTAAACCTTACCAGTCACTACATCAGCAGTCTCTTCAACATCAGCATCAGTCATAGCGTGCACCCTTGCATTTGCACGTGGCCGCTGGTTCATTTGCTGTTGTTGTGGTTGTGCTCCCTTTTCCGGGCAATCCTTAACCATATGACCATTCTTTCCGCATCCAAAGCACTTACCTGTCTTCCACCTACACTCTCCCACGTGCCTCTTCTGGCAATGAGGACATACTGGTATTGCTGGCTACTGAGATGGGGTCTGATTATTTTGGTTTTGCTTGCGGCGCTGATTCTGTCCTTGGGATTGTCCCTGACGAACGGATCCTCTGAAATTCTTCTTAGCCATTTTCCTATACTTCTCATTTCCGATCCATTGTCTTTCTCGCTTTTGACCCACATCATATCTTCGTATAATATCTCTCTCTATTCGGTAGCATGCATCCAGAAGTGCTCCAAAATTGGCAGGATTTGCATTTACCAACCATGTCCTAATTCTTGGGTTTAGACCTCTTTCAAACTTCAGCATTTTTGTTTCTTCATCGTTCATAGTAACAGGCTGAAACCTCCCAAGTGCGATGAACTTATTTGCATACTCAGCTACTGTCATACCCAATTCTTGCTTCAGAGATTCAAACTCATGCCTCTTTTGCAATTTGACTGACGGAGGAATATAGAACTTATGAAATTCTTGCAGAAATCTTTCCCAAGTAATAGGTCTAGGCAAAGGTTGCAGATTCGTCTTCCACCATTGATTAGCTTCACTGATTAAGAAAGGTCTGATGGCCTGAGCCTTCATCTCCTCTGGGGCTTGAATTAGCTCAAAACAATTTTCAACTTCATCTAGCCACTTCTCCGCAGTATTTGGGTCAGGTTTTCCCTCAAACAGTGGTACATTAGCTCTCTTGAGCTTCTCAAAATAGTACTGGGCATCCCTTACTGGCTGATGTGGCTGAGGTGGAACATTCTGATGAATTAGGCTTTGCCCTATTTGCGTAACGACTTGACAAAAGGCCTGGAAAGCATTCATATCCGGGATGACTGGAGGAACAGGTGCATGTGGAGACGGTGGTGGATTATTCTGTGCTGGAGGATCTTGATCCGGCTGAGGTGGCGGCGGGACCTGTTCTGGGGGTGGAGGGATGGGCTCTTGAGCAGCTAGTTGTGCTCAAGGAGGTCTGCCACGTGGCCTCACCATCTGCACTTATGGTTTATCGTCTATTTAGAATATTGGAATAATCATCAATTTATTTGACCAAGGACCATACTTCAAAATTTTAAAATACGAGGAGAAAGGGCACGTCTTTCGTCATAGACCTAACTTTCATAATTCAGGATTCCTTATTAAGTTACATCCTAAACCCGGTCTACGTGGTCCTAGTCTAAGGCCATCACTCATCTAAGATCATGACTTACATCTGAGATCAAACTTAGATTGATAAGATCATAACTTAGTCCTATGTTCTGCCTGAAATCTAGAGCCTGGGCTCTGATACCACCTGTAGCGCCCCACACCCGGGCCTCGTCCGGATACGGTGCACCCGCCGTACTTCACTAAGGAGAGTATGAAGCGTCATGCATAACATGCGAAAATCCATAACATAAATCATGGACTCCCATGCTAACATTCAACATGGTAGCAAAATTTAGGCAGAATTAAAACTTTTCAAAATAAACTGTAGAGAAAAGGGGGTTTGAGTGATTTCAAAATAAGTGACTTAAATGCATGATATATATACACACACGTGCATAAGATATACATGTATGCATGATACATTGCTATTACTTGCCTTATTTAGCTTACATATAATGTTGCCGGACTAACGAGCCATGAAGCGTTAAAGCTTACATCATATGGCAAACATTTGTTGTGTTTATACTATTTTCAGGTGCCACTATTAATGAACTAAACTAGTTCATTAAGTGAAGTACTTAGTCTATTAAACTAAAGGAAGCCACATTTGGAAAAGGCACAAAGGCAACAAGGCTAAGGAAGAAAAGTTCTCTCCTCTTCCCTCCTTAAATATATACACGCCTATATACATATTAAATACATATATTTTCAGATTTTTTGAAAAAGGCACATACACATGTATTCCAACGTACTACCGACACGTTATATATTTTACGTAAGTACGTTAACGTCACACCACTATACTTAACTCATATTTATGAATATATTCAGGTCTTATATCATATGATATAAGATATGGTGATGACAAATTAAATACGACACGATAAAAGGTTCTAAGCCAAAAATTATCGTATCGGGCGAATACCGAAACTTCGCCAACGTGTCACGTACTTGCCATAAATAGATGGCCAGCCCCTATACTTCAAAATTCCATAAAAATTTCGTGCACATGACTGTATATTCAGCCAAAAATACTTTCCATGTTGGCACACACAAATCACCTCACATTAAGGCCAAAATGTGAAGATTCCAATTTTAATTTTGACACATGATGAATGGCGCCACTTTAGACCAGCTAAGTGCTGAGTTTTAAAGTATATATTTTATATATATATTATGTATAACATAATATATATAACATTTGCAAAAGTTGGAATTTAATTAGAGAAAAATCGGGTAATCGATAAATATCGAAAATTCGGTTTTCTACGCACACAACACATGGAACGTTTTTGGTACATCATGTGACACGTATCTAGACACTTTTTTACATACGTTATACATCTTAAAGTGTTCTAGAAAATTAAATTAAGGGCTGATTTGAATATAACATGTGTGTATTATTAAATGTGCATTATTTTACAAAGTTAGCAAAAATAAATTTCAGCACATGTACATACATTGTCTAACGCCACTACAGCTGAGATGGAGCTTATTTGGAGCCTTGTTGGCATATTGATTGGTCAAGAATCAATCATACAATGTTGGTGAATTAAAGAGAGAAGCTACAAATGGTAAGATTTCAAACTTTATCTCATTTGTAACATATGCTGAAAATTTTCAGCATGTGCTAATAGGCTGGCCGATTTTATATAATTAATGTGATATATTTTGTCATCTTACATTGTGTGATTGATTGGAAGAAGAAATGGAAGTATTTTAAATATTTTTCAAAGCCAAAAATAGTGATATCTTCAATATCACACATGCTGAAATTTTTCAGCATGTGTAGTATGTACAATGGCCGAAAATGAGGCCAAGTGAGAGACCAAATTTCATTTCCAAGTTGATCTAGATAATTACCATCAATTGGTGATTTATTTTAAAAAGAAAAATCAAAGAAAAATGATAATATTTTGAACTTTATCCCCAGAGCGCCGGAACACTCACTTCAAGGAATCCAACTATTCAGTGAGATGGCAACCACAAATCTCAAAACCGAGCAAGAAGGTATGTCGAGCCAAAGGCCTCCACTTTTTGACGGTGAGTCGTTTATTCAGTGGAAACTTAGAATGAAGCTTTTTCTTATGGCTATAGATATAGATCTTTGGTCAATAATTGAAGATGGTCCTTATGTCCCATCTAAGTTATCCACCGTAGACGGAGTCACATTAGAAGTCGTTAAATCTAGACAAGAATATACGAGCGATGATAAAAAGAAACTTAGTATGAATGCTAAGGCTATGCAATTGCTCCTAAACGGATTAAGTAAAAGTGAGTCTAGTTATGTGTCAAACTGTTCAAGTGCACAAGAACTGTGGAGGATACTAGAAATGAAACACAAAGGCACGAGTCAAGTAAAAGAGTCAAAAATAAACATGCTTATGTCCACACTTGAGTCGTTTAAATTATTGCCTAATGAGTCTATTGTTGATATGGATCTTCGTTTGACTAACATCTACAATTCTCTTGAGTCTCTTGGTAAGGCTTTTACCATGCAGGAAAAGGTACAGAAAGTCCTACGAAGCCTTCCATCCGAAAGGGATCCTAAAGTGACCGCAATAGAAGAAAGCAAGGAAACTAAGTCAATAAAGATGGAAGAACTAATCGGATCACTTAAAGTTTATGAGAATAAACTCACCATACGGAAATCGGAATCATCTAAACAAGGTAAAGCTATTGCTTTTAAATCAAATGAATACGTCTCCCCTCCCTCCGATCACGTAGATGATAGTGATTTTGAATCGGATAATGATGACCTAATTCTATTGGCTAAAGGATTAAGAAAATTTATGAGAAGGTCATTTAGAAACAAAAATAAGGGTACTACATCCAGGAGAAATAAGAACAAGTCAAATGATAAAGACGTTAAATGTTATGAATGTGGCAAACTCGGACACTTATCATATGACTGCCCCAATAAAGAAAAACAAACAAATAAATACCCTGACAAGGAGCGGAACAAAAATAGACTCATCTCAGAACCCAAACAAAGGAAACGTGCTCTAAAGGCCTCCACCTGGAGTGATTCATCAGATTCTGAAACTGAGACCGAAGAGGAGACTGCACAAGTATGCTTTGCATCCAAAGCATCTAATGAGGTATCATCTGATTCTGACTCTGACTCTGAACCCTCTTATGAAGATCTTTTTAGTCAGTATTTAGAATTGCATAAATTCACTAAGACTCTCACAAAGGAAGCGATTAATTGAAGACAAGAAACTGTTAGAATCTTCTAACGAGAATCTTGTCGCTCAATTAAGCGATTCAAAGAAAGAGTCATCATGTGTCATCGCTGCATTAAAGACAGAGATTTCATCATTGACCACTAAAAATAATGAAATGAAATCTGAGATTTCAAGTTTGAAATCAAGGAATACCGATTTAGAGAAAATGATGAAACAGTTTGATACGGGGTCCAACATGCTGCATCGCATTATATTATCACAAAAACATGACAGCGACAAAACGGGTTTGGGATACGTTGATACAAATGAAGTATCAACCAAACCAACTAAGTTTGTGGTGTCTAAGAAAGTAGACACCCTTAAGCCTCAAGTGGCGTCTAAGATGACGCAAAAGCAGCCCCTTTCCTCATCACGCCCCACTTCTTCTTCATAACCTTGTACCATATAGATATGAAAAGAAAAGAGTGATGCATACACGACATCCATATCATCCACGTACTACGCACACACACACAAGGACATATCAAAAACGTCCTTCATTCAATGAGTATAAAGGAGTTCTTGGGCAAAGACCCAAAGTGCATGCACCACATGTCTACTATATCGCACCTTCATCTACATTCTTGCCATTTGATAGACCGAGAAGGATCATCCAAGTACGGGTACCGAAAGGTACTTTTACCAAGAGGTGATTAACTAACTCGAAAGGACCCAAAGTTAAAAGGGTACCTAAATCATCTTTGCACATTGCAGGGAGCCCACACATCGAAAGATACAACTATTAAGTGGTTCCTTGACAGTGGATGCTCGAGGCACATGACGGGTGACCCGAGCTTGTTCACCAAATTAAAGAAGGTCACAAAAGGCGGATCCGTGACCTTTGGAGACAACAACAAAGGCAAGATCATCGGAAAAGGTACGATTGGAGATCCAAATACTCTCCAAATCTTCAACGTCTTTTTGGTAAGCAACTTATCTTACAATCTTCTTAGCATTTCTCAATTTGTTGACAATGGTTTTAATGTGTGTTTCACCCACCCTTATTGCAATATAATAAATAAAAATGGAGAAACCGTTTTAAAAGGAAAACGAGAAGGTAATATTTTCACGCTTTCTATGGATGATGTGGTAGACGCTAGAGTTAAGTGCTTTATGTCAAATGAACCCAATGTGAATTTGTGGCATAGACGTTTAGGACATATTGGTATCTCCACACTAGATAAACTTCAACGAAAGAACCTAGTACGAGGACTGCCCAAGCTTGATTTAGACAACTTTCATTTGTGTGAATCTTGCATAAAAGGCAAACAAACACGTGAGTCACTTAAGCCTAAAAATGATATAAGCACGACTAGAGTCTTAGAACTATTGCATATTGATTTGTTTGGTCCTAGTCGCACTACAAGCCTTGGTGGGCGCCACTATGCATGCGTGATTGTTGATGATTTTTCTCGTTATACTTGGACTTTATTTCTTGCACATAATGATGATAGAGCCATTGCGATTTCAAAATTAATTAGACAACTTGAAAATCAATACGGTGTAAGTGTGAAAAAGATAAGAAGTGATAGAGGCGGTGAGTTTAAAAAGAAAGAGATGATTTCATTTTGCGAAGAAAAAGGAATCAAGCATGAGTTTTCGCCACCTAGAACTCCACAATTAAATGGAGTAGTAGAAAGAAATAATCGTACATTACAAGAAATCGCTAGGAGTATGTTATGCGAAAATAAATTTCCTAGATTTCTGTGGGCGGAAGCCGTAAATTGTGCATGCTATATTATAAATCGCCTATCTATAAGAAAGAAAATAAACAAGACGCCTTATGAGATTTTGAATGATCGCATGCCTAAGATTGACTATTTTCGTGTGTTTGGATGCAAATGTTTTGTTTTAAATACAAAAGATAATTTAGACAAATTTGAATCCAAATCAATTGAGTGCATTTTTGTTGGATATTCTATAAATTCAAAGGCATATAGGTGTTATGATCCTCTCACTAGACAAATCATGGAATCTATTCATGTGAAATTCAATGAATTTGGTGAGATTGATAAAGACAAAGAATATGACGATGACTTTGAATTGAAACCCGTGTTGAATGAAGATGATGGTTCTTTTGATATGCATGATATGAATGACACACTAGAAATACATGATCACATAGAAATGCATGATAACATAGAAAATAATCCACCAAGATGGCATAGAGATCACCCACATGATCTCATCATAGGCGACCTCATTCACGGTGTGCGACCACGTAGAATAATTACTTCAGACGAAATAAATGAATTTCATGCTATGATTTCTGAAATTGAGCCTAAAAATGTGCATGATGCTTTGAGTGATTCTTCCTGGATTGATGCCATGCATGATGAACTTAATCAATTTGTTAGAAACGATGTATGGGATTTAGTGCCACGACCACAAGACAAGACTATAATAGGCACAAAGTGGGTGTTTAGGAATAAAATGAATGAAGAAGGAAAGGTTGTTAGAAATAAAGCGAGACTTGTAGCACAAGGATATAATCAAGAAGAAGGAATTGACTACGATGAAACATTTGCACCCGTAGCACGCTTAGAAGCTATACGACTATTACTTGCTATTGCTTGCATGAAAGATTTCAGATTATATCAAATGGACGTAAAAAGTGCATTCCTAAACGGATTTATATAAGAAGAAGTATACGTGAAGCAACCACCCGGTTTTGAAGATTTGAAACATCCCGATCACGTGTACAAACTAAAGAAGGCACTATACGGCCTAAAGCAAGCACCGAGAGCATGGTATGATCGTTTTGCTACTTTCCTTTTAGAAAAAGGTTTTAAATGAGGTACTATAGATAGTACACTATTTTTGAAACAAGATAAATCGGATTTACTTATTATCCAAATCTACGTTGATGACATTATTTTTGGTTCTACCTCACATAGACTTGTTGAAGATTTTGAAAATTGCATGAAATCTGAATTTGAAATGTCTATGGTTGGTGAACTTAATTATTTTCTTGGCTTGCAGATTAAGCAAACAAGTAAAGGGATTCACATAAGTCAAGCAAAATATGTCAATGACATGATTAAAAAGTTTAACTTTGAAAATTTGAAACCATCCCCCACCCCTATGAGTGTCACTACTAAATTAGACAAAGACGAACATGGTAAAGACGTTGATAATGGCTTGTATCGATCTATGATAGGTTCTTTGCTATATTTAACTGCTAGTAGGCCTGATATCATGTTTAGTGTATGCATGTGCGCACGATTTCAGAGTCAACCTAAGGTGTCTCACTATAATGCGGTAAAAAGAATATTCCGTTATATTAAGCACACGCCCACCTTAGGAATTTGGTACGATAAGGATTCCACATTTGACTTACATGCTTATACTGATGCAGATTATGGTGGCTGCAAAATAGATAAAAAAAGCACGAGTGGGACTTGCCAATTTATATGAAACTCACTCATTTCATGGTTTTCCAAAAAGCAAGCAAGCGTTTCTTTGTCCACTACTGAGGCTGAGTACATGGCACTGAGCCTTTGTTGCACACAGTTGTTGTGGATAAAAAAACAACTCTCGGACTTTGGAATTACCGTAAATAGAATTCCTATATATTGTGATAGTATGAGTGCCATTAATTTGTCTAAGAACCCCGTGCTACACTCTAAGGCTAAGCATATAGATACGCTATCACTTTCTTCGTGATCATGTAAACAATGGTGATATCGTCATAGATCACGTATGCACAGAAGCACAAGTAGCGGATATCTGTACAAAAGCCTTAAATCAAGCCACGTATGAATCTCTTCGCTCCAAATTAGGCATGATTCCCGTTGATATGATTTGATTTAACGTGAATTTCTTTCCCTATTTACTGGAATCTTTTGATTTACTTTCCAAAATAAATGGGGAGAGAAAGCATGATTTAAGGGGGAGAAAGAGACTAATTTATACTATATGCACAAATCAAGGGGGAGCCGGATTTGAAATTTGAAATTCAAATTTCAAATTTGTGCATATTTTAAGGGGGAGCGATAGCATTTAAATCATGTGCACAAGTTATTTTGAAAATCATCAAAAGGGGGAGATTGTAGAGAAAAGGGGGTTTGAGTGATTTCAAAATAAGTGACTTAAATGCATGATATATATACACACGTGCATAAGATATATATGTATGCATGATACATTGCTATTACTTGCCTTATTTAGCTTACATATAATGTTGCCGGACTAACGAACCATGAAGCGTTAAAGCTTACATCATATGGCAAACATTTGTTGTGTTTATACTATTTTCAGGTGCCACTATTAATGAACTAAACGAGTTCATTAAGTGAAGTACTTAGTTTATTAAACTAAGTAGTTCATTAAAGGAAGCCACATTTGGAAAAGGCACAAAGGCAACAAGGCTAAGGAAGGAAAGTTCTCTCCTCCTCCCTCCTTAAATATATACACGCCTATATACATATTAAATACATATATTTTCAGATTTTTTGAAAAAGGCACATACACATGTATTCCAACGTACTACCGACACAATATATATTTTACATACGTACGTTAACGTCACACCACTATACTTAACTCATATTTATGAGTATATTCAGGTCTTATATCATATGATATAAGATATGGTGATGACAAATTAAATTCGACACGATAAAAGGTTCTAAGCCAAAAATTGTCGTATCGGGCAAATACCGAAACTTCGCCAACGTGTCACGTACTTGCCATAAATAGATGGCCAGCCCCTATACTTCAAAATTCCATAACAATTTCGTGCACATGACTGTATATTCAGCCAAAAATACTTTCCATGTTGGCACACACAAATCACCTCACATTAATGCCAAAATGTGAAGATTCCAATTTTAATTTTGACACATGATGAATGACGCCACTTTAGACCAGCTAAGTGTTGAGTTTTAAAGTATATATTATATATATATTATGTATAACATAATATATATAACATGTGCAAAAGTTGGAATTTAATTAGAGAAAAATCGGGTAATCGATAAATATCGAAAATCGGTTTTCTACGCACACAACACATGGAACGTTTTTGGTACATCATGTGACACGTATCTTGACACTTTTTTACATATGTTAAACATCTTAAAGTGTTCTAGAAAATTAAATTAAGGGCTGATTGGAATATAACATGTGTGTATTATTAAATGTGCATTATTTTACAAAGTTAGCAAAAATAAATTTCAGCACATGTACATACATTGTCTAATGCCACTACAGCTGAGATGGAGCTTATTTGGAGCCTTGTTGGCATATTTATTGGTCAAGAATCAATCATACAATGTTGGTGAATTAAAGAGAGAAGTTACAAATGGTAAGATTTCAAACTTTATCTCATTTGTAACGCATGCTGAAAATTTTCAGCATGTGCTAATAGGCTGGCCGATTTTATCATATTAATGTGATATATTTTATCATCTTACATTTTGTGATTGATTGGAAGAAGAAATGGAAGTATTTTAAATATTTTTCAAAGCCAAAAATAGTGATATCTTCAATATCACACATGTTGAAATTTTTCAGCATGTGTAGTATGTACAATGGCCGAAAATAAGGCCACGTGAGAGACCAAATTTCATTTCCAAGTTGATCTAGATAATTACCATCAATTTGTGATTTATTTTAAAAAGAAAAATCAAAGAAAAATGGTAATATTTTGAAATTTATCCCCATGTGTCACATGCTGAAAATCTTGTGCATTATGGAAATATACCCTTAATGGCCGATTTTTGTGTCTTAGGAAGGAAGGAATTTTGTCTTGCAATTTATGTGACAATCTTGTGCATTATGGAAATAATTTTATGATTGATATTGGCACATGTTTTAAGTGTATTCTCAGATTTTTCCAAGTCATCAATGATGACACCATCCAACCAATAATGAAGTGCCAAGTAAGCAAAGCTTAAATGATTATCCAATAAGAAGATGCCAAGTAAGCAAGACCATGTCACAATGATGTCTTACATTCTCTCAAGGACTTAGAAGATAATTTTCAAGAGGGGGATAGCACACATAGGGGACGGCCATGCAAGGTTAAAAGGAAAGAAGTTGAGCAAAAACAAGACAAGCACAAGCATTGCAAAACAAGTGATCAAAAACGCCTAGCTCTTCTTCTTCTACACTCTCCGTCTTTCTCTCTTCTTGAAAGCCTATTGTATTCAAATTTTTGAATCTTGAATAGGCTTGATATAGACCACCACATATTCCATATCTTTGTAAAAGATTGATCAAGGTGTGATCAATCTTCATTCTTGCGAGGTGGTGGTGTTCGTGCATACTGTATTCAACGTACAAGGTTTGTAAATGGTTGGAGTTGGTGTGTAACTCCTTCAACCCAGTGGTAATGTGTATTGCGTGTGTGTGATTAGTGTGAACCAAGGATGTTGTTCCTTGAAGACTGGAGTAGATGTTTATAACCGAACCAGTATAAAATGCTTGGTGCCATTTACTTTCAGCATTTACTTTCAGTTATTGCACAGTTTACTCTTCTTGTTGGCGTTCATAAAAATAGTAAACAACTTTCAAAAATTACGAAAATTTCCAGAAACATAGCCACACGTTCTAGGATTAATTTTGCAGAAGTTTGAACCCTTTTGGATAAGTATAAGTCGATCAAACATCAAAAGTTCTGAGACTAGTGCAGTCTGATTTTTAGACTTACAAAGGTTGAGACTTTGATTGTAATTGACCTATTTCCCAAAAGAATTTTGGCAAAACTGTTTTAACCCACTTAAATATATTATATAAGGAGTTAGTGGTTAACTTTTCAAGGCATTTGGACTTACACACAAATAAGAATAAATTTTTCAAAACGGGCTACCGTTTCTGGCAGATTCACGCAATCTGATCATCAATGGTTTTTGAAGGGGTTACAGGTTGAATTTTAATTTGAAATTTTTAGGGAACCCTCATAACATCTGAGGCTAAGTTCTCTCAAAATTTCAGAATTTTTGGAGACCTATAACCTGGTTTAAAAACATTTTAAAACTGGTCCTGAAAACAGAATCTGTTTTCAGAAGTTGAGTTGTTTAGGTTTAAACAAATATTGAAAACCACACTTTTCGCACCACCTATTCAACCCCCCTTCTAGTGGTGCCTTGCAGATCCTACATAAATATGCATTACTAAATTACTAAGTTCCCAAAAGTAGTAGTTCCACAAAATGACATAACCGAAATCCAGAGAGTTCCATCATAGTCATAATACAAAACTTCTTGGAAGCACAAAAGTCCATAAGCTTAGCTCCCTTCATGCTCCTCGCCTATGGATAAGGTACTCTCGGCTCGTCCTCGATCCATTCTATCTTGGCATTATCCGGCTCTGGGAAAAATAAAGTGTGAGTGATAAAAATCACCCAGCAAGAATACAATAAACTACCATGAAATACGTAAAGAATCATAACATGAATGTATTACCCCAAAAACTCAAATAATCATAATTCATACCTTCTCTTGGATCATGTACTTACTTGACGTTTGGCTTAGGCATGTTTTAAGGAATGCTATACCATACCTGATCTTGGATCCTGAACTTACTTGGCATTCGTCTTAAGCATGTTATTAGGAAATGCTTTACCAACAATAACTTATAACCATTAGTTGTGACATGCAACATGTGTTCATGATCGTGAATTATGCAAGATGCAATGCCTGATGTCATGTCGTGTCATGTCATGTCAAAACATCATTTTGGTCCCATAAAGTAACATGTCGTAAAAACAGAGTGTCAGATCAATTAACCCCGGATCTGAGCGGGTCCAGAACAGATATCAGACCAATTAACCCCGGGCCTGAACGGGTCCAGAACATATATCAGATCAATTAACCCCGGAAAATCCATATAGTGTCTAAGAAAAAATACTTGCCTTTGTTCTTGGATGATTAATTCTTAGTGACTCGTATAATAAGAGTCGGCGGTATAGACGAATTCCCGTGGGGTATAACATTATTCCCTCCTTAAACCGCTTTATACAATTCTCAGCATATACCGATTTTCGCGGGGTACAACATTCTCCCCTCCTTATAAAAAATGTTTCGTCCTCGAAACTTAAGGGTACTTAGTCAACACAATGGGGCGTCTACTCCTCCTGTGTCCTTCCGTTTCCCATGTGGTTTCTTCTTTTGGGTAAATAAGATCGCATAAAGCGTCTATTTAGTTCCCTCAGAACTGCTTTGTGCTTTTCATCTTAGAGGTTTCATCTGAACTTATCCTTATTCTCTAGAGGTGTTATCGTAACCTATCTCATATCAAGCACTTGCAACCTTGATACTATGTATTTGATAACGAAGTCCATTCCGTGTAATAATGATCATAATAGGCTTATAGTTTCCTTTTTCATAAAATATGAAAAAAAAAACTTGGAGGTATCATTAACTCTGGGATATAGACCATCAGCCCCTTTCTTGCAAACATCCTTTCAGTGATCATGTAACGGTTATTCTACGTACGAAATAGCTTCTAAAGGCTCCCGGAATAATTTCCATAAGGTACACATACAAAGCTCTTCGTAAGGTATGTGCCACATTCACCCGTCTTGCTGATCGCCTTATTACGTAATAACTTTTACCCCTTTTTGCGATTATTTCCTAAAATCGAACCAGAGGTTGTGGGTTCTCCTTTGAAACTTATGTTCCCTTTATGACATTTCAATTCGTCCTAAGGTGGTCCGTTCTCTTAAAACATGGTTTTCATAATCATGACCTATTCCCCGTATAATGCAATAAAATGTGTACAAGTGCTAATAGTGACGCATCATAACGAGGACCCCAAGTCCCATACACAGTGTTATACTTAGCCATGTTATCACTAATAATCTCACTTGCTTACTTGTGGTCTACTCATCATAGCTTAAAGAAAACTATCATAATCACTCGTACTTGGTTAATAGGAAGTAGAGCAGAGGACATAGGTACTTCACACTTATTAGGCGTACCTTGGTTGTTTCTTTGTCATCCACATAAACTAGCCTTATATAGATATGGTTTCCACCTTCTACTTCGTTTGCTTGTTAAATCGTTTCTTTCATTCTTTCGTTCCCTTACTATCGCATTCCGCTCCGTAGCGGTCCTCCAGTAATTCACCAAAGGCCCTTGAATACGACTTAACTTAGCCAAATTTGATCTGGGGGTCTAGACCGCGTACAAATCTTATCACCTTAAACTTTTCATCTCTCATAATCAAAGGAACATACTGTCCCAAATTAATGAAAGAGTACGGAGATGCTTGACCCCTGTCTTAGTGAGTCAAATTCCTCAACCCTTCTCGTGACTAAGTTCTGAGAGGAAGAACTCACAAAACTCCTCTTAGAAACTTGCCCTTATCTTATCCAGTACCAGTATCAGCATGGAGTTACTTTCAACTTTACTTAACCATCTTTTCGCTTACTATGAACTAAGTTCTTTGCCAAACATTGGAATACGTGTTCTTACTAACTATTGTTAGTAATGTTTACTGCCTCCTGGGGTGACGGTGATGATGTCATCTTACTGAATTGTGGTGCCATCCGCACCACGAAGTGTCGGAGTCTTACTTAAGGTATAAATATTCAGAATAAGCGACACCGTTTAATTCGTAATCCCTATACGATCTTATGGTCGTGCAAACAGTCATGATTACATTCCATATATGGCCATCGACTAGGGCTTTATTATATGGTCAAAACCCTAATTTCCAGTCTAAGTCATCCTGGTCTAAGGTCAAATCTCATCTAAGATCAGAACTTGGGTCTAAGATCAAAATTAGTTGACTATAATCATAACTTAGTTCGACATTCTGCCCGGATCTGGAGCCTTAGCTCTGATACCACCTGTAGCGCCCCGCACCCGGCCTCGTCTTGATACGGTGCACCCGCCGTACTTCACTAAGGAGAGTACAAAGCGTCATGCGTAACATGCGAAAATCCATAACATAAGTCGTGGACTCCCATGCTAACATTCGACATGGTAGTAAAATTTAGGCAGAATTAAAAACTTTTACATAAATCATTCTATACATCCGACATAAGTTTTGCAACCACATTCATTACATCAGTAATTCTGTAATCATTGCTTCCAACATAAATCCGTCATGTTATGAATACATCATAATAGAATCCCTAAGCTGTCATCCACTCGCATTCTCACGAATGTGGGATCCTATGCTCGTCATCAATCCTTGCTACCCCGTTTCCTGTAAACTCTGGGAGGAAAAATAAGGGGGTGAGTGACAAAGTCACCAGCAAGTACACCATTAACAATCATGTATTAAATGTAAAGTACATACAAGAACCGAGCCCCCAAAATTTGGTCTCTTACCATCATACATGTCTTTCCATTCAAATGCCACCAAGGTAATAGATTCATCACTTGATCATAAAAGGAATAAGATCATAGCTTACATAACAACAACAATGAGATCGTAACTTAGGTAACGAAAGATAGCAAAGTCATGACCTAAGTAACATTACGTCTAGCATTTAGCTAGCATCTCATCCCTTCCGTCAATAGCCACTAAGGCAATAAAATCATAACTTAGTCATGTAGCACGTAAAGACACAACTCAGTGCACAGACTCGACATCATGCTCATGACCATATGCAACGTGTATGAGTATGCAAATGCAGTGCATAATGAAAACATGAAAATATTTTCTTTCATTCTTTCTTTCAAAACATCATCGTCAATAAAATCAAGATAGTTCTGATCTATTATATCCAGATCTGAGGCGGTCATATCCATCCCTTCGAATCTATTATTTCCGGGTCCGAAAATGGTCGCATCATCAATCATAGTCATCAGGTCTATTCTCTCCGGGCCTGAACGGTCATGATTCTTCAGATCTATCATATCCGGATCTGAAAACGGTCTTACTTGTCAGGTCTATCATATCCGGGCCTGAACGGTCATGATTCTTCAGATCTATCATATCCGGATCTGAAAACGGTCTTACTTGTCAGGTCTATCATATCCGGGCCTGAACGGTCATGATTCTTCAGATCTATCATATCCGGATCTGAAAACGGTCTTACTTGTCAGATCTATCATATCCGGATCTGAAAACGGTCTTACTTGTCAGGTCTATCATATCCGGGCCTGAACGGTCTTACTTATCAGGTGTATCATCTCCGGGCCTGAACGGTCTTACTTATCAGGTCTATCATATCCGGGTCTGAACGGTCATGATCATTCTTTCACAAACTGAAAACTTCTTTTCAAAAGCGTTTTCGCATCATTCGATGACATAGAATCAGTTTCATAAATCATATGAAAATCTCTTTTCAAAAACGCTTTCTCATCAATCTTTAGCATAAAGACAATCTCATAAATCATATGAAAATCTCTTTTCAAAAACGCTTTCCCATCGATCTTTAGCATAAAAATCGGTTTTATAAAATGTGTAAACATGGACAATGCGATGCATGATATGCAACATGCAATTCGTGGAACAAATACATCATAACGTGCATGCACTGACTTGCCCCTTAAGCTGGAAAAACTGTCCAGCAATTATACTCTGTTCATACAGCCTCATGTTCGGCTATTCGTGCTTATTTTCGTAAACTCATGTCATACACATGCATAATGAAGTCTAGACACATACCATAAAAATTTCATAACATTCCGATATGTCTAACGACCTCAAAACATCAACTATCATCAAAGGTACTGCTGAAATCAGCAGGGCAATACCGCCTTACCTCGTTTTCATGGATCATAAAACCTTAATCAATTTGATCCAACACCTGGAAAACATAGCTAACATACCACGGAACAATATTCATAAGGCTAAACATCACATTTAAGCTTAAAAGAGCAAGATCAAAGCCTTACAACTTATGACATCAAACTGTCCTGTTTTCCAGTTTTGTACCACAAATTTCAACTCAGTTGTTAACCATCAAAATAGTGGTTTTATGCTGATGTATTTACATGAACATATACATCTATGCCTTAAGTAACTACCATAAAATTTCCAAGGCAATCCAATAAACTTAAAGGGGTCGTCTAATTACTTTCCCAAACTAGGTACATGGAGAAACTGGAATGACCAGTTGTATCACGAAATGAATTGTGACCAAACCACATATCCTTTTACCAAAATTCCAACTCACAGATGTCATAAACACATCAAGATATCATCATACCAAAAATCAGCTCATTTGCACATTCCTAAGGTGCATTTTCGAGCCACACAACTTACTACTCAAAACTGTCCTGTTCCAGCAACTCTGTTTGAGCAGTTTTACCAAGAACTTCATTAAAAATAATCCACAACTCCTTTTACTACAATTCCAACTCACACATTTCATAAACATATAAGGCTATCAGCATACCAAAAATTAGCCCATTTGAACACTCCTAAGGCCCCTTTTCATGTCGTACAACAAGCAACATAATTCTGTCCAGCTCCAGTACTTCTGTTTGACCAACTCTTACTAAGCATTTCATTTAGGACAAACCACAACTCCTTTTAATGAGATTCCAACTCACAAATTTCATATACATATGAGGATAACATCACACCAAAAATTAGCCAATGTAAATACTCCTAAGATTCATTTTCAGGTCATGCAAAACGTCATACTGTTCTGCCCAGTTCCAGTAATTTCTTCTTGAGCAGTTTTACCAAAAGATTTATTAAAAATAAACCATAACTCTTTTTACTGCAATTCCAACTCTCACTTGTACTACACAGACAGAGCTAGTGTCATGTCAAAATTTAGCTTAATTGAACGCTTCTAAGGTTCGTTCTCAAGTCACACGATCAGCAACACAAATCTGCCAGCTCCAGTAGTTTCAGCACTTCTTTACCTTTTTATTGTTCAAGCATTCTTCAATCAACTTCATTCATTAAGGTGACTTCCTAAACATCAAATAAACATTTAAACATAGTTATTTCAGGTCTCATAACTCATTTTAGGCTACACACAACTCATACCAACAGTCTTGCCATTTACGCTTAGAACATGTCACTTTTCATACCAACACTTTTCTTTACATCAACTAAGTTCATGTCTTGTTCTTAGAATCTTCAACTAAGATCCATAACTTAAAAATGACTAGTCATTCAAGCATGCACTTCACAAATAAGGCAAGATTGGCTAGAGTATACTTGCCTCTTTGAACCTTAGAGCTTTTCTTTAGCTTGAACCTTGGTTGAAATGGAGTGAAGTCTTCTTCCACTTCACACATAGAGCACGGTTTTGGAAGGAGAGAATGATGAACATTAGTTACTATCTTAAATGAAGAATGGAGTTAGGTTGAAGCTAGAATCCTTCTTACCAAAATGGAGCTTGGATGGAGATTGAAATGAACTCAAACCACCAAGATGTTGGCTTTTCTTAGTAGCTTGAAAAACCTTCACTTAGTGACCATATGAATGTCACGTTTTTGTCAAGAAAAGAAGGGTACAATGTGAGCTTCATCATTTGCAAATGTGGAAATCTCTTAGGACATTCAACATGCAACTTACCTAGATGAGTCTTTAAAGCTTTGAAGATGAAGATCTCCTTGTGTCTTCCTAGCCCCTTCTCAAACGTGTGCTATGAAGTGATGGAGAAGTTGTCTAAGTGTTCAATGTATCTTGAATGGTTTGCTTAGGATTGAGAGTGTTTGATAATCCAAGATGGAGAGGAGCTTCTTGGATGTCTTGAAGAAAATTTTCATGGAGGATTCAAGGGAGAGGGGGGGCGGCCATAAGGGTTCAAGACAAGGAGACAAGAAATTCCCATGTGTGCTTGGAAAGCTATGCATGTCTCCTTGAATATTGTATTTGACTATCTTGTCTCCCATGCCTGTTTTTATTTTCTTTCTCTTCTTTCTTATTTTATTCCAAGACAACTTATCTTGTCTTTTCTTTTGTTTATTTTATTTCATTTCTATAATATGAATAGTATATATATATATATACTATGATGTATAATATGTATGTCACCTAAAACATGTATTATCATTTATGTGTATAACCATGTGTATATTTAATTTCTAATATTTGTATAATGCATTCCTATTATATATATATATATATATATCATATTACTACATACACATATATCATCCGTATGTGGTATGTATCGTGTACCTATATATATATATATATATTACATTTTCTTATCTTAGCATACATACCATTTATGTATATATATATATCTTTCATGTACCCATGCATATATATACATCTACATCTACATACACCTATATACACATATCCATTATGTACGCGCATATATATATATATATATACCTATATACACGCATATACATATCACATACATACATATATACACTTTTATATACATGCATATACATGTTATATACGTACATATGTATATCATACAAAAGATCCTTCTTTGTTGAAAACGTACATGCTGAACATTTCAAAAATCCATATAGTGTCTAAGAAAAATACTTGCCTTTGTTCTTTGATGATTAATTCTTAGTGACTCGTATAATAAGAGTCGGCGGTATAGACGAATTCCCGTGGGGTATAACATTATTCCCTCCTTAAACCGCTTTATACAATTCTCAGTATATACCGATTTTCGCGGGGTACAACACCATACCTGATCTTGGATCCCGCACTTACTTGACGATCGGCTTAGGCATATTTTAGGGAATGCTATACCATACCTGATCTTGGATCCTGAACTTCCTTGACGTTCGTCTTAAGCATGTTTTTAGGTAATGCTATACCAATAATAACTTATAACCATTAACTGTAACATGCAACATGTCCTCATGATCGTGAATTATGCAAGATGCAATGCATGATGTCATGTCATGTCAAAACATCGTTTTGGTCCCATAAAGTAACATGTCGTAAAAACAGAGTGTCAGATCAATTAACCCCGGATCTGAGCAGGTCAAGAACATATCATCAGACCAATTAACCCTGGGCCTGAACGGGTCCAGAACAGATATCAGATCAATTAACCCCGGATCTGAACGGGTCCAGAACAGATATCAGACCAATTAACCCCGGATCTGAACGGGTCCAGAATAGATATCAGACCAATTAACCCCGGATCTGAACGGGTCCAGAACAGATATCAGACCAATTAACCCCAGATCTGAACGGGTCCAGAACAGATATCAGATCAATTAACCCTGGATCTGAGCGGGTCCAGAACATATCATGTCATCAGACGAATTAACCCCGGGTCTTGAGTCGGGTTAGTCGCATGCTTGGCCGGCAAAGGAATCATGAAGCTTTCTTTAAAAACATGGGACTGTAAAAACTTTTCATGCATAACGAAAACATAGTCGCTTGTAAAACTTGCTTGCATCATAAAATCCATGAAAAATCAGTTTCATGATCATGCATGATACATGCCGTGATATGAAATGCAAGTCATGACATGAATAATCGTATGCATTCCTTATAACATATCAACATACATGAGTTTGGAAGCTAAATATTTCCAGACTTTTACTTCATATTCATAGGGCGGTTAAGCTAACCAATTAGGTCCATTTCCATAATTATTTTGTCACAAATACGTTCGGTGGAATCTTAGATACATGTCGTAAAATTTTCAGATTATTTCAATAACCATAAAAGGTTCATTTAATTAACTTCCGAAACGGATTAACGCAATTCCAACTCTCACTTGGGCTACACTCATAAGGCTAACTTTGTACCAAAAATTAGATTCATTGAAGGTCTGTAAGGTCAGTTCTTAAACCATCTAAAACGTCACTCTATTCTGTCCAATTCCAGTGGTTTGCTATTTTGTCATCTATCCAAGTCAAATGTCCATGTTTTCACTCAATACTTTGGGCCGAAACTTGTGTGTTGCCTTAGCCACATTTTACAACACATATTCAAGCATGCATCCACATTCAAATGTCATCTTAATCTAAACTTACCAACAACCTCATAAAGCTCCTAGCTTTCACATGTATTCTTTCCTTAGGACCTTTTGTGTTAATTCACAAGTAAATCTTGTCTAGACATACTTAGGTGAACCTTATTTCACTCTAGGTCAGCCTTATTTCATATAGCATATAGGAAAAGACTTCATCTTTAAAGGAATAAATCACATGCAAGGCATTGTTCTTAGGGAATCACTAAGATATAGTCTCAAACTTAAGACATTCAACTAAAGATCATATCTTAAGAACTTCTAAGCATTCAAGTCACAAACAGTTTAAATAAATCATGAGAGATCATTGTATACTTGCCTCTTCAAGCTAAAGTTCTTGTCTTTGCTTGGTTATGGGGTGAGTTGGGTTGAAATCCTTCTCCTTCTCCACCTTGAGCATACGGTTTTAAGGAAAATGGAAGGAAAAGATTAGTCTTTAGTCAATAGAGGAATTAGGATATGTTTGAGGGCTAGAGCTTCTTACCAAAATGAGCTTGGAATGGAGATGCAAGCACCTCAATATAACACCACCTAAGAAAGTTGAAGGCTTTCACCTACTTAACCCATGGATGTCACGGTTTTGGCATGGAGAGAAGGAGTTCATGTGAGCTTCATTCTTCACCAAATAAGAATTCACTTAAGGAAACTTGGAACAAGACTTACCTAGATGTCTTCTTGAGTCTTGATGTTGAATCTTGAATTCCTATCCTTCAAGATGAAGGGGGCCGAATATAGGTAATGGGAGATGAGGGAATTTTTGCTAAGTGTTGCTTGGCTTGCTTGATGGTAGGTTCTAGATAATTGAAAGATGTTGTCTTGCAAAATTTAAAAATCTAGGGGATGAAGGAGGCTTGGCCGATTTTTGGAGGGAGAGAATGGGGGTTAGGGCTTCTATGAGTGCTAATCAAGGTTAGGTTAACAATAACATTGGTTACTTTATTTCAACTATGGTTACTTTGGTGCTAACCCAAGTTACTTTATTAAATCATGGTTATCTTAACATTGGTTTAAAGAGAAAGTAACCATGGTAGGATTTAAAAATCCTCCATGTCTAGACATATGGGGCGGTTTTGGTTGGGGTCTTAATGACCTCAACCATACTACCTCCTTCTTTAATGAGTTGTCTTACTTGTTCCTTAAATGCATATCTATTTTATTTTCTATTTATTCTTTGCATGATAACTTCTTGTCTTAATGGTGTAGTAGACTTTAAGTAACTATTTTAACTAATAAAATTGGCTAGAGAATTCTAGAACCTATCCATGTCTAGGCTGAAATTTTAAGGCTTCTTGGGCAACTTGATATTTCTTGTAATTTTAAATTCATGTATCATATTGTTTTCTTTATTCTATTGTATTTCAAGATTAGCATAAGTATGTATACATATATATACACGCCTATGTGTACTATATATATATGTCCTCCTATGTATACGCATGTAGGTATTTATACATTTCGTATATCATATACACGCACATACATAATGGTGTGTATGGTTCATGTAGCTCTATATTTCATATACTACTTCCTTGAAGTTTCCTTATTTAAATTGGCTTGGTATCACCTCAATAATAATTAAGTAAAGAGGGTTAAGTTGACTTAAGTAACATGCGCTAAAAGAAATTGTCGCTTTCATCCCGCCTCATATTCATAGTTTTCACGTACATGAGCGTTGGGGTACAACAGTAACTCCAGCAACCCTTGTGGTAAGGTGTTATTTTGTGTTTAGTGATAATCGAGGAAGGTGTCCTCAAATACTGGAGTAGGTTGATTTAACCGAACCAACATAAAATCCTTGGTGTCTTTACTTTCAGCACTTTACTTTCAGTTTTTCAGTTTCTGCGTTGATTTTGTTGCAGTCGTAAAAATAGTAAACAACTTTTGAAAATTACAAAAATTTGCAGAAACATATCCACACCTCTTAGGATTCATTTGGCAAAAGTCTCAACCCATTTGGACAAGTATAAGTCAAACAAACGTTAATAGTTCTGAGACTAGTGCAATCTGATTTTTAGACTTGCAAAGGTTGAGAACATCAACGTATCTGACATACTTCCCAAAGCAAATTTTCAAAACTATTACACCATTTAAATACATATAGTAAGGGTGTTGTCATTAAATTTTCATGCCATTTGGAGTCACGAATTAATCGGAATAAAATTTTCAAATCTAAATCATGTTTCTGGCAGATTTGTGCAATCTGACCACAGAAGTATTTTCAAAGGGTTAGGAGTTGAATTTTAATCTGAAATTTTTAGGAGATACTCAGGACATCTGACATTACAATCTTTCCAAATTTTAGAATTTTTGAAGGTCTGTAACCAGGTCTTTCGAACGTTTCAAATCAGAATCTAAAAATAGAAACAGTTTTCAGAAGTTAGGTTTTTGGGTCAAAATATTTTAAAAACCAAATTTTCCGTACCTACTATTCAACCCCCTCACCTTATAGTGGTGCCTTACAGGTCCTACAAGTGATATCAGAGTGCAGGCACACTCACTACAAGGAGATGAAACGATCTTAGTAAGTGACAAACACTAGCTTCAAAACCGAGCAAGAAGGTATGTCGAGTCAAAGGCCTCCTCTTTTTGATGGTGAGTTATTTATCCAATAGAAACTTAGAATGAAACTCTTTCTTATGGCTATTGATTTTGATTTTTGGTCTATAATAGAAGACGGTCTTTTCGTTCCCTTTAAGTTATCTAATGTTGATGGTGTCACACTAGAGGTTGTAAAACTGAAACAAGAATACACCAATGATGACAAAAAGAAGTTAAGTATGAATGCTGGAGCCATGCAATTACTCTTAAATGGACTGAGTAAAAGTGAATCAAGTTACGTGTCAAATTGCTCTAGTGCTCAAGAAATGTAAAGAATTCTAGAAATGAAACATGAAGGGACTAGCCAAGTTAAGGAGTCTAAAATAAATATGCTTATGTCCACTCTTGAGTCTTCTAAATTATTGCCAAATGAATCTATTGTTGATATGGATTTACGATTGACTAACATCTATAATTCTCTTGAGTCTATTGGTAAAGCGTTTTCTACACATAAAAAGGTCCAAAAGATACTAAAAAGTCTCCCATCCGAATGGGACCCTAAAGTTACGCAATTAAGGAAAGTAAAGAAACAAGATCAATTAAAATGGATGAACTAATCGGATCTCTAAAGGTATATGAAAACAACATTAAGTAAATGGGAATCAACGTCAAAACAAAGTAAGACTATTGCTTTTAAATCAAATGAATACGTCTCTACTTCTTCCGATCACGTAGATGATAGTGATTCCGAATCAAAAAAATGATGATATAATACTATTGGCTAAAGGTTTGAGAAAATTTATGAGAAAGTCATTTAAAAACAAACCTAAGGCTATTTCGACTAAAAGAAATAAAAATAAAATTAATGACAAGGACGTAAAGTGCTACGAATGTGGAAAACTTGGAAACTTGTCATATGGCTTCCCTAACAAGGACAAACAAACAAACAAACATCTTGACAAGGATCGGATCAAAACTAGACTTGTCTCAGAACCTAAACAAAGGAGAAAAGTCCTCAAAGCCTCCACTTGGAGTGATTCATCCGACTCTAGACTGATGATACGGAAGAAGAAATGGCAAAAGCATGCTTTGCATCCAAAGCATCAAACGAGGTATCTTCTTATTCTGACTCTTATTCTGAACCTTCATATGATGATTTATTTAGTCAATACTTAGAATTGCGTAAATTCACAAAGACTCTCGCGAAAGAAAAGAAACGGTTAATTGAAGACATGAAGTTGTTAGAATCATCTAACACAAACCTTGTTGCTCAATTAAACGATTCAAAAGAAGAGTCGTCCTGCATAATTAATGCATTAAAATCAAAGGTCACATCATTAACAACACAAAACCATGAAATGAAATCCGAGATTTCAAACTTGAAATCAAGGAATATAGATCTAGAAAAGATGATGAAACAATTTGACACAGGTACAAACATGCTAGATCGCATCATTTCTTCACAAAAGCATGATACTGACATAACCAGATTAGGATACGTTGAGAAAAATGAGACATTAAATAAATCAACCAAATTCATTCCGTCTAAGAAAATAGATGCAACCAAGATATATGTGGTGCCTAAGAAGACGCCTATACACCCTCTTTCTTCATCTCATCATGCTTCTTCTTCATGTAATACAAGATATAATTATGTGCCATATAGATATAAGAAGAAACCATTGATGCATACATGACATTCATTTCATGCATCTAGATCACGCACTATGCACACAAACACAAGAACATATCAAAGACGACAACCATACAATGTTCACCATGGAATTCTCAGCCCAAAGACAATTGCGTTCTCACCTCATGTCTACTATATTGCTTCTTCATCTATATTCTCACCATTTGTTAGACCGAGAAAGGTCACCCAATTATGGGTACCGAAAGGCACTCTTACAAAGAGGTGAAGAATTAACTCGTAAGGACCCAAAATAAAAGGGTGCCTAAATTGTCGTTGTACATTGCAGGGAACGCATACATCTAAAGGTATATCAATCAAGTGGTTCCTTGACAGTGGTTGCTCGAGGCACATGATAGGTGACCCGATCTTACTCTCAAAGTTGAAGAAGGTTACAAAAGTGGATCGTGACCTTTGGAGACAACAATGAAGGAATAATCATCAGAAAAGTACAATTGAAAGCCCAATTACTCTCCAAATCTCCGACGTCTTTTTGGTAAGTAATCTATCCTATAATTTGCTTAGCATCTCACAGTTTCTTGATAACAGTTTGTTAGTGTATGTGCCCTAGATCATGATTTGGATATTTATGTTATACATTTATTATTAATAAAAGAGGTTTTATTATCATTATTGTTGGTTAGTATGTTACACAATTTTGATATATGTCCCTGATTTATTATTGTTATAGAGATAAAATAATTTATAATCAGTATGAGTATTGATTTGATAATCATGAGATGATTATGTGTATGGTTATACGAATCAATTTCATAGATACTTGTTAGAGAACAATTTCGTGCACATGACTGTATATTCAGCCAAAAATACTTTCCATGTTGGCACACACAAATCACCTCACATTAATGCCAAAATGTGAAGATTCCAATTTTAATTTTGACACATGATGAATGACGCCACTTTAGACCAGCTAAGTGTTGAGTTTTAAAGTATATATTATATATATATTATGTATAACATAATATATATAACATGTGCAAAAGTTGGAATTTAATTAGAGAAAAATCGGGTAATCGATAAATATCGAAAATCGGTTTTCTACGCACACAACACATGGAACGTTTTTGGTACATCATGTGACACGTATCTTGACACTTTTTTACATATGTTAAACATCTTAAAGTGTTCTAGAAAATTAAATTAAGGGCTGATTGGAATATAACATGTGTGTATTATTAAATGTGCATTATTTTACAAAGTTAGCAAAAATAAATTTCAGCACATGTACATACATTGTCTAATGCCACTACAGCTGAGATGGAGCTTATTTGGAGCCTTTTTGGCATATTTATTGGTCAAGAATCAATCATACAATGTTGGTGAATTAAAGAGAGAAGTTACAAATGGTAAGATTTCAAACTTTATCTCATTTGTAACGCATGCTGAAAATTTTCAGCATGTGCTAATAGGCTGGCCGATTTTATCATATTAATGTGATATATTTTATCATCTTACATTTTGTGATTGATTGGAAGAAGAAATGGAAGTATTTTAAATATTTTTCAAAGCCAAAAATAGTGATATCTTCAATATCACACATGTTGAAATTTTTCAGCATGTGTAGTATGTACAATGGCCGAAAATAAGGCCACGTGAGAGACCAAATTTCATTTCCAAGTTGATCTAGATAATTACCATCAATTTGTGATTTATTTTAAAAAGAAAAATCAAAGAAAAATGGTAATATTTTGAAATTTATCCCCATGTGTCACATGCTGAAAATCTTGTGCATTATGGAAATATACCCTTAATGGCCGATTTTTGTGTCTTAGGAAGGAAGGAATTTTGTCTTGCAATTTATGTGACAATCTTGTGCGTTATGGAAATAATTTTATGATTGATATTGGCACATGTTTTAAGTGTATTCTCAGATTTTTCCAAGTCATCAATGATGACACCATCCAACCAATAATGAAGTGCCAAGTAAGCAAAGCTTAAATGATTATCCAATAAGAAGATGCCAAGTAAGCAAGACCATGTCACAATGATGTCTTACATTCTCTCAAGGACTTAGAAGATAATTTTCAAGAGGGGGATAGCACACATAGGGGACGGCCATGCAAGGTTAAAAGGAAAGAAGTTGAGCAAAAACAAGACAAGCACAAGCATTGCAAAACAAGTGATCAAAAACGCCTAGCTCTTCTTCTTCTACACTCTCCGTCTTTCTCTCTTCTTGAAAGCCTATTGTATTCAAATTTTTGAATCTTGAATAGGCTTGATATAGACCACCACATATTCCATATCTTTGTAAAAGATTGATCAAGGTGTGATCAATCTTCATTCTTCCGAGGTGGTGGTGTTCGTGCATACTGTATTCAACGTACAAGGTTTGTAAATGGTTGGAGTTGGTGTGTAACTCCTTCAACCCAGTGGTAATGTGTATTGCGTGTGTGTGATTAGTGTGAACCAAGGATGTTGTTCCTTGAAGACTGGAGTAGATGTTTATAACCGAACCAGTATAAAATGCTTGGTGCCATTTACTTTCAGCATTTACTTTCAGTTATTGCACAGTTTACTCTTCTTGTTGGCGTTCATAAAAATAGTAAACAACTTTCAAAAATTACGAAAATTTGCAGAAACATAGCCACACGTTCTAGGATTAATTTTGCATAAGTTTGAACCCTTTTGGATAAGTATAAGTCGATCAAACATCAAAAGTTCTGAGACTAGTGCAGTCTGATTTTTAGACTTACAAAGGTTGAGACTTTGATTGTAATTGACCTATTTCCCAAAAGAATTTTGGCAAAACTGTTTTAACCCACTTAAATATATTATATAAGGAGTTAGTGGTTAACTTTTCAGAGCATTTGGACTTACACACAAATAAGAATAAATTTTTCAAAACGGGCTACCGTTTCTGGCAGATTCACGCAATCTGATCATCAATGGTTTTTGAAGGGGTTACAGGTTGAATTTTAATTTGAAATTTTTAGGGGACCCTCATAACATCTGAGGCTAAGTTCTCTCAAAATTTCAGAATTTTTGGAGACCTATAACCTGGTTTTAAAAACATTTTAAAACTGGTCCTGAAAACAGAATCTGTTTTCAGAAGTTGAGTTGTTTAGGTTTAAACAAATATTGAAAACCACACTTTTCGCACCACCTATTCAACCCCCCTTCTAGTGGTGCCTTGCAGATCCTACATAAATATGCATTACTAAATTACTAAGTTTCCAAAAGTAGTAGTTCCACAAAATGGCATAACCGAAATCCAGAGAGTTCCATCATAGTCATAATACAAAACTTCTTGGAAGCACAAAAGTCCATAAGCTCAGCTCCCTTCATGCTCCTCGCCTATGGATAAGGTACTCTCGGCTCGTCCTCGATCCATTCTATCTTGGCATTATCCGGCTCTGGGAAAAATAAAGTGTGAGTGATAAAAATCACCCAGCAAGAATACAATAAACTACCATGAAATACGTAAAGAATCATAACATGAATGTATTACCCCAAAACCTCAAATAATCATAATTCATACCTGCTCTTGGATCATGTACTTACTTGACGTTTGGCTTAGGCATGTTTTAAGGAATGCTATACCATACCTGATCTTGGATCCTGAACTTACTTGGCATTCGTCTTAAGCATGTTATTAGGAAATGCTTTACCAACAATAACTTATAACCATTAGTTGTGACATGCAACATGTGTTCATGATCGTGAATTATGCAAGATGCAATGCATGATGTCATGTCGTGTCATGTCATGTCAAAACATCATTTTTGTCCCATAAAGTAACATGTCGTAAAAACAGAGTGTCAGATCAATTAACCCCGGATCTGAGCGGGTCCAGAACAGATATCAGACCAATTAACCCCAGGCCTGAACGGGTCCAGAACATATATCAGATCAATTAACCCCGGAAAATCCATATAGTGTCTAAGAAAAATACTTGCCTTTGTTCTTGGATGATTAATTCTTAGTGACTCGTATAATAAGAGTCGGCGGTATAGACGAATTCCCGTGGGGTATAACATTATTCCCTCCTTAAACCGCTTTATACAATTCTCAGCATATACCGATTTTCGCGGGGTACAACATTCTCCCCTCCTTATAAAAAAAGTTTCGTCCTCGAAACTTAAGGGTACTTAGTCAACACAATGGGGCGTCTACTCCTCCTGTGTCCTTCCGTTTCCCATGTGGTTTCTTCTTTTGGGTAAATAAGATCGCATAAAGCGTCTATTTAGTTCCCTCAGAACTGCTTTGTGCTATTCATCTTAGAGGTTTCATCTGAACTTATCCTTATTCTCTAGAGGTGTTATCGTAACCTATCTCATATCAAGCACTTGCAACCTTGATACTGTGTATTTGATAACGAAGTCCATTCCGTGTAATAATGATCATAATAGGCTTATAGTTTCCTTTTTCATAAAATATGAAAAAAAAACTTGGAGGTATCATTAACTCTGGGATATAGACCATCAGCCCCTTTCTTGCAAACATCCTTTCAGTGATCATGTAACGGTTATTCTACATACGAAATAGCTTCTAAAGGCTCCCGGAATAATTTCCATAAGGTACACATACAAAGCTCTTCGTAAGGTATGTGCCACATTCACCCGTCTTGCTGATCGCCTTATTACGTAATAACTTTTACCCCTTTTTGCGATTATTTCCTAAAATCGAACCAGAGGTTGTGGGTTCTCCTTTGAAACTTATGTTCCCTTTATGACATTTCAATTCATCCTAAGGTGGTCCGTTCTCTTAAAACATGGTTTTCATAATCATGACCTATTCCCCGTATAATGCAATAAAATGTGTACAAGTGCTAATAGTGACGCATCATGACGAGGACCCCAAGTCCCATACACAGTGTTATACTTAGCCATGTTATCACTAATAATCTCACTTGCTTACTTGTGGTCTACTCATCATAGCTTAAAGAAAACTATCATAATCACTCGTACTTGGTTAATAGGAAGTAGAGCAGAGGACATAGGTACTTCACACTTATTAGGCGTACCTTGGTTGTTTCTTTGTCATCCACATAAACTAGCCTTATATAGATATGGTTTCCACCTTCTACTTCGTTTGCTTGTTAAATCGTTTCTTTCATTCTTTCGTTCCCTTACTATCGCATTCCGCTCCGTAGCGGTCCTCCAGTAATTCACCAAAGGCCCTTGAATACGACTTAACTTAGCCAAATTTGATCTGGGGGTCTAGACCGCGTACAAATCTTATCACCTTAAACTTTTCATCTCTCATAATCAAAGGAACATACTGTCCCAAATTAATGAAAGAGTACGGAGATGCTTGACCCCTGTCTTAGTGAGTCAAATTCCTCAACCCTTCTCGTGACTAAGTTCTGAGAGGAAGAACTCACAAAACTCCTCTTAGAAACTTGCCCTTATCTTATCCAGTACCAGTATCAGCATGGAGTTACTTTCAACTTTACTTAACCATCTTTTCGCTTACTATGAACTAAGTTCTTTGCCAAACATTGGAATACGTGTTCTTACTAACTATTGTTAGTAATGTTTACTGCCTCCTGGGGTGACGGTGATGATGTCATCTTACTGAATTGTGGTGCCATCCGCACCACGAAGTGTCGGAGTCTTACTTAAGGTATAAATATTCAGAATAAGCGACACCGTTTAATTCGTAATCCCTATACGATCTTATGGTCGTGCAAACAGTCATGATTACATTCCATATATGGCCATCGACTAGGGCTTTATTATATGGTCAAAACCCTAATTTCCAGTCTAAGTCATCCTGGTCTAAGGTCAAATCTCATCTAAGATCAGAACTTGGGTCTAAGATCAAAATTAGTTGACTATAATCATAACTTAGTTCGACATTCTGCCCGGATCTGGAGCCTTAGCTCTGATACCACCTGTAGCGCCCCGCACCCGGCCTCGTCTTGATACGGTGCACCCGCCGTACTTCACTAAGGAGAGTACAAAGCGTCATGCGTAACATGCGAAAATCCATAACATAAGTCGTGGACTCCCATGCTAACATTCAACATGGTAGTAAAATTTAGGCAGAATTAAAAACTTTTACATAAATCATTCTATACATCCGACATAAGTTTTGCAACCACATTCATTACATCAGTAATTCTGTAATCATTGCTTCCAACATAAATCCGTCATGTTATGAATACATCATAATAGAATCCCTAAGTTGTCATCCACTCGCATTCTCACGAATGTGGGATCCTATGCTCGTCATCAATCCTTGCTACCCCGTTTCCTGTAAACTCTGGGAGGAAAAATAAGGGGGTGAGTGACAAAGTCACCAGCAAGTACACCATTAACAATCATGTATTAAATGTAAAGTACATACAAGAACCGAACCCCCAAAATTTGGTCTCTTACCATCATACATGTCTTTCCATTCAAATGCCACCAAGGTAATAGATTCATCACTTGATCATAAAAGGAATAAGATCATAGCTTACATAACAACAACAATGAGATCGTAACTTAGGTAACGAAAGATAGCAAAGTCATGACCTAAGTAACATTACGTCTAGCATTTAGCTAGCATCTCATCCCTTCCGTCAATAGCCACTAAGGCAATAAAATCATAACTTAGTCATGTAGCACGTAAAGACACAACTCAGTGCACAGACTCGACATCATGCTCATGACCATATGCAACGTGTATGAGTATGCAAATGCAGTGCATAATGAAAACATGAAAATATTTTCTTTCATTCTTTCTTTCAAAACATCATCGTCAATAAAATCAAGATAGTTCTGATCTATTATATCCAGATCTGAGGCGGTCATATCCATCCCTTCGAATCTATTATTTCCGGGTCCGAAAATGGTCGCATCATCAATCATAGTCATCAGGTCTATTCTCTCCGGGCCTGAACGGTCATGATTCTTCAGATCTATCATATCCGGATCTGAAAACGGTCTTACTTGTCAGGTCTATCATATCCGGGCCTGAACGGTCATGATTCTTCAGATCTATCATATCCGGATCTGAAAACGGTCTTACTTGTCAGGTCTATCATATCCGGGCCTGAACGGTCATGATTCTTCAGATCTATCATATCCGGATCTGAAAACGGTCTTACTTGTCAGATCTATCATATCCGGATCTGAAAACGGTCTTACTTGTCAGGTCTATCATATCCGGGCCTGAACGGTCTTACTTATCAGGTGTATCATCTCCGGGCCTAAACGGTCTTACTTATCAGGTCTATCATATCCGGGTCTGAACGGTCATGATCATTCTTTCACAAACTGAAAACTTCTTTTCAAAAGCGTTTTCGCATCATTCGATGACATAGAATCAGTTTCATAAATCATATGAAAATCTCTTTTCAAAAACGCTTTCTCATCAATCTTTAGCATAAAGACAATCTCATAAATCATATGAAAATCTCTTTTCAAAAACGCTTTCCCATCGATCTTTAGCATAAAAATCGGTTTTATAAAATGTGTAAACATGGACAATGCGATGCATGATATGCAACATGCAATTCGTGGAACAAATACATCATAACGTGCATGCACTGACTTGCCCCTTAAGCTGGAAAAACTGTCCAGCAATTATACTCTGTTCATACAGCCTCATGTTCGGCTATTCGTGCTTATTTTCGTAAACTCATGTCATACACATGCATAATGAAGTCTAGACACATACCATAAAAATTTCATAACATTCCGATATGTCTAACGACCTCAAAACATCAACTATCATCAAAGGTACTGCTGAAATCAGCAGGGCAATACCGCCTTACCTCGTTTTCATGGATCATAAAACCTTAATCAATTTGATCCAACACCTGGAAAACATAGCTAACATACCACGGAACAATATTCATAAGGCTAAACATCACATTTAAGCTTAAAAGAGCAAGATCAAAGCCTTACAACTTATGACATCAAACTGTCCTGTTTTCCAGTTTTGTACCACTAATTTCAACTCAGTTGTTAACCATCAAAATAGTGGTTTTATGCTGATGTATTTACATGAACATATACATCTATGCCTTAAGTAACTACCATAAAATTTCCAAGGCAATCCAATAAACTTAAAGGGGTCGTCTAATTACTTTCCCAAACTAGGTACATGGAGAAACTGGAATGACCAGTTGTATCACGAAATGAATTGTGACCAAACCACATATCCTTTTACCAAAATTCCAACTCACAGATGTCATAAACACATCAAAATATCATCATACCAAAAATCAGCTCATTTGCACATTCCTAAGGTGCATTTTCGAGCCACACAACTTACTACTCAAAACTGTCTTGTTCCAGCAACTCTGTTTGAGCAGTTTTACCAAGAACTTCATTAAAAATAATCCACAACTCCTTTTACTACAATTCCAACTCACACATTTCATAAACATATAAGGCTATCAGCATACCAAAAATTAGCCCATTTGAACACTCCTAAGGCCCCTTTTCATGTCGTACAACAAGCAACATAATTCTGTCCAGCTCCAGTACTTCTGTTTGACCAACTCTTACTAAGCATTTCATTTAGGACAACCCACAACTCCTTTTAATGAGATTCCAACTCACACATTTCATATACATATGAGGATAACATCACACCAAAAATTAGCCAATGTAAATACTCCTAAGATTCATTTTCAGGTCATGCAAAACGTCATACTGTTCTGCCCAGTTCCAGTAATTTCTTCTTGAGCAGTTTTACCAAAAGATTTATTAAAAATAAACCATAACTCTTTTTACTGCAATTCCAACTCTCACTTGTACTACACAGACAGAGCTAGTGTCATGTCAAAATTTAGCTTAATTGAATGCTTCTAAGGTTCGTTCTCAAGTCACACGATCAGCAACACAAATCTGCCAGCTCCAGTAGTTTCAGCACTTCTTTACCTTTTTATTGTTCAAGCATTCTTCAATCAACTTCATTCATTAAGGTGACTTCCTAAACATCAAATAAACATTTAAACATAGTTATTTCAGGTCTCATAACTCATTTTAGGCTACACACAACTCATACCAACAGTCTTGCCATTTACGCTTAGAACATGTCACTTTTCATACCAACACTTTTCTTTACATCAACTAAGTTCATGTCTTGTTCTTAGAATCTTCAACTAAGATCCATAACTTAAAAATGACTAGTCATTCAAGCATGCACTTCACAAATAAGGCAAGATTGGCTAGAGTATACTTGCCTCTTTGAACCTTAGAGCTTTTCTTTAGCTTGAACCTTGGTTGAAATGGAGTGAAGTCTTCTTCCACTTCACACATAGAGCACGGTTTTGGAAGGAGAGAATGATGAACATTAGTTACTATCTTAAATGAAGAATGGAGTTAGGTTGAAGCTAGAATCCTTCTTACCAAAATGGAGCTTGGATGGAGATTGAAATGAACTCAAAACACCAAGATGTTGGCTTTTCTTAGTAGCTTGAAAAACCTTCACTTAGTGACCATATGAATGTCACGTTTTTGTTAAGAAAAGAAGGGTACAATGTGAGCTTCATCATTTGCAAATGTGGAAATCTCTTAGGACATTCAACATGCAACTTACCTAGATGAGTCTTTAAAGCTTTGAAGATGAAGATCTCCTTGTGTCTTCCTAGCCCCTTCTCAAACGTGTGCTATGAAGTGATGGAGAAGTTGTCTAAGTGTTCAATGTATCTTGAATGGTTTGCTTAGGATTGAGAGTGTTTGATAATCCAAGATGGAGAGGAGCTTCTTGGATGTCTTGAAGAAAATTTTCATGGAGGATTCAAGGGAGAGGGGGGGCGGCCATAAGGGTTCAAGACAAGGAGACAAGAAATTCCCATGTGTGCTTGGAAAGCTATGCATGTCTCCTTGAATATTGTATTTGACTATCTTGTCTCCCATGCTTGTTTTTATTTTCTTTCTCTTCTTTCTTATTTTATTCCAAGACAACTTATCTTGTCTTTTCTTTTGTTTATTTTATTTCATTTCTATAATATGAATAGTATATATATATATATATACTATGATGTATAATATGTATGTCACCTAAAACATGTATTATCATTTATGTGTATAACCATGTGTATATTTAATTTCTAATATTTGTATAATGCATTCCTATTATATATATATATATATATATATATATATATATATATATCATATTACTACATACACATATATCATCCGTATGTGGTATGTATCGTGTACCTATATATATATATATATTACATTTTCTTATCTTAGCATACATACCATTTATGTATATATATATATCTTTCATGTACCCATGCATATATATACATCTACATCTACATACACCTATATACAAATATCCATTATGTACACGCATATATATATATATACCTATATACACGCATATACATATCACATACATACATATATACACTTTTATATACATGCATATACATGTTATATACGTACATATGTATATCATACAAAAGATCCTTCTTTGTTGAAAACGTACATGCTGAACATTTCAAAAATCCATATAGTGTCTAAGAAAAATACTTGCCTTTGTTATTTGATGATTAATTCTTAGTGACTCGTATAATAAGAGTCGGCGGTATAGACGAATTCCCGTGGGGTATAACATTATTCCCTCCTTAAACCGCTATATACAATTCTCAGTATATACCGATTTTCGTGGGGTACAACACCATACCTGATCTTGGATCCCGCACTTACTTGACGATCGGCTTAGGCATATTTTAGGGAATGCTATACCATACCTGATCTTGGATCCTGAACTTCCTTGACGTTCGTCTTAAGCATGTTTTTAGGTACTGCTATACCAATAATAACTTATAACCATTAACTGTAACATGCAACATGTCCTCATGATCGTGAATTATGCAAGATGCAATGCATGATGTCATGTCATGTCAAAACATCGTTTTGGTCCCATAAAGTAACATGTCGTAAAAACAGAGTGTCAGATCAATTAACCCCGGATCTGAGCAGGTCAAGAACATATCATCAGACCAATTAACCCTAGGCCTGAACGGGTCCAGAACAGATATCAGATCAATTAACCCCGGATCTGAACGGGTCCAGAACAGATATCAGACCAATTAACCCCGGATCTGAACGGGTCCAGAATAGATATCAGACCAATTAACCCCGGATCTGAACGGGTCCAGAACAGATATCAGACCAATTAACCCCAGATCTGAACGGGTCCAGAACAGATATCAGATCAATTAACCCTGGATCTGAGCGGGTCCAGAACATATCATGTCATCAGACGAATTAACCCCGGGTCTTGAGTCGGGTTAGTCGCATGCTTGGCCGGCAAAGGAATCATGAAGCTTTCTTTAAAAACATGGGACCGTAAAAACTTTTCATGCATAACGAAAACATAGTCGCTTGTAAAACTTGCTTGCATCATAAAATCCATGAAAAATCAGTTTCATGATCATGCATGATACATGCCGTGATATGAAATGCAAGTCATGACATGAATAATCGTATGCATTCCTTATAACATATCAACATACATGAGTTTGGAAGCTAAATATTTCCAGACTTTTACTTCATATTCATAGGGCGGTTAAGCTAACCAATTAGGTCCATTTCCATAATTATTTTGTCACAAATACGTTCGGTGGAATCTTAGATACATGTCGTAAAATTTTTAGATTATTTCAATAACCATAAAAGGTTCATTTAATTAACTTCCGAAACGGATTAACGCAATTCCAACTCTCACTTGGGCTACACTCATAAGGCTAACTTTGTACCAAAAATTAGATTCATTGAAGGTCTGTAAGGTCAGTTCTTAAACCATCTAAAACGTCACTCTATTCTGTCCAATTCCAGTGGTTTGCTATTTTGTCATCTATCCAAGTCAAATGTCCATGTTTTCACTCAATACTTTGGGCCGAAACTTGTGTGTTGCCTTAGCCACATTTTACAACACATATTCAAGCATGCATCCACATTCAAATGTCATCTTAATCTAAACTTACCAACAACCTCATAAAGCTCCTAGCTTTCACATGTATTCTTTCCTTAGGACCTTTTGTGTTAATTCACAAGTAAATCTTGTCTAGACATACTTAGGTGAACCTTATTTCACTCTAGGTCAGCCTTATTTCATATAGCATATAGGAAAAGACTTCATCTTTAAAGGAATAAATCACATGCAAGGCATTGTTCTTAGGGAATCACTAAGATATAGTCTCAAACTTAAGAGATTCAACTAAAGATCATATCTTAAGAACTTCTAAGCATTCAAGTCACAAATAGTTTAAATAAATCATGAGAGATCATTGTATACTTGCCTCTTCAAGCTAAAGCTCTTGTCTTTGCTTGGTTATGGGGTGAGTTGGGTTGAAATCCTTCTCCTTCTCCACCTTGAGCATACGGTTTTAAGGAAAATGGAAGGAAAAGATTAGTCTTTAGTCAATAGAGGAATTAGGATATGTTTGAGGGCTAGAGCTTCTTACCAAAATGAGCTTGGAATGGAGATGCAAGCACCTCAATATAACACCACCTAAGAAAGTTGAAGGCTTTCACCTACTTAACCCATGGATGTCACGGTTTTGGCATGGAGAGAAGGAGTTCATGTGAGCTTCATTCTTCACCAAATAAGAATTCACTTAAGGAAACTTGGAACAAGACTTACCTAGATGTCTTCTTGAGTCTTGATGTTGAATCTTGAATTCCTATCCTTCAAGATGAAGGGGGCCGAATATAGGTAATGGGAGATGAGGGAATTTTTGCTAAGTGTTGCTTGGCTTGCTTGATGGTAGGTTCTAGATAATTGAAAGATGTTGTCTTGCAAAATTTAAAAATCTAGGGATGAAGGAGGCTTGGCCGATTTTTGGAGGGAGGGAATGGGGGTTAGGGCTTCCATGAGTGCTAATCAAGGTTAGGTTAACAATAACCTTGGTTACTTTATTTCAACTATGGTTACTTTGGTGCTAACCCAAGTTACTTTATTAAATCATGGTTATCTTAACCTTGGTTTAAAGAGAAAGTAACCATGGTAGGATTTAAAAATCCTCCATGTCTAGACATATGGGGCGGTTTTGGTTGGGGTCTTTATGACCTCAACCATACTACCTCCTTCTTTAATGAGTTGTCTTACTTGTTCCTTAAATGCATATCTATTTTATTTTCTATTTATTCTTTGCATGATAACTTCTTGTCTTAATGGTGTAGTATACTTTAAGTAACTATTTTAACTAATAAAATTGGCTAGAGAATTCTAGAACCTATCCATGTCTAGGCTGAAATTTTAAGGCTTCTTGGGCAACTTGATATTTCTTGTAATTTTAAATTCATGTATCATATTGTTTTCTTTATTCTATTGTATTTCAAGATTAGCATAAGTATGTATACATATATATACACGCCTATGTGTACTATATATATATATGTCCTCCTATGTATACGCATGTAGGTATTTATACATTTCGTATATCATATACACGCACATACATAATGGTATGTATGGTTCATGTAGCTCTATATTTCATATACTACTTCCTTGAAGTTTCCTTATTTAAATTGGCTTGGTATCACCTCAATAATAATTAAGTAAAGAGGGTTAAGTTGACTTAAGTAACATGCGCTAAAAGAAATTGTCGCTTTCATCCCGCCTCATATTCATAGTTTTCACGTACATGAGCGTTGGGGTACAACAGTAACTCCAGCAACCCTTGTGGTAAGGTGTTATTTTGTGTTTAGTGATAATCGAAGAAGGTGTCCTCAAATACTGGAGTAGGTTGATTTAACCGAACCAATATAAAATCCTTGGTGTCTTTACTTTCAGCACTTTACTTTCAGTTTTTCAGTTTCTGCGTTGATTTTGTTGCAGTCGTAAAAATAGTAAACAACTTTTGAAAATTACAAAAATTTGCAGAAACATATCCACACCTCTTAGGATTCATTTGGCAAAAGTCTCAACCCATTTGGACAAGTATAAGTCAAACAAACGTTAATAGTTCTGAGACTAGTGCAATCTGATTTTTAGACTTGCAAAGGTTGAGAACATCAACGTATCTGACATACTTCCCAAAGCAAATTTTCAAAACTATTACACCATTTAAATACATATAGTAAGGGTGTTGTCATTAAATTTTCATGCCATTTGGAGTCACGAATTAATCGGAATAAAATTTTCAAATCTAAATCATGTTTCTGGCAGATTTGTGCAATCTGACCACAGAAGTATTTTCAAAGGGTTAGGAGTTGAATTTTAATCTGAAATTTTTAGGAGATACTCAGGACATCTGACATTACAATCTTTCCAAATTTTAGAATTTTTGAAGGTCTGTAACCAGGTCTTTCGAACGTTTCAAATCAGAATCTAAAAATAGAAACAGTTTTCAGAAGTTAGGTTTTTGGGTCAAAATATTTTAAAAACCAAATTTTCCGTACCTACTATTCAACCCCCTCACCTTATAGTGGTGCCTTACAGGTCCTACAAGTGATATCAGAGCGCAGGCACACTCACTACAAGGAGATGAAACGATCTTAGTAAGTGACAAACACTAGCTTCAAAACCGAGCAAGAAGGTATGTCGAGTCAAAGGCCTCCTCTTTTTGATGGTGAGTTATTTATCCAATAGAAACTTAGAATGAAACTCTTTCTTATGGCTATTGATTTTGATTTTTGGTCTATAATAGAAGACGGTCTTTTCGTTCCCTTTAAGTTATCTAATGTTGATGGTGTCACACTAGAGGTTGTAAAACTGAAACAAGAATACACCAATGATGACAAAAAGAAGTTAAGTATGAATGCTGGAGCCATGCAATTACTCTTAAATGGACTGAGTAAAAGTGAATCAAGTTACGTGTCAAATTGCTCTAGTGCTCATGAAATGTAAAGAATTCTAGAAATGAAACATGAAGGGACTAGCCAAGTTAAGGAGTCTAAAATAAATATGCTTATGTCCACTCTTGAGTCTTCTAAATTATTGCCAAATGAATCTATTGTTGATATGGATTTACGATTGACTAACATCTATAATTCTCTTGAGTCTATTGGTAAAGCGTTTTCTACACACAAAAAGGTCCAAAAGATACTAAAAAGTCTCCCATCCGAATGGGACCCTAAAGTTACGCAATTAAGGAAAGTAAAGAAACAAGATCAATTAAAATGGATGAACTAATCGGATCTCTAAAGGTATATGAAAACAACATTAAGTAAATGGGAATCAACGTCAAAACAAAGTAAGACTATTGCTTTTAAATCAAATGAATACGTCTCTACTTCTTCCGATCACGTAGATGATAGTGATTCCGAATCAAAAAAATGATGATATAATACTATTGGCTAAAGGTTTGAGAAAATTTATGAGAAAGTCATTTAAAAACAAACCTAAGGCTATTTCGACTAAAAGAAATAAAAATAAAATTAATGACAAGGACGTAAAGTGCTACGAATGTGGAAAACTTGGAAACTTGTCATATGGCTTCCCTAACAAGGACAAACAAACAAACAAACATCTTGACAAGGATCGGATCAAAACTAGACTTGTCTCAGAACCTAAACAAAGGAGAAAAGTCCTCAAAGCCTCCACTTGGAGTGATTCATCCGACTCTAGACTGATGATACGGAAGAAGAAATGGCAAAAGCATGCTTTGCATCCAAAGCATCAAACGAGGTATCTTCTTATTCTGACTTTAATTCTGAACCTTCATATGATGATTTATTTAGTCAATACTTAGAATTGCGTAAATTCACAAAGACTCTCGCGAAAGAAAAGAAACGGTTAATTGAAGACATGAAGTTGTTAGAATCATCTAACACAAACCTTGTTGCTCAATTAAACGATTCAAAAGAAGAGTCGTCCTGCATAATTAATGCATTAAAATCAAAGGTCACATCATTAACAACACAAAACCATGAAATGAAATCCGAGATTTCAAACTTGAAATCAAGGAATATAGATCTAGAAAAGATGATGAAACAATTTGACACAGGTACAAACATGCTAGATCGCATCATTTCTTCACAAAAGCATGATACTGACATAACCAGATTAGGATACGTTGAGAAAAATGAGACATTAAATAAATCAACCAAATTCATTCCGTCTAAGAAAATAGATGCAACCAAGATATATGTGGTGCCTAAGAAGACGCCTATACACCCTCTTTCTTCATCTCATCATGCTTCTTCTTCATGTAATACAAGATATAATTATGTGCCATATAGATATAAGAAGAAACCATTGATGCATACATGACATTCATTTCATGCATCTAGATCACGCACTATGCACACAAACACAAGAACATATCAAAGACGACAACCATACAATGTTCACCATGGAATTCTCAGCCCAAAGACAATTGCGTTCTCACCTCATGTCTACTATATTGCTTCTTCATCTATATTCTCACCATTTGTTAGACCGAGAAAGGTCACCCAATTATGGGTACCGAAAGGCACTCTTACAAAGAGGTGAAGAATTAACTCGTAAGGACCCAAAATAAAAGAGTGCCTAAATTGTCGTTGTACATTGCAGGGAACGCATACATCTAAAGGTATATCAATCAAGTGGTTCCTTGACAGTGGTTGCTCGAGGCACATGATAGGTGACCCGATCTTACTCTCAAAGTTGAAGAAGGTTACAAAAGTGGATCGTGACCTTTGGAGACAACAATGAAGGAATAATCATCAGAAAAGTACAATTGAAAGCCCAATTACTCTCCAAATCTCCGACGTCTTTTTGGTAAGTAATCTATCCTATAATTTGCTTAGCATCTCACAGTTTCTTGATAACAGTTTGTTAGTGTATGTGCCCTAGATCATGATTTGGATATTTATGTTATACATTTATTATTAATAAAAGAGGTTTTATTATCATTATTGTTGGTTAGTATGTTACACAATTTTGATATATGTCCCTGATTTATTATTGTTATAGAGATAAAATAATTTATAATCAGTATGAGTATTGATTTGATAATCATGAGATGATTATGTGTATGGTTATACGAATCAATTTCATAGATACTTGTTAGAGAACAGTGTAATGGATAGACCCATCATGAGATTACTACATGGATTAGCGTCATAGTAAATCTCATGATAGTCATGTTTTAATCCTTTGACTTGAGATTGTCATAGTTTCCAACATAAGGACTATTATATTTTGACATGATCAAACGTTATCCGTAACTGGATAATAATAAAGGTCATGATTGAATGTGATAGAAATTATGTAGAGGATATTGAACAATCAAGATGAATTTGTCCCTCTCTTTTGAGAGAGATATCTTTGGGCCCCTCGATTAGTGAGACTGTGAAATGCATGGCCGTGCTCAAATGAATTGATAGTGTGATCAAGATCATTTGTTTTATCAGTCTACTTAGAGATCGAGTAATCATATGTTTGAACAATTTAAGTATGATGCTGACCATGACTTATGTTCAAACTAGATATCGTGTGACAAAGGGATTAATGCATGTGCTATTATTAGGCTAGTTGGACTGTACTCGTATTAATTGGGTAGTCGTAATGCCTTGCAAGAGGCCAATTACGACTTGTTGGTTTAATAGAGATTTAATCAACTACCAATTAATATGGGCCTATCGAGTCACACACAAGAATGCGTATGGCTGAGATTAATAATATTAATAATATTAATATTGGATATTAATTATTATTATTATTATTATCGTTTTTAATATTAATAATATTAATATTGGATATTAATTATTATTATTATTATCGTTTTTTTTGGTATATATTTATATCATCAGATAATAACAATAGAATCCATATATGATATGGATTTTGATTGGTTTTTATCTAATCCTAACGGAATCCGTATTTGGTGCGGATTATGATAGGCATTAACCAATCCGATCTGGAATCGGATTTTTATATCTATATATATGTATATAGCATGGTGTATCTCGTACACTAAGCAATCAGCAGAAAACAAAAAGACAAAAATCGTTTTTGAGAAAAGCAGAGTTCTCAGCCGCGCCGTTCAAGAGCTAGCACTCAGGGCGGAAGCATTCGTGTGGATACCGACAGAGGGTGTTCGTGTTTTCGCACCTCTTCCACCTGCGGATTTCAAATCTTTGGAGGTATTTTTTTTTACGTTTCTTTCATCGATTAAACGAACAATATGGATCCCTGGTAGGAAATCGGAGATCAAGTTTTGTTTTTCCGCTGTGCGTTTTGTAGTGATCTTGTCGGATTTCCTAACACAGTTTTGATGTGTGTTTTACTCACCCATATTGCAACATAGTAAATAAAAACAGTGAAACGGATTAAAAGGAAAAAGACAAGGAAATATTTTTATTCTTTCTATGGATGACATGTTACACGCTAAAGTTAAATGTTTTATGTCAAATGAACCTAGCATAAATTTGTGGTAAAGATGATTAGGACACATTGGCATATCAATGCTTGAAAAACTTCAACAAAAGAATCTAGTACGAGGATTGCCTAAACTTAATTTAGACAACTTTCAGTTGTGTGAATCTTGTATTAAAGACAAACAAACGCGCGAGTCATTTAAATCTAAAAATGAAACAAGCACGTCTAGAGTTTTAGAATTATTACTTATTGATTTGTTTGGTCCTAGTCGTACTAGGAGTCTTGGTGGACGCCATTATGCATGTGTTATCATTGACGATTTTTCTCACTATACATAGACTTTATTTCTTGCGAATAAAAATGATAGTGCCGTTGAGATTGCTAAACTAATAAAACAACTTGAAAATGAATATGGTTTGAATGTGAAAAAGATTAGAAGCGATAGAGGCGGTGAATTTGAAAATAAGGACATGATTTCACTTTGTGAACAAAAAGGCATTAAACACGAGTTTTCGCCACCTAGGACACCACAATTAAATGGAGTAGTAGAAAGAAAGAATAGGACACTACAAGAAATCGCTAGAACAATGTTGTGTGAGAATAAGTTGCCTAGATTTTTGTGGGCGGAAGCCATAAATTGTGCAAACTATATAGTTAATTGTTTGTCGATTAGAAAGTAAATAAATAAAACTCCTTATGAAATAGTAAATGATCGCATGCCTAAAATTGATTACTTTTATGTGTTTGGTTGTAAATACTTTGTTTTGAATACTAAAGATAATTTAGATGAATTTGAATCTAAATCAATTAAATGCATCTTTGTTGGGTATTCCGTGAATTCTAAGGCATATAGATGTTATGATCCTATCACTACACAAATTTTAGAATCTATTCATGTCAAGATTAATGAATTTGGTGAGTTTGAAAAAGATAAATAATATGACGATGATTTTGAACTAAAGCCCGTGTTAGATGATATAGAAGAGAATATCATAATTGATGAATCCAACTTCTAGAAATGCATGATCACTTAGAAATGCATGACAACTTAGAGAATAATCAACCAAGATGGCATAGGATCATCCACACGACCTAATAATAGGCGATATAACTCAAGGTGTCCGACCACGTAGAAGAATAAATCCGGATGAAACAAACCAATTTCATGCTATGATATCTAAAATTGAACCTAAGAACGTTTTTGACTCCTTAAATGATTCTTCTTGGATTGATGCTATGCATGATGAGTTAAATCAATTCATAAGAAATAATGTATGGGATTTAGTGCCACGACCATAAGATAAAACGATAATAGGCACAAAGTGGGTCTTTAGAAATTAAATGAATGAAGAAGGTAAAGTTGTTAGAAACAAAGCGAGACTTGTAGCACAAGGATATAATCAAGAAGAAATAGACTACGATAAAACTTTTGAACCTGTAGCACGTTTAGAAGCCATACGATTATTACTTGCTATTGCTTCCATGAAAGATTTTAAACTCTATCAAATGGACGTAAAAAGTGCATTTCTAAATGGCTTTATACAAGAAGAAGTATACGTGATGCAACCACCTGGTTTTGAAGATTTGAAATATCCTAATCACATGTAAAAATTAAAGAAGGCACTATATGGCTTAAAACAAGCACTTGGGGCTTGATATGATCGTTTTGCTACTTTTCTTTTAGAAAACAGATTTAAAAGAGGTACCGTAGATAGCATCTTATTCTTGAAACAATATAAATAGGATTTACTGATCATTTAAATTTATGATGGTGACATTATTTTTGGATCTACATCTCATAAACTTGTTGAAGAATTTGAAATTTGCATGAAATCCGAGTTTGAAATGTCTATGGTTGGTGAATTGAGTTATTTTCTTGGCTTGAAAATTAAACAAACTAGTAAAGAAATCCATATAAGCCAAGTCAAATATGTGAATGACATGATTAAAATTTTCAATTTTGAGAACCTGAAACCATCCACCACCTCTATTGTAGCGCCCCGCACCCGGACCTTGTCCGAATACGGTGCACCCACCATGCTTCACTAAGGAGAGTACAAAGCGTCATGCATAACATGCGAAAATCCATAACATAAGCCATGGAATCCCATGCTAACATTTAACATGGTAGTAAAATTTAGACAGAATTAAAACTTTTCCGAATAAACATGCATTACGAAAATACTAAGTTCCCAAAAGTAATCCCACAAAATGACATAACCAAAATTCAGAAAGTTCAAACATTGTTCATAATACAAACGTCTTGGCTGGACAAAAGTCTTTAAGCTTTGCTTCCTTTAGATTTCCTCACCTACGGATAGGGTACCCTCGGTTCATCCTCGATCCACTCAATCTTAGCGTTATCTGACTCTGGGGAAAAATGAAAGTGTGAGTGATAAAAATCACCCAGCAAGAATACAATAAACTACCATGAAATACATAAAGAATTATAACAGGAATGTAATACCCAAAGACCTCAAATAATAACTCATACCTGATCTTCATTCCTGAATTGGCTTGATGATATAGTCTAAGCATAAATCTTGATAGGGGTTATACCATTAATGTCTTAATAATCATTAAGCATAACACACAATATGTCCGTGTGCTCATGGATTATGCAAAATACAATGCATGAGAATCATTAACCATAACATGTCAGCGTGCTCATGGGTCATGCAAAATGTAATGCATGATGATCATTAACCATAACATGTCAGCGTGCTCATGGGTCATGCAAAATGAAATGCATGATGTCATGTCGTGTCAAAACATCATTTTGGTCCCATGAAATAACATGTCATAAAACAGAGTGTCAGATCAATTAATCCCGGATCTGAGCGGGTCCAGAATGTGTATCAGATCAATTAACCCCGGATCTGAGCGGGTCCAGAACATGTATCAGATCAATTAACCCCGGATCTGAACGGGTCCAGAACATATCATGTCAACAGACCAATTAACCCCGGGTCTGGAGTCGGGTTAGTCGCATGCTTAGCCGGCAAAGGAAATCATGAAACTTTCTTTAAAACATGGGACCATAAAAACTTTTCATGCATAACTGAAAACATTTCCTCTTGAAAAGACTTGCTTGCATAAAATTCATAAAATCAGATTCATGTGACATATGGACATGCACGATGCATGGAATGTTATGCGATGCAAGTCATGACGTAAATAATCGTATGCATTCCTTATAACATGTCAACATGCATGGTTTCGAAAACTAATTATTTCTAGACTTTTACTTCGTGTTCATGGGGTGGTTAAGCTAACCAAACAGGTCCATTTCCATAATCTTTTGTCATAAATACGTTTGGTGGGATTTTAGGTACATGTCGTAAAAGTTTCGTAACTTCCTAAGACGAATAAAGTCCTTAAGTCATCCAATCATTATCAAGTGTACATGTTGAATTCTTACGGTACCATCACCACATTACCTTATCTTTTGAGGCCTTAAAACCTTAATTATTCGGACCATAACCTGAAAAATATAATAAACTCCCTAAGGATTAGTACTCATGAGCCCAAACCGTGTATATAGGTCCAAATCCATCAAATTAGGCCTTTTTTAAATTAATCCCCTGTTCAGTCCGATTTCCAGCTTTGGTACATCCACTTCATGTCCATAATTACCCATCAAAACGTTAAGACCAACATGGTTAATTTACATGGTCTTGCTCCTCTATGTCTTCCAGATCAATCCAATAACCTTAAAGAACACTTTTAGTTACTTTTCTGAAACAGGTCATATGCTGAAACTGGACTGACCCAGTTTACTAAAAATTCAATCGTGGAAAAACCATGATTCCTTTCTCCAAAATTCTAACTTACACATGTCATATGCATGTGCAACTAGCATTCTACCAAACACTATCCAATTTGCATGTTCCTAAGGTCCATTTCTGAGTCCTGTAACCCGTTACTTAATTTCCGCTCTGTTCAAGTAATTTTCAATTGAGCAGTTCTACTAATTAAATCATTAAAAATAATCCACAACTTGTTTTACAAAAATTCTAACTTATGTATTCACTACACACATAGGGTTGCTACCCTGCCAAAAATCAACTTTATTGAACATCTACAAGGTCCCTTTTTAATCCAATACAAAAAGGTGTACAGTTCTGCTCAGTTCCAGACTTTTCAGTCTGAGCAACTTTACCAAATATTTTATTAAAAACATTCCACAATTCATTTTACCAAAATTCTAACTTTCATACTTTCTATACACACAAGGCTATCACTACACCGAAAATTAGCCTTATTGAACATCCATAAGATTCATTTTAAGACCAGTCAACATGTTATACCATTCAGCCAAATTCCAGAATTTTCAGCCTGAGCAGTTCCACCAATTATTTTATTAAAAATCATCCATAGCTTATTTTACCCAAATTCTAACTCTCATATTTGCTACACACATAAGGCTAACTTTGTTCCAAAAATCAGCTGTTTTGAAAGTCTACAAGATCCATTTTTAAGCTATTAAAGACGTCACTTAATTCTGCCCAGTTCCAGTGGCTTAATGTTTTGTCATTCCTTCAAGTCAAATGTCCCCTATTTCCCTTGTTCTTATAAAATAGCTTATTAGTTAACACATACACCCCCTTGAATCAAGGATATCCAGATCTTATGCTTTTTATAGAGTCTCTTTTTGCATCATACTTAAACAGTTTGTAGATTGTACACAAACAAGTATCACGAATGCTCAAAATAGATGTTCTTCCTTGGAATCAAGGTTTACCCTTCTCTCCATCCTTTAGGCCGAAACATATGTGGTACCCTAACCACATTTTACAACATATATTCAAATAATTAACATATTCAAGAGTCATTTTAACCTAGTCTTACAAATAACCTCCTAAAACTATCATCCATTACATGCATGCCTTCCTAAGACCACTTAAGTTTCAACTACTTCTTAATCTTGCCTAGACTCACTTAGATGCACATTAATCCATCCCAAACAGCCTCATTTCATGTTGCATGTAATAAAAGATTCCATCTTTGAGAAAATAAACCACATGCAACGCATTTTTCTTAGGAAATCACCAAGATGAAACATAGAACTTAAGATATTCAACTAAAGATCATATCTTAGGCACCTCTAACAATTCAAGCTACCAATTCTTTAAATAAATCATGAGAGATTAGTGTATACTTGACTCTTCAAGCTAAAACTCTTTTCTTAGCTTGGTTGTAGGGTGAGTTGAGTTGGGATCTTCCTCCTCCTTCACTTGAGCATACGGTTTTGAAGGAAAAGGAAGGAAGAATGTTAGTCTTTATTCTAAAGTGAAAATAGAACTAATTGAGGTTAGATCATCTTACCAAAGTGAGACCTTGAATGAAGCTTCAACTATCCAAAGATTTGTACCACCTAAGAGATTGAAATCTTAGCACCTAATGGTCCATGGGGTCACGGTTTGGGTGGAGAAAAAGAGCACCCATGTGAGCTTCATTATTTTGCATGAAGAATCTACTTAGGAATCTTGAAGTGAAGCTTACCTAGATGATTCTTGGGCTAAGTGGTCATTTCACGCGCTCCACGACACCCATTTGTATAATTATATCGTACCTATGTCAAAGGAAGTTTAGATACAGAACCACTAAGGTAACTTAATAAATTGCAACTTGGAGAGCTTACTTATTACATCGCAGCGTACGGGTTCTAGTTTAGTACGATTTTCGTGGGGTACAACATTCTCCCCCTTATTAAAAGTTTCATCCTCGAAACTTAAGAGTACTAGTCAAAGGGACGTGGTATGACTCTTTTCATGCTTCTTTGATTCGCGAGTCCATCCTACTAAAGTGGAGTTTGGCATTTCATTCCGTATCGTGTTTGTAAGGTTGCCAAAAGGGTGGACTCCGTCAGACGATCGTCTTATCACTCACTAGTAACCTGTCCATTTTTGTCCTTGACACGTTAGTCACAAAATTTACAGTGACACGATCCCATTTTCTATTGGAGTCGAATGGATTGCAACAATCTTGCGGGTCTTGGGTGTCCCATCCTTATCCTTTGGTAGGTAAGACATTACAAAATATCTATCTAGTTTCCTTGCAACTACTTTGTTCAGCCTTTCCTAGCGTTTACGCTAGGACTTATCCTTTATTCTCTAAGGGTATTATCCTCCTCATGTCTTCAACACCTCTAGTCTCGATGCTTATGTGCTAATAATGATATTCCTTCCAGGTTCGACAATGGTGATCGTGTAATATTAAGATTTCTTTCTCTTCGTTAAATATGCGGAACATAATAGAGATCCTTAATTCTAGTCTATAAATCATGCGCGCACCTTTTGTACTCATCTTTGTTTAAGCACGTGCTAGCTGTATTTCGTATATATTCGTATCGGTTAGTATTCAAAATTGGTCTCCAAGAATTCATGTTCGATGATTCATACCTTAGTTGGAGATTGTACTTTCGTAGAACGATGAACCCTAAATCTTTGGTCAAGTCCTACCAGCTCATCTGTTTCGTTGATATACTATCATTATAGTAATCAAATCCAAAATCGTAATCTTGACATTTCGAGGGTTTCTCGCTCTTCACAAAATCTATGTTTTCCGTTTCAAATCATAAAGGTATCCCTATTTGCTTTGTTTACATATGTTATTTGGACCATCAAGCTATGCGAAATTCCGTCTCCTCATATCGTTACTACTTAGAGTGTGTTTGGATACTTCTAGCTTGTAATTTCTTGTCCAACTATAAAGGGTTATATCACATGGGATTTCCCTTTTTCCTCTCTACTTTGTATTAGTTGGAGAAGGAGTTTAAACCATCTTATTTAAATACCCCTGAGATACTAGATTCGTAAGATCCATTAGCGTAGCAAGATATTTGTCAATCCTAATGATTTCGAAATGCCTATGACGTGTCTTATACATAGTTCATGTACATCCTCAATCTTGATTCTTCCATTGAAGGTATTCAGTTTGCAACTCTACTTTGTCATAGTTTGGGTTTCCCGAAGCAGGTCAGACAAATCATTGACCCTAGAAAACCGGTATTTACACTTTACTGAAGCCTTGTTGAGTTCCGACCATCAGGGTGCTAATCTGACTGTTAAGAGCAAACTTGGTAACGTATTCTGACCTTCATGCTTCAGTTGTGCTACCCTAGTCATCTTCTTTGTCTATGTATTAATGGCTATGTAGAAATCTTTCGTGAGGTTCTTTATCACGTTGCTCTAATTCGATCTTTAGTATGATCACTTATACTTGGATAATGAACAACGTAGGTACTTCTTAGATAACTAGGCAGTTAGGCATACCTGTTACGGTTTGAGGTTTCAGGCATTGCTGACTCAGGCACTCTTTCATCCAGGTTAGCATTCTTGGCTGTTTCTTTGTTATCCCTATGTGGACGTGGCTGCCACCTCCTGCTTCGTTCCTTACTACGCTCCTTAAGTTCTTTATTTTGTCCTTCTATTAGTTTAATATCGTGTTCCGCTCTGTAGCAGTCCTCCAGTAATTCCTTAAAAGTGCTAGAATATGCATTGTCTAGCCGAATCTTGATCTGAAGGTCTAGACCTCGCATGAATCTGATTACCTTGTGCTTTTCGTCCTCCATGATCGAGGAAACATAGCGGCCCAATGTAGTGAACCGACAAGCGTACTCTGAGATAGTGATACCTAGTTCTTGCCTTAATGAGTCAAATTCCTCAATTCTCCTCATGATTAGGTCCGGAGAGATGAAAAATTCACAAAACTCCTCTAGAAAATTCCGCCTATGTTACCGGTCGGGGTGGTGGTCAGGTACAAGTCTTCCACCACAGGCTGTCCTTACAAACTAAAAGGGTCGGACAATTCGTGCCCTTATTTCATCTGGCACTCGTAACAATTAAGAGGCTACTTTCAACTTCATTTAACCATCTTTCACCCTCCTCCGGTTTAGACCTCCACCGAATCTTGGAACATGTGTTCTAACTAATTGTCGATAATAGAACCCGCTGCTTCCTGGGTGATAGGGATAATGCTTGTTCATCGGTCCGTGATGTCATCTGTATTACGGAACATCTAGATTTTATCCAGTGCTAAAATAGCTGGATTGGCGGTAAAATTAAATTTATAATCCAATTCAATGGTTATTCATAAAATACGAATTAAATTCTATGACATGTACAACCTTCATCGACTAGGGCTTTGTTATTAAGTCATGACCCTAGTTTCCCATCTAAGTCGTCCTGGTCTAAGGTCATCTCTCGTATAAGATCGTGACTTAGGTCTGAGATCAAACTTAGATTGCTAAAATCATAACTTAGTTCTACGTTCTACACAAAATCTAGAGCCTGGGCTCTGATACCACCTGTAGCGCCCCGCACCTGGACCTCGTCCGAATACGGTGCACCCACCGTACTTCACTAAGGAGAGTACAAAGCGTCATTGATAACATGCAAAAATCCATAACATAAGCCATGGACTCCCATGCTAACATTTAACATGGTAGTAAAATTTAAACAGAATTAAAACTTTTCCGAATAAACATGCATTACGAAAATACTAAGTTCCCAAAAGTAGCAATCCCACAAAATGACATAACCGAAATTCAGAGAGTTCAAACATTGTTCATAATACAAACGTCTTGGCTGCACAAAAGTCCTTAAGCTTTGATTCCTTCGGATTTCCTCGCCTACGGATAGGGTACTCTCGGTTCATCCTCGATCCACTCAATCTTAGCGTTATCTGACTCTGGGGAAAAATAAAAGTGTGAGTGATAAAAATCTCCCAGCAAGAATACAATAAATTACCATGAAATACATAAATAATTATAACAGGAATGTAACACCCAAAGACCCCAAATAATAGCTCATACCTGATCTTCATTCCTGAATTGGCTTGATGATATAGTCTAAGCATAAATCTAGATAGGGGTTATACCATTAATGTCTTAATAATCATTAAGCATAACATACAACATGTCCGCGTGCTCATGGATTATGCAAAATGCAATGCATGATAATCATTAACCATAACACGTTTGCGTGCTCATGGGTCATGCAAAATGAAATGCATGATGTCATGTCGTGTCAAAACATCATTTTGGTCCCATAAACTAACATGTCATAAAACAGAGTGTCAGATCAATTAACCCCAGACCTGAGCAGGTCCAGAACATGTATCAGATCAATTAACCCCGGATCTGAGCGGGTCCAGAACATGTATCAGATCAATTAACCCCGGATCTGAACGGGTCCAGAACATGTATCAGATCAATTAACCCCGGATCTGAACGGGTTCAGAACATATCATGTCAACAGACCAATTAACCCCGGGTCTGGATTCGGGTTAGTCGCATGCTTAGCCGGCAAAGGGAATCATGAAACTTTCTTTAAAACATGGGACCATAAAAACTTTTCATGCATAACTGGAAACATTTCCTCTTGAAAAGACTTGCATGCATAAAATTCATAAAATCAGATTCATGTGACATATGAACATGCATGATACATGGAATGTTATGCAATGCAAGTCACGACGTAAATAATCGTATGCATTCCTTATAACATGTCAACATGCATGGTTTCGGAAACTAAATATTTCCCGACTTTTACTTTGTGTTCATGGGGTGGTTAAGCTAACCAAACGGGTCCATTTCCATAATCTTTTGTCATAAATACTTTTGGTGGGATCTTAGGTACATGTCGTAAAAGTTTCGTAACTTCCTAAGACGAATAAAGTCCTTAAGTCATCCAATTATTATCAAGTGTACATGCTGAATTCTTAAGGTACCATCACAAGATTACCTTATCTTTTGATGCCTTAAAAACTTAATTATTCGGACCATAACCTGAAAAATATAATAAACTCCCTAAGGATTAGTACTCATGAGCCCAAACTGTGTATATAGGTCCAAATCCATCAAATTAGGCCTTTTTTAAATTAATCCCCTGTTCAGTCCGATTTCCAGCTTTGGTACATCCACTTCATGTCCATAATTACCCACCAAAACGTTAAGACCAACTTGGTTAATTTACATGGTCTTGCTCCTCTATGTCTTACATGACTGTCATAAAATTTCTAGATCAATCCAATAACCTTAAAGAACACTTTTAGTTACTTTTCTGAAACAGGTCATATGCTGAAACTGGACTGACCCAGTTTACTAAAAATTCAATTGTGGAAAAACCATGATTCCTTTTTCCAAAATTCTAACTCATACATGTCTTAAGCATGTGAAACTAGCATTATACCAAAAACTAGCCCATTTGCATGTTCCTAAGGTCCATTTCTGAGTCCAGTAACCCGTTACTTAATTTCTGCTCTGTTCCAGTAATTTTCAATTGAGCAGTTCTACTAATTAAATCATTAAAAATAATCCACAACTTGTTTTACCAAAATTCTAACTTTCCTATTCACTAAACATATAGGGGTTGCTATCCTGCCAAAAATCAACTTTATTGAACATCTACAAGGTCCCTTTTTAAGCCAATACAAAAAGGTGTACACTCTGCTCAGTTCCAGACTTTTTAGTCTGAGCAACTTTACCAAATATTTTATTAAAAACATTCCACAATTCATTTTATCAAAATTCCAACTGTCATACTTTCTATACATCACCACACCGAAAATCAGCCTTATTGAACATCTATAAGATTCATTTTAAGACTAGTCAACATGTTATGCCATTCAGCCAAATTCCAGAATTTCCAGCCTGAGCAGTTCCACCAATTATTTAATTAAAAATCATCCATAATTTATTTTACCCAAATTCCAACTCTCATATTTGCTACACACGTAAGGCTACCTTTGTTCCAAAAATCAGCTGTTTTGAAAGTTTACAAGATCCATTTTTATGCTATTAAATACGTCACTCAATTCTGCCCAGTTCCAGTGGCTTAATGTTTTGTCATTCCTTCAAGTCAAATGTCCCCTATTTCCCTTGTTCTTATAAAATAGTTTATTAGTTAACACATACACCCCCCTTGAATCATGAATATCCAGATCTTATGCTTTTTATAGAGTCACTTTTTGCATCATACTTAAACAGTTTGTAGATTGTACACAAACAAGTATCACAAATGCTCAAAATAGATGTTCTTCCTTGGAATCAAGGTTTACCCTTCTCCCCATCCTTTAGGCCGAAACATATGTGGTACCCTAACCAAATTTTACAACATATATTCAAATAAGTAACATATTCAAGAGTCATTTTCACCTAGTCTTACAAATAACCTCCTAAAACTATCATCCATTACATGCATGCCTTCCTAAGACCACTTAAGTTTCAACCACTTCTTAATCTTGCCTAGGCTCACTTAGATGCACCTTAATCCATCCCAAACAGCCTCATTTCATGTTGCATGTAATAAAAGATTCCATCTTTGAGAAATAAACCACATGCAAGGCATTTTTCTTAGGAAATCACCAAGAGGAAACATGGAACTTAAGATATTCAACTAAAGATCATATCTTAGGCACCTCTAGCCATTCAAGCTACCAATGCTTTAAATAAATCATGAGAGATTAGTGTATACTTACCTCTTCAAGCTAAAGCTCTTTTCTTAGCTTGGTTGTGGGGTGAGTTGAGTTGGGATCTTCCTCCTCCTTCACTTGAGCATACAGTTTTGAAGAAAAAGGAAGGAAGAATGTTAGTCTTTATTCTAAAGTGAAAATAGATCTAAATTGAGGTTAGATCATCTTACCAAAGTGAGACCTTGAATGAAGCTTCAACTATCCAAAGATTTACACCACCTAAGAGATTGAAATCTTAGCACCTAATGGTCCATGGGGTCACGGTTTGGGTGGAGAAAAAGAACACCCATGTGAGCTTCATTATTTTGCATGAAGAATCTACTTAGGAATCTTGAAGTGAGGTTTACCTAGATTATTTTTGAGCTTGAAGATGAAGATGATGTTGAACTCCTAGCTCTAAGGTGTAGGGGCCGAAAGTTATGTGAGGGAGATGGAAATTGTCTAAGTGTCATGCTCTTGCTTGAGTGTGTCTTGAGAAGGATTTCAAGATGATAAGAAGGTAGCTGTTTCTTGGAGGGTTTAAATTAAAACATGTTGGTGAAATGAGGAGGGGAAGCCGGCGGTGGGGGAGAGACAAGGGGGCAAGTTTCTTGAAAAGTAGAAAATAGAGTATTGGGTTTGTGAAATGGCAAGCTTTTGTCTTGCATGCCAATTTTTATCTTAATTATATAATTATAATTTAAGTAATTATTTTAAATAATAGAAATGGCTAGAGAGTTCTAGAGGCCTTCCATGCCTTGGCCGAAATTTTGGGGGCCTTTGGGGGCATTTTGGTATTTTCACGTTTATCGTATCTCCTCCTTATATAATTTATGATATTATTTATTTCATCTAATTATGATTTTAAATCTTGCTTTGTGAAGATTATTCATGTTTTCATTCTTATAAAAAGAATTTATTCCGAGATTGATCAAGGCCTCTTGGCCGAATTCTTTGGGCTATTGGGAGGGCATGTTTGTCCTTTCACACCTTTTATAGTACATCATTGCATATTTACACCATAACTTATAATATCTAGTTTCTTACGTAAGCTTTTATGTTTACTTTCATGAGGACTTGTTTAGGTTAGTTCTTTTGTAAAATGGGTAATACCCTAAGGTTCATTAATGTCTTGTGGCCAAAATTACAAGGGCTTGGAGGTCATTATTGTCTTTTCACTCATTGATTTATTCATGCAAATATGATATTGCTCTTATCATCTAATTTATAGTGTAGGTTGTGAGTCTTGCTTTGAGGAGAACTACTTGGGTTAATCTTCTTATAGAATGGAAATTATTCCAAGATCGTCCAAGGCCCAATGACCGAATTTGCTAAGTCTTGGAGGGCAAGTGGTCATTTCACGCGCTCCACGACACCCATTTGTATAATTATATCGTACCTATCTCAAAGGAAGTTTAGATACAGAACCACTAAGGTAACTTAATAAATTGCAACTTGGAGAGCTTACTTATTACGCCGCAGTGTACGGGTTCTAGTTTAGTACGATTTTCGCGGGGTACAACATCTATGAGTGTCACTACTAAACTAGATAAAGATGAAACCGGAAAAGACTTTGATAATGGTTTGTATAAGTCTATGATTGGTTCTTTGCTTTATCGTACCACAAGTAGACCCGATATCATGTTTAGTGTTTTTATGTGTGCACTTTTTCAAAGACAACCTAAAGTGTCTCATTACAATGCTGTAAAACGGATTTTTCGCTGCATCAAGCACACTCCCACTTTAGGAATTTGGTAGGATAAGAATTGTGAATTTGATTTGCATACTTATACTGATGTGAATTATAGCGGATGCAAAATAGATAGAAAAAGCACAAGTGGCACTTGTCAACTTATAGGAAATTCATTAATATCATGGTTTTTGAAAAAGCAAGCGAGTGTGGTATTATCTACTACTGAAGTTGAATACATGACACTTAGTCTTTGTTGCGCACAACTCTTATGGCTAAAACAACAACTCTCTCATTTTGGTATCATGATAAATTGCATTCCCATTTATTGTGATAGTATGAGTGCTATAAATTTGCATAAGAACCATGTACTACACTCTAAGGCAAAGCACATAGAAGTATGATATCACTTTCTTCGTGATCACGTGAACAATGGTGATGTTGTTGTAGAACATGTATGCACTGAAGCACAAGTAGCTGACACATTCTCCAAAAGCACTAAATCAAGCCACGTACGAAAATCTACGCTCAAAATTAGGCATGATTTCTGCTGATTGATATTTTTTTCCATCTTTACATGCACTTTTGATTTTATTTCAAAAATAAAGGGGAGAAAGAGTGCATGATTTAAGGGGGAGTGAGAGTGATTTAAGGAGGAAAGAGAGCATGATTGCACAAATCAAGGGAGACACAATTCAAAATTCAAAATTCAAATTTGTGCTCGATTGAAGGGGAACGGTCGTATTTAAATCATGAACTAAGGTTATTTTGTAAATCATGAAAAGGGGGAGATTGTTGAGAAAAAGAGTTTGAGTGATTCACAAATAGATGATATAAATACTACGTGTTTCCAGAAATGCATGACAAATTTATTACTTGACACGTTTTTGTGATAAACTTGCCTTATATACTTTATATATAATGTTGTCGTACTAACAAGCCATGAAGCATTAAAGCTTAAATCAAATGGCAAACATTTGTTGTGTTTGAACTATTTTCAGGTGCCACCATTAATGAACTAAACTAGTTCATTAAGTGAAGTATTTAAGTTAATGAACTAACTAGTTCATTAAAAGGAGATATATTTGGAGAAGGCATGATTGCAACACATTGAAACATGGAAAGTCTCCTCTCCATCTGATGCACACGTTTATATATATTATATATTCAGATTTTTTATAAAAAGGCACAATACACATATACTCCGACGTACTACCACACGTTACATATATTACAAACATACGTCAACGTCACATCACTATACTTACCTTATATTTATGAGTACATTCAGATCTTATATCATATGATATAAGTCATGGTGATGACAAATTTATTACGAGACGTTATAAGGTTATAAACCGAAAATTGTCGTATCGGGTGACTACCGAAACTTCGCCAATGTGTCACGTACTTGCCATATATAGATGGCCAACCCATATAATTTAAATAGAGCCAAAAATTTCGTGGCTTACATGATATATTTAGCCGTGAAATCACTCCATGTTGGCGCACACAAATCAACCCCAATTAAGGCCAAATTGTGGAGATTTCAAATTCAACTTTTTTGTCACATGGGGAGCCTATATCTAAGCCTTATGAGCCAAATATTTAATTAATTTATTTATATTATGTTTGACATAATATATATAACATGTGCAAAAAGTTTGAATTTAATCGGAGAAAAATTGCGTAATCGACAAAAGTCAGAAATTCGGTTTTCTACGAACATAACACATGGAGCATTTTTGGCATGACATGTAATATGTATCTAGACACTTTTTACATATTCAAGACATGTTAAAGTGTACTAGAATATTCAAATGAGGGCTGATTGGAATATACCATATATGTGTAATTATTGTGCAACATTTGACAAAGTTCACAAAAGTGAAATTAAGCACATGTTGGAGACAAAGTGCACGCCATTCTCAGCTTGTTGGAGTTTATGTGAGCTTATTTGACATCTCAATTGGTGGAGAATAAGCCACACAAGGTTAGTAACACAAAAGAAGGAGCTACACAAGGTAACAATTCAAAACTTTTGAAATTATAGCACATGCTGAAAATTCTAGCATGTTGGCCAATTTGTCCACTAAAGGATAGAAAGTTTGCTTCCCAAATTGAAGGGAAGTAAATTATTTGTCAACACTTTAAACTTTATTTGGTACATGTTTTTACACTTTAATCTCAGATTTTACAGCTACTAAATGGTGACAAGATTCATCCAATCATAGAATGCCAAATAAGCAAAGCCAAGACATTCATCCAATCATGTTGTGCCAAGTGAGCAAGATGATTTCATATCTACATAAGGCAATCTCCCAAGGGCATTAAAGAGAATTCTCAAGGTGTTGGAAAACCTAAAGGGGGCGGCCATGTTGTGATAAAAAGAAGAGGAGAGAGCAAACAAAAGCAAGACAACTCTCATATTCTATCAAGTGCGACAATACTCTCTACTCTCTTCTTCTGCGTTTGTTTCTTCTTCTTCCTCTCTCAAGCCTATTGTTCTTATATTAAACATATTGAATAGGCTTTGTTTATACCACCACCCACATCTCATTAGTTGTAAAACGTTGATCAAAGTGTGATCAAACCTTCATCCGTTCGGTGGTGGTGTTTGTGATCGGTGTGATTGTTTGTAACATTTGTTTAAGGGTGGAGTTGGTGTGTAACTCCAGTAACCCCTGTCTTAAGGTGTTATTTTGTGTTTAGTGATAACCGAGGAAGGTGTCCTCGAAGACTGGAGTAGGTTGATTTAACCAAACCAGTATAAAATCCTTGGTGTCTTTACTTTCAGCACTTTACTTTCAGTTTTTCAGTTTCTGTGTTGATTTCGTTGCAATCGCAAAAATAGTAAACGGCTTTTGAAAATTACAAATATTTTCAAAAACATAGCCACACCTCTTAAGTTTCATTTTCCGAAATTCTCAACCCATTTGGACAAGTATAAGTCAATCAAACGTTAATAGTTCTGAGACTAGTGCAATCTGATTTTCAGACTTGTAAAGGTTGAGAACATCAACGTATTTGACATACTTCCCAAAGAAATTTTTCAAAACTGTTTCAACCTATTTAAATACATATAGTAAGGGTGTTGTCATTAAATGTTTAGGCCATTTGGAATCACGAATTAATCGGAATAAATTGTTTGAATCTAAGTACTCTTTCTGGCAGATTTGCGCAATCTGACCACAAACGTATTTTCAAATGGTTAGGAGTTGAAATTTAATTTGAAATTGTTAGGAGATACTCAAAACATCTGAGAGTAGAATCTCTTTAAATTTCAGAATTTTTAAAGGTCTGTAACTAGGTCTTTCAAACGTTTCAAATCGGAATCTGAAAACAGAAACTGTTTTCAGAAGTTAGATTTTTGGGTCAAAATTTTTTAAAAACCAAATTTTCTGCACCTACTATTCAACTCCCCTTCTAGTGGTGCCTTACAGGTTCTACATTTGATCCCCTTTCTTACGAGCCTTTTACACCTACATAGCTATTATGTACACTTTCTGGCCGTTTTTCCTCATTTTTGTATTACCTTGGTAGTAGAACTCGTCCTTTGTGGTGTCATTGAAGAATACTTGTTTTCGCCAACAATCAATTTCTACATGATATTTGGCCAACCAGTCCATTCTTAGTATCACATCGAAATCACTCATCTGAGTTGCTATCAAGTTGGCATCCAGCGTATGATCATCAAGCTCCAATTTGTAGTCCTTATATATGTGATGTGATACTAACAATTTGTCTCCGACAACCAATACTCGATAAAGATTCTCTAACCACTTAAGAAAATTGCTCAGATACTTAACAAATTTCTTGGTGACAAACGAGTGCCTTGCACCACTATCAAATAAAACATTCGTAGGAATTTCGCTTACCAAAAGAGCACCTAGGCAAGGGCATTACGTAAGTATTTGATATTCATATCGATAAGGGAAGGAAATGCACACTATGAACAAAGAAATAGATTCAGTAAAAGTAAAATATAAGATTAGATTATTAAGTGATATTCTTTACTACGAAATTGTTAGGTTCAAATGAAGCAAAAAAAAATTTAAGTGTTTGGATCGAGGTAATTGGTCTAACTCTCTTGTGTGTATTTGAAACAGTGTTTTACAAAATTTGTATTTTTACGTGTTTATTTTAACATGAAATCAGATCATGTAGAAATGTATTGTACTTTACAAGTATGTGCATCATGTGAAATTACTAAATCACATTCACACCCTTTTATTTCCAATACTAAAACTAATTATTTATTAAATGATCCAGTCCCGTAAAACAAAGGCCTCTTCAGCCTAGTGGATCATCCTCTCTTTCACCTCCTTGCTCACCAAGGTTCAAATCACACCAACTTTCCCCCTTTTTTTTCTCCTTTTATCTCGGTCTCACTTTCCTCCTTTTTCTTTTTTCCTTCCTCTCCCCTGCCGCTAGCCTTCTCTCTCTCTATTACTATTATTATTATTATTATTATTATTATTATTATTATTATTATTATTATTATTATTATTATTATTATTATTATTATTATTATTATTATTATCCCTCTCTCTGTTGAAAGGCAGAAGGTAGCCTTTTTTTATTTATTTTTTATATTTTTTACCAAATCAAGTGCAGCTACACATACATATCTATATATATATTTATACATATTTCCGTTACATGACCTATTTAAAGAAATTCTACGTAATGTGTACAAAAGAAATCGAATTAAATCTTACTAATCTTAAAGAGTAGAAAATTTTCTTTATAACCTAAACAGTTCATCCCAACAAATTCAGCGTATGCAACTCCATTATCAAACTCTTTTCTACACAATTGCTTAATAAGTATTTCATATACTAATCAAAATAAGTCATTAAAATATCACATAACTCCATACTTACTACCAAGATATTCGTAAAACTGCAAGGATTCAAAATCCGTCTTAGGTTCTTGATTCCGACAACGTGTGATTGCCCAAAAAAAATTTGTTTTTCTTCTTCCTCCCTCTCTGCCGATCCTCAATCCATCTTTTTTTGTTGTGTGTGTTTTGGTTTAGGGAGAGTTGATCCCATATTTGTAGATAATATCTCTATTATGGTTGTACTTTACCAAAAATCCTTTTCCTATTATAACTTTGTATGTATCCTTTTTTCAACTATTAATTGTCCATTCTCTAATATTTATCATCTATCTTATTTATTTTTCTTTTATTATCCATCTTTTATCATTATTTATTTTTTCCTGGACATAACAGATAGATTGCTTTGATAAGAACATAGCTGAAATGAGCACAGTTGGAAGAATATGAGTTAATAGATATCTACGGCTGAGTTCACGTTCATTAATGGTTTTCCTTGAGTTTAAAAATTTTATTTGCAAAAGATATATGAGGTGGTTAAAGTCTATAGTTGAGTTCATGTTGTTGAGCGGATACTTATGCAGCATGAGCAGATGACATTCCGAGAGTCCTATCCATTGCCTAAAAGTTGAAAGATAGTGGCTGATTTCAGGTTCTATAGCTCAGCTTAAATCGCACAAAAAACAGTTTTTCAAACATATATGGATCTTAAAAGCGAGAGGAAGACAATCAGTCAGCAAAAGAGATGAAAAGGAATGACCATAGAACATATTAGAATATGTTAAGTTTTGATGATTCGCACAAATGACACTTGGAACGTTAGATAAGGCGCCACATGTGAAGTGTTTGGACACCAGAACACTTCGAACGCCTGTATAGGACGCTTCACGTAAAGTGTCTAGAGACCAGAACACTTCGCACACCTATATAAAGCGCTTCATTTAAAGTGTCTGGAGACCAGAACACTTCGAATCCCTAGATAAGGTGCCTCATATGACAAGCTGTGCAACAACACACTTTGAACGTCTTAACTGGCTCTTCATGTGTGTTACAAAGTCAAATGGACATTTCCTCCCCAAATTGGACACGAATATCAAGTTACTTTTGACAAAACTCAGAATTACTTCGAACAAGTATGAAGGCTGAGATCAGGCGCTTCATGTGACTTCGAGCGAGTTCTGTTGCCCACAGCAAGCGCTTCATGTGACAATGAATAAGTATTCCTTATTCACTTAAAGCACCTTATGTCACATTGAACACCAGTTCTAACACACTTCAGACACTCCATGTCACATTGAACGCCTGTTACAAATGTTTTATGCTGCACTTTCTTATGATTACTTGACATTTGTAATTTCCCTCTTAGTGTAATATCACAGGTTCTTCCCTCACTTTGGAGAATGCTCTCTTTACTCTTTGAGCTTTCAAGAAGAAGCTTCCTCAAGAAGTTTGTATTCAACCAAGAGAAGATCTCCATGGAAGAGGACATGTCATCACAAAGAGACAAAACTCATGATTGTCTCTTGCAAGCTTGTCAATGGCTAGAAAGAGAAAAAACAAGGGTTTTCATCTATTTTCATTTTGCAACTTTCCACCAACAAGGTCTCAAGTTTCTCTCAAGCTTTTGCTCTCAAAATAGTTGTATCATTGTATCTTTTACTTTATTTGTGACAGCTGTGATTGTAAAGAAGAAGAGTCTTCTTCTTGAGTGAAGATTGTGAGGAGCCAAGTATAGATCGTTGGTCAAGAAGCAAGGGTGCTTCTTGTTTGAAGAAATCCAGACATCGGAGGGTTAGTTGATGGTGTAGTGGTGCACCATACTCCCAACAAGAATTCTTTGAGGAGCAAAGAAGTTCTTTGGAGGCTAGACTTCAAGAGGTTGGTATTTCTTGGTTGTTGTCTAGGCGTGTGGCCTAGTTTTTACAATTAGTGTATTTTCGTTTTTGATTTTTGTTTCCCCATAAAGAAATAACAATCCACCCATTCAAAATCCTTCTTGTGAAAGACCAAGAAGGTAGAGGAGTAGAGTCATTTGACTTGAACTGCTATATATCTCGTGTTCTTTACGCTTCCGTAAGTTTATTTATTTTCAAAGAACACACTCAAGTATTGATTTGTTCTCACCATCGAAAAATATCTGAAAAATATCCATACTTGGTAAAAACACTATTCAACCCCTTCTAGTGTGTCCAAAGGGACCTAACAATTGGTATCAGAGCAAAATCTTGAGTTTTTGGGTTCAAATAGCAAGATTTGATCTTTTGAAGCATGGATCCCTTTACTTTTGAAGATGCAAGTTCTCCAAGTGGTGACACTTTTAGAAGAAGAAGACAAGAGTCACTACTCCCTTCTATCTCAAGTGTACATGTCAAGGTACCTATGTTTGACCCTCTAAACTATCCACTATGGAAATCAAATATGGAAACATACCTTCGTTCTTGTGGATATCATATATGGAGAGAGTTGTCAAAAGGTTCCACCATTCATTTTGATGTTGATGATCCTACTTCGGAAGAGGAGCTGCAATTTGCCATAAATAGCAAAGCTCTTGCTTTTTTAAATAGCTCTCTATCACCAAATGAGAGAGCTCAAATACAATGTGTCCAATATGCACATGAAGCTCGGACAAACTTGGAGATGATCCATGAGGGAACATATCAAGTAAGGAAGGCAAAGAGTTGACAACTAATAAAATAATTCTACAATTTCAATGTCCCCAAAGGTGAAAAGATTGAATAGTCCATTCAACAATTCACCAAACTTGTCAACTTACTCACGGTGGTTGGATAGAAAATAGAGCAAGAGGATCTCAACCATTGCTTCTTATATAGTTTAGGAAGAGAATGGAACGCAAAGGTAAAAACCATTGAAGAGTCGAAGGATCTTGAAACTATTACTTTGGATGTGCTTTACGGTAATCTTATCACTTATGAGATTCAACTTGAAGCTTAAGAAAAGAATGATCCGATAAGGAGTTTGTTGAAGGCCCTAGCATGCGAATTGGAGGAACCGGATGATGAAGTTGGACTTCTCGTTCGAAGATTTAGAAGATTCGCAAAGACGAATGATGATGAAGCCAAAAGGTTCATCAAGGAGAAATTCTCCAAGGATAAAGACAAAGTGAAGGACCAAGATAACAAATGTTATAAACGCGGAAAGTTTGGTCACTTCATGAAAGAATACTGGGTGAAGGATCCACACCCAAAAGATAAGAAAGCCATCTACCAACGGAAGAAGGCTTTAGAAGCGGAATAGCCCATTGAGAGAGTTTCTTATCCGGGTCCGAGAGCAATAACGGTGACAATGAGAATCTAGCTCTCACGGGGCTCATCAACGATGATCTCGACAATAAGTTCTATTCTCTCATGGCCATCGAAGATGACATGGATGTATGCACTACATCCTCACACTATAGATTACAAGATGAAATGGATGATTTAGTGCAAGAAAATCATTTATTATAAATGAAATATAAATGTGCCAAAAAAGATTTCAAAGGATGCATAAATAAATATAATGACACGTTAGAAAATCACATTACATTACAACTTGAGCTTGACATTTTATTGACCATGCATGTGATAGCACTAGAGGAGAAGCATGATTTGGTAAAATCAAGCATTCCTCCTCAAAACCATTTGAAAAAGAAAAACTTTCAAAAGGAAAGTGCAAACAAAGTTAACGTAGTTAAAGATGCATCTACATTGAGCATGAAAACAAAAATTAAACCTATTGTCATGTATGCATCTAAGAAGGAAAAATCAAAGGAACAAGCATTATATATCAAGGAGTCAAAGACATCCTTGAAGAAGCAAAGGCACATGCTTAAGGGTAAGGCAAATTCAACAAAGGTGTCAAAACCCTTGGTTGAATCCGTGGAAAAAGCCTCTTCATTGATTCCAAGGAATGTCATCCCTAAATAGGAATCACGGAATGTGTCCTTGCACAAGCATGATAAGCATTCTTATCTCCACAAACACATACCTAAATATTTTTATTGTAATAAAAAGGTTCATGTAGAAATAGTTTGTAGGGCTAAGAATAATAAAAATCTTGTGTGGGTGCCCAAAGGTGAAGTAGAGGTGATTAACCTTCAAGGACTCAAAATAAAAATAGTACCAATACCATATGGTTCTTTTGTAGGCCCGAGCGCTAAATGGAGAAAGCGAGGACAAGAAAGCCAAATGGGTCGTAGACAGTGGGTGTTCCAACCATATGATGGGAGACAAAGGATTATTTCATAGACTCACTATGCAAGATGGAGGAGTTGTACACTTTGGAGGTAGCAAAGGCAAAATTAAAGGACATGGTATTGCGGGTAATGATTCCTTCTCTCTTAGTGATGTTCTATATATTAGTGGACTAAAGTTTAACTTGATAAGTGTCAGTCAATTATGTGATGATAATTATGAGGTTACATTTTTGAAAGCAAAGTGTACTGTGAAAAAGGACAACATTCTTTTATTTGAAGCTTTGAGATTCAAAAACATTTACAAACTTAGCATCAATGATTTGGTCTCACAAAATATATCTGACCTAGTTGCCAATAATGACTTGAAAAAACTATGGCATAGACGTCTTAGACATGTATGTTTCAAAACATTAAAATTTATTTGTGAAAACAAAAAGGTCCGATGCCTTCAAAAAATGAGTTTCGAAAGCCCAGACTTATGTGACACTTGTCAAAAGGTAAAACTTGTGAAAACAAGCTTTAAACCAAAAACAAATATATCCACCTCCAAACCCCTACAATTACTACATATGAATTTGTATGGGGATGTTGGAACAAAAAGTTTGGATGGTAAACATTATACCTTCGTGGTAGTAGATGACTATACTCGTTATACATGGGTGATGTTCTTGCAAAGAAAAATGACGCATGTTGTGAGTTCATTAATTTGAGTAAACGATTGAAAAATCACATGAGTGACACCACTAAAACCATACAAAGTGATCGTGGTGGTGAGTTTGATGGAGAGTTTGAAAGGTTTTGTGAATACAAAGGATGCACTCATAACCTTTCGGCTCACACAAAATATATCATGCCTAGTTGCCAAGTATGAAACCAAATGTTGTAGGCGAATGAAAGAATAGAACCCTACAAGAAATGTGTAGGGCAATGCTAAACGAGTTCAGTTTGCCCAAGTATTTTTAGGCCGAAACGGTGAATGACGCTTGTCATGTGATCAATCGTGTACATTTGAGACCGTACCTAAATGTGACATCTTATGAGTTTTAGAATGGTAAAGTTCCCAATATTGAGTATTTCAAAGTGTTTAGGTGGTAGTGTTTCATATTTAACACTAAGTACACTTTTCAAAAACTTGACCTCAAAGAGGATGAACGTATCTGTTTAGGTTATGCCTCAAATAGTAAAGCATTTCGTGTTTTCAACAAAAGAAGTCAAAAGATGGAAGAATCAATCCATGTTAAGTTTAATGAGTCACTTAATGACGAACCTAAAATTAATGAGGATTGTGAAGAAAATGAATTTGATGTTCCTCAAGAAGAATTTCTTGATGACATTCCAACGGTTCCTCATCAACAAGAGTTGTTGATAAGTCTCCTAATGGAGATATCTTCATTGGCCTAAGAATAGAACCTATTGAAGGTACTCATCCACCAAGTGTTCATGAACTTAGTGAGTCAAATAGAAACATTTCTCATACTTATCTTGTTGATACACAAACTATTGAAGATGCATCTCATATTCCGGATAATGATGATCACTTAAATCGTGATGATTTGTCTATTCTGGAAAGTGATCATGAAGAAGTTGGAGGAGATGTCTCCAACCTTCTTAGATCATTCAAGCACAAAAGCTCTCACCCACACGAGTTAGTCATAGGTGATGTGAATAGATGTATCACTATACGAAGGCAATATCTAAAGATGCACTTTTTGATGAAAATTGGATCTTGGCAATGCAAGAAGAATTAAACCAATTTTAAAGAACTGATGTTTGGGAGTTAGTTCCCAAACCCTTGATCATCCAATTATTGGTACAAAATGAGTATTTCGTAACAAAATAGATGCTCAAGGAAACGTTACTAGAAATAAAGCTAGACTAGTTGCTCAAGGATACCGTCAAGAAGAAGGTATTGATTTTGATGAGATATTTGCACCCGTAGCACAGCTTGTAGCCATTACAATGTTGTTGGCATATGCTTGTTATAAAGATTTTAAACTTTACCAAATGGATGTCAAATCTGCCTTTCTGAATGGGGTTACCCAAGAAAGGGTGTATGTTGCACAACCTCCCGGGTTTGAATGTCATGACTACCACATCATGTATTGAAACTTAAAAAGGCTATTTATGGCCTTAAGCAAGCTCCAAGAGCTTGGTACGAGAGGTTAAGTACCTTCCTTCTATATAATGGATTTTCAAGAGGTAAAGTTGATACCACTTTGTTTAGTAAAGAACAAATAAAGAATCAATTGATTTATAAGTATATGTTGATGATATTATTTTTGATTCTACTAACAATTGCCTTTGTGAACAATTTGCTAGATTAATGCAAGGTGAATTCGAAAAGAGCATGATGGGCGAGCTTACTTACTTTCTCGGACTTCAAATCAAGCAAACTCAAGAAGGTGTGCGCATTTCTCAAATCAAATAGACAAAGGATTTACTCAAAAAGTACAATTTTGGTGACGGAAGACAAGTAAACACTCCAATGAGCACAAGTGTGAAGCTTGACAAAGATGAGAAAGGAAAGCATAACGAGGTAACCTTGTATCGTGGTATTATAGGAAGTCTACTTTACTTGACTGCAAGTAGACCGGATATATTACATGCAGTGTGCTTATGTGCTAGCTTTCAAAGTGATCCTAGGGAAATGCATCTAGTTGCGGTAAAATGTATTCTTATAGACTTTAGGTGTACTTTAAAATTTGGATTATTTTATCCTAAGAATGCATGTTTTGATTTAAGAGGCTATTGTGACAGCGATTATGCGGGGAGTCTTATTGATAGAAAGAACACATTTGGGACTTGTCGATTTCTTGGTGATTGTCTTGTCTCTTGGTTTTCCAAGAAACAAAATAGTGTATCTCTTTCTACGGCGGAATCCGAATATGTTGGCCGCTTCTTGTTGTGCATAATTGCTATGGATGGCCAACATATTAAATGATTATAACATTCACTTCTCTAAAATGCCCATTTTATGCGATAACACTTCTGCTATCAATATTGCACAAAATTCGGTTCACCACAGTCAGACTAAGCACATTTGAGTGAGATATCATTTCATCCGTGATTGTGTACAAAAGGACTTAGTGTGGAATTTGTTCCAACATATGACCAATTAGCTGACATTTTTACAAAATCCCTGCCTAGCAATGTATTTGCATCTATAAGAAGTAGGTTAGGGTTACTCAACATGGGTTAAACGTAACCCATCAAAATTTGTTGCAAGAAAATTTTAAATATTCAAGCTCAGTACACCTAAAGCGCTTTGTCACAAAAGGTTCAGGCATTTAATGTCACATTAAGCACCTGAATTGAAGAATGTCATTCGTTTAAAGTGTTATCAAGTGCTTTATGCTTCTTAAACAATCGTTCAATGTAGCCTTAAGTGCTTTATAGGAACTATGTCACTCACTCAAAGTGACATTAAGCTCTTAATCTCTTCAACCACAACCGTTCCAAGTCACTTTAAGTACTTTATCCTGTTTTAAGCAGTTGTTCAAAGTAACATTAGGCGCCTTATCCTTATTTCTTCCTTGTCAAAACAAGTGACCTTTCACTTTTCGTGCAAATTAAGTGACATTGACTCTTGCCGCCGCCTTTTCCTCTTTCCCACGCCGTCAACTTCTTTCCCACGTCTTCCAATTCACTCCCACTTCCCCATGTTTCCCACTTCCCAAATGTTTTTCTTCTTCCTCTTCCTCCTCTTCATCTTCAATTCCCATTACTTCCCCACGTTCTCCACTACCCCGTCTATTTACTGCAGCCTCTTCATCTTCCTCTCCTTATTCTCTTTAAAATCCCTTCTTCTTGCTGCAGAAATATCATTCACTCTCTCAAAGATCTATAGGTCTCATCCCTCTTCTTACTCAATTGCCTCTCTGCAAAAATCCTAAAACCCCTTCCTCCGCAAACTCACGAATGGCATCCACTGGATCATCTAGAGATGTCCAAACGGGATAGAGAAGAAAGAGATCGGCAGGAATTAGTGAACCCAACGAACTAAAGGCCATCTGGAAATGTCTGACCAAGGAAAACTTTCTATGGATGAGACAAAAGTTTGATGAAGATGCCACTCAGTTACCCTTCTCTCTTTACAGTCTCAGATGATTTATGAAGAATGGAAGAGCAATAATAGGCCAGTGGTGCCACTAAAATTGGCTCAAATTAGTGACATCACTGAAGCTCACAATGCAAATCAAGTGATTGCTCTTCTTGAAAAACAAGGTTGGACTCATCTTTGCTTAAGGTTAGACATGAAATCCTATTCCAAAAGTCTCACCTGTAAAATTTATGCAAACATGTGGGTTACCCCTGCCACTGAAACTGAAGCATTTTCTTTGCACACCGTGATCAATGGTACACCCCTTATGTTTTCCATCCAAGACATATGTGATACATTAGGAGTGAGGAATGAAGGGTTAAGTGATTTCTTGGTATTTGATTGGATTGAAAAATGTGGCATTAGTGAGCAAGATGTTAAATTTCACCTTCAATATTTTCCAACTAAAAAGACTCAGAACGTGCCATTAGTTAATCGTATTCTGCTTGCTGTTGTTACTCACTGTGTGAATGAGAAAGCGACTAGAAATCCGAGTAATATGGATTTCTATGTTACCTACCATATTCTGCAAGAGACACAGTTAAATTTCGGATGGATTTTGGAAGAAGTGATGATGACCGGACTTAGAAAAGGCTCAAAAGCCTTGCCCGTTGCAAACATGGTGTCAACTTTGATAAAAGCAAAGGGCACTGAAATTTCTGAACGATCCTTGACAAGCGTGGCCAAAACAGACTATTATGACAACTTCAATATTGCCCAAGCTGTTGACTCTTGCGGATGAGGTCGATGAAGGACCTCAAGATGGCAAAGGTGGAAGCACTGATCATGACTTGCTATCACGCATTCAGTCCATGGAGCAAACCATTCAATGGTTGGAGCTTCGTGATGCAGAGCACGAGGCTCGGCATGCTCGGAATGAATATCAAATAGCAGTTTTCGAATCTTCATTCCTGCAAGCAGCACCTTGGTTTTAATTTCCCACTGATTTTGATGATTTTGGGGGATAAACTAGTGGTGCTGGAGGATCAACAGGTGGAATGGGTGAATTTGCTACTTGTGGTGCTGAAAAATCAATGGGTGGATTTGCTGATTTTGCAACCGGTGGAGGATTTGGCTTTGGAAGCTTTACATCTGAAGGCGGAGATGCTGGTTGGAAATCAATAGATAATAATGATTTTTTAGTGACTAGATTTTTCTGTTTAAGATGACATTAGATTTTTTTGCCTGTGAAAATGTGAAGTTGATTTCCTTTGTCTATTATGAAATGTGATAAGTTTGTTTATTGTTATATGTATTATGACATTTGATTCATCATATCTGTATCGACAAATTTTAGTCTCAATGTGAGGGGGAACATAAGTTAAGGGGGAGCAAATCTTAAAAGTTATGCAAATTGTGAAATCATCAAAAAGAGGGAGAATGTTATAATATGTTAAGTTTTGATGATTTGCACAAATGACACTTGGGAAGCTAGATAAGGCGCCTTATGTGAAGTGTTTGGAGACCAGAACACTTCGAACGCCTGCATAAGGTGCTTCATGTAAAGTGTCTGGAGACCAGAACACTTCGAACGCCTAGATAAGGCACTTCATGTGAAGTGTTTGGAAACTAGAACACTTTGAACACCTAGATAAGGCGCCTCATGTGTCAAGCTGTGTAACATCACACTTTGAGTGCCTTAACAGGCGCTTCATGTGTGTTACAAGGTGAAATGGACGTTTCCCTCCAAAATGGGCACGAATATCAAGTTACTTTTGACAAAAATCAAAATTACTTCGAATAAGTATTAAGGCTGAGATCAGGCACTTCATGTGACTTCGAACGAGTTCTGTTGCCCACAACAGGCGCTTCATGTGACATTAACAAGTATTCCTTATTCACTTAAGGTGTCTTATGTCACATTGAATGCCAGTTCTAACACACTTTAGGCGCTCCATATCATATTAAACGCATGTTCCTAATACTGATAAGGCACTTCATGTGGCTCAACGTTACAAATGTTTTATGCCGTACTTTCTTAAGATTACTTGACATTTGTACTTTCCCGTACTTTCTTAAGATTACTTGACATTTGTACTTTCCCTCTTCGTGTAATATCACAGGTTCTTCTCTCACTTTGGAGAATGCTCTCTTCCTCTTTGAGCTTTCAAGAAGAAACTTCCTCAAGAAGTGTGTATTCAACCAAGAAAAGATCTCTATGGAAGAGGACATGTCATCTTAAAGAGACAAAACTCATTATTGTCTCCTGCAAGCTTGTCAACGGCCAGTAAGAGATAAAACAAGGGTTTTCATCTCTTTTCATTTTGCAACTTTCTACCAACAAGCTCTCAAGTTTCTCTCAAGTTTTTGCTCTCAAAATAGTTGTATCATTGTATATTTTACTTTATTTATGAGAGCTGTGATTGTAAAGAAGAAGAGTCCTCTTCTTAGGCGAAGATTGTGAGGAGCCAAGTGTAGATCGTTGGTCAAGAAGCAAGGGTGCTTCTTGTTTGAAGAAATCCAGACCTTGGAGGGTTAGTTGATGGTGTAGTGGTGCACCATACTCCCAACAAAATTTTTTCGAGGAGCATGGAAGTTCTTTGGAGGCTAGACTTCAAGGGGTTGGTATTTCTTGGTTGTGGTCTAGGCATGTGGCCCAGTTTTTACTCTTAGTGTATTTTTGTTTTTGATTGTTGTTTTGCCATATAGAAATAACAATCCCCCATTCAAAATCCTTCTTGTGCAAAACTGAAAAGGTAGATGAGTAGAGTCATTTGACTTGAACCTCTATATATCTCGGGTTCTTTACGCTTCTGCAAGTTTATTTATTTTCAAAGAACATACTGTTAGATCCAAAACACACTCTAGAGGGGAGTGAATAGAGTGTTTGGTACTTCTTGCGGAATTTTCTTGTTTGGATCAACTCAAAAGAAGTTCAAAATCAAAGCAAGAATGGGAGGTGAGAAGCAATGAATGAATACACCATATATAGAGTGGTTCGAATCGTAAATGATTCTACTCCACTACCACTTTGTTGCCAAAGTGGATTTTCAACAATTACTCTTCTTATTTGAGACAATAAGAACAACCAGAGCAACACTTACACTAACACCTTAGTGTAAGCAACAACAACAGCAACTTCTTGCACAAAATACACTAGTGCAACTACAACAATTACAGTTCTAGCAAGAACAACTTCTTGCTACCTCACAACTTCAACAAAGTTCCCTCAAGAACTTTCTCACAGTGGGTTGAAGAAAATAGTAAGGTTCACACTTTCTTACTAGTCTACGCACAAGCAAGAGATTAAATACTTATGGTTCCTCTTGTGCTAGACTCTCTATCTCTCAATATACGGCAATGAAGAGCAAAGAAAAGCTTAACAAACTTTAAGCAATTTTACAAATGTGAGAGAACTATACAGCAATGAATAATGAAGCTAGATGATGGTGAAAACGTATGTTTGCCTCATCCAAGCTTCACCCATTTATAGCTGAAGTTCACCATGTCTTTTAGGTCTCCACCATTTCTTCAACTACTCCAAATATCAAGATAATGCCCAAATAGTCTTTAGCCACCCTATGGAATGATTTGATCCTCAATAGCCAACCTAGGATTGCTTAGTTAATGATATAATAGTCAAGAAAGCATGTAGTATGTTGGAGTAAAGTCTACAAGAAATTTGAGCAAGATTGGATAGAGAAAATACCATAAATCTCCCTTGGATTTTGTTCCAACGTTCAAAAAATTTTGAATTCTAGGGGACATCGATCGATCGAAGTGCCTGTGTGAGAGACTGATGTCACTTCGATCGATCAATGTCCCCTAGACTGAGAGATCGATGTTGGACAGAAATTATTCTGCCTGACATCGATCGATCGAAGTCTCCCTGGGAAGAGACTGAAGTGACATCCATCGATCGAAGTCAGAGGCTGAAGTACATCGATCGATCAATGTCCCCAGTCTGAGAGATCGATGTTGGACAGTAAGTTCCAATCTCAACCATTTTTGACATTGTATAATTTTCTCATTTTGCATCATGTCTCAAGCATAAATTTAACTTACTCAAAACATCTTTTCATCATCAAAAAAATCTTATATCTTAACAATCTCCCCCTTTTTGATGATTTCAAAACCATGATTCAAAAGATGTTTTTACTTGATACATTTACATCTAAACTTGATATTTTACAACTCCCTCTTAGTTCATACTCTCTCATCATATGAACACATCAAAAACTCCCCCTTAACATGTAATCTACCCAAAATCAATAAATATGATGTCAATACCAAAATGCTCTCCCTCAACCCATGCACCAAATTTCATATTTTCATCTTTTTAATATGTGAGATAGCATACTAAAGTAACAATGACTATCAATCATTTTACCCAACCATATCAAGAAACTTCATGCCATGCCATGTCAAATTCAACTTCTCAAACCTAGCTATGTTATGCAAAACACCAAGGCTTAAGCCATCAATAGACTAAACCATGCCATACTTTATGTAATACACTAAAACTTAAACCATCAATATATCAAGACAACTTAATCAATACCAACATATCAAGAAGACAACTTTAACCAACATATCAGGAAACCAAATCTTAAACCATCAATACCAGCATATCAAGACAGCTTAAACCAACATCATACCAACCAAAACCATACCAACATCTTAAGACAGCCATCACCAACTTCTCTCCCTTTTTGAAAACATCAAAAAAATATAAGAGACACAAAAATAGAGAATTGAAATATCATTAAGCAAATAAGAAGTTTATGAGATACATGAGTAATCTCAATTTCTAAACTAATTCTATAGATATGAGGATAATGGGAAGCATATGAGAACTATTCTTCATCAGAAGAGAAACATAATCCTGAGAGTGCCGCCTGGAGCTTTGTTTTCAATTTTTGGTACTTGGTCTTATGTGCATTCAACTCTGTTTCTAAAGTATTGACCCTCTTTGTGAGATTTGCATTTTCTTTTTCCAAGTCATCAATGCGCACAGCTTCCTTGGTCAAGTCCTCCCCCTATTGACCAAGTGTACGGTTGATTTCCTCAATTTCGGCCTCCACATCGAACTCCTCCTCTGAATCACTAGCTTCCGCCATTGGAGCTTTGCCTTTGTCTGCTTGGGAGGTTGAGCTTGGTTGTGGGGCGGTTGTGTTTGAGGGTGAGGTTTGAGTAGGAGGTTCAGTGGGTGATGGTGGAGGAATGGGATCTTCTGGTGGAACATCTTCAGCTTCTTCTTCTTCTTGGTTATGTTGACCACCCCGCCTCTGTGCCTCTTTTCGGGACTTATGTATTTGTTGGATGTTTGCCTTGGTGTAATAATTCTTATTGGATATTTTTTTGGTATATTCATCATCAAACTCTACATTAGCCTTCTTGAGCAACCTACAAATGAGATTGCTATATGGAAACGCTTTGGATTTTTTTGTTACGACTTCCATCATATTGGCAAACACAATCTCCCCAAAATTTACACTCTCCCTCATAGAAATACGGTAAGCAATGTAAAAATCTAGATTGCTCGGAAGTTTAGCTGACTTACCAATGACACAAAAAGTGACAATGGCTAGCAAGATTCTATCACCAAAGGCATGTCATTTGCATTTTTGGTGGGGTGAAATCAAAGAAATGTTTTGACCTCATCTTCAGAGATTTGGTACTTGTAGGTATCCAACCTACAGGGGTCAAAGTCTTCCCAACCCTCATCAGGAACTTCAAGAAATTCATTGATGGTCTTAGAAGTAAACATCAACAACTGACCCTCTATTATCGAATTTAAAGCATAAGGCACTCCATTTCTGTAGTCTACCCACGTATTGGCATAAAACATTCTAGTGTATTAGGTAGACATGTTTGTCATTTGAGAGACCTCCCAAACAGGTCTCCATTATTGATCATCAAACCAATCAATGATTGGTTTTAATTCCTCATTGCTCAAAATGTCTTGAATTTTGAGCAATTTTAGTGGAATGGTAGACCTTTTATTGTTTTCCCATTCACTAAACAATAATTGAGCTCTTAGGGAAATATAGGCAAATTTACCTGTGCCTGTAGGCTCTTTCAAAACATTCGTGTATTCCCCGGATTTGAGCCATAGAAAATTGTTTATAGTGAGCCTCCCCCTTGTCTCACTCAACATGGCTTTATGAGAGAAAGTGGCCTTCTTCCTCAACCCATGCGTCCTAGACCCTGTTGGCACTTGAGGATGTGATTGTTGTGGCTCAGTTGCTTCTTCCTGAGAGGTTCTTTGCCTTTTTGCTGGGTTTTTCATTCTTGGTGCCATTGAAGGGTTAGGGTTCAGATTTTGTAGAAATTTGAGATGGAGATGATGAGATTTTGTGAATGGATGTCGGATTTGTAAGAAGAATTTGAGACTTTGCAAGAATTTTGAGTGTAGAAGAGGGATTCTTGGCATTTTGAGTAAGAGGAGATTAGGGATTTTTGTTTGGAAGAAAGGAAAAGCAAAGAAGAGGAAAGGGGTTGCAGCTTTTAATTGCCTGTCCCGCTGACATCGATCGATTGATGGCTAGGACTTCGATCGATCGATGTCCTAGGCATAGATCAATCGATGTCTTATGAAATCTGCCTTTTCGACTATTTTTATCCTCTAACCAATGTTTATCATCCTTAATCTTGCTTTAATTTATTCGAATGTCTCAGTGGGAAGGGATTTAGTAAAGATATCCGCTAGGTGGTCATTGGTTGGAACAAATTCAACGCATACTAATCCTTTTTGAATGCAATCCCTTATGAAGTGATGCCTCACTTCTATATATTTTGTCCTACTATGGTGAACTGGATTTTGTGCTATACTTATGGTTGAAGTGTTGTCACATAAGATGGAGACTATATCAAACTTAACATTGTAATCATTTAAGGTGTTGATCATCAAAAAGTAGTTGTGCACAACACGAAGCGGCCGATACATATTCGGATTCCATCGTTGAAAGTGACACACTATTTTGTTTCTTGGGGAACCAAGAAACTAAATAATCTCTAAGGAATTAGCATGTCCCAGAGGTGCTTTTTCTATCAACAATGCATAGTCAGAGACACTATACCCTCTTAAATCAAAACAACCATTTTTGAGATAAAAAAATCCAAAGTTCAAGGTTCCTTTCAAATACCTAAATATACGTTTAATGGAAACTAGATACGATTCCTTGGTCATACTTTGAAATCTAGCACATAAACACATAGCATGCAAAATATCTTGTCTACTAGCGGTTAAATAAAGTAAACTACCAATCATACCCCTATATTTGGTTGCCTCAACCGGCTTTCCTTTTTCATCTTTGTCAAGCTTTGTACTTGTGCTCATTGGTGTGCTCACACTTCTTCCATCCTCAAACTTGTATTTCTTGAGTAAATCATTTGTATATTTTGTTTGAGATATGTACACTCCATCTTGAGTTTGCTTGATTTAAGACCAAGAAAGTAGTTGAGTTCACCCATCATACTCATTTCAAATTCTCCTTCCATCAATTTAGCAAAGTGCTCACAAAGAGAATTATTAGTAGCACCAAATATAATATCATCCACATAAATTTGAACAAGCAATTGATGGTTTCCTTGTTCTTTAATAAAAAAAGTAGTGTCCACTTTCCCTCTTGAAAACTTATTTTTAAGAAGGAAGTTACTTAATCTATCATACCATGCCCTAGAAGCTTGCTTAAGTGCATAAAGGGCCTTTTTAATTTTAAATACATGATTTGGATAATCATGATTTCTAAACCCTGGAGGTTGAGCTACATACACCTCTTCTTGAATTATTTCCATTCAAGAATGCGGATTTCACATCCATTTGACATAGTTTGAAATCCTTATATCATGCATATGCTAATAGCATCCTAATAGCTTCTAACCTAGCTACGGGGGCAAAGGTCTCATCATAGTCTATGTCTTCCTCTTGTCTATATCCTTGAATTACTAACCTAGCCTTGTTTCTAGTGATGTTTCCTTTATCATCCATTTTGTTTCTAAATACCCATTTAGTGCCAATTACGGGATGATCACTAGGTTTAGCTACTAATTCCCAAACATCACTCCTTTCAAATTTATTTAGTTCTTCTTGCATGGCTAATACCCAATCTTCATCATTTATACCCTCTTTTATATTTTTAGGCTCAACTTGTGAAATGAAGGCATTTTCATTAAATTTCCTCCTAGTCATTATACCTTGACTAGTTTCGCTTAATATTAATTCTTTAGGATGATCTTTCCTATACTTATATGAATCTGATAAATTTGAGGTATCTCCTCCTACTTCTTCATCTTCAACCTTAGGTTGAAGGGGATCAATCCTAAGGTCAATGACAATATTATCTTTTGGATTCTCAAATTTCTCTATTTGACTTACTTCAATTATTTCATCATCAGCATCATTAGTATTTGGTTCATCCTCAATGAGTTCACTAAACATAACATGAATTGATTCTTCAACTTTCATGCTCCTTTACTTATATACTCTAAATGCCTTGCTATCTTGAGCATATCACATGAAAATTCTTTCATCCGCTTTGAAATCAAGTTTATCCAAGTTATCTTTGGTGTTAAGTATAAAACACTTACAACCAAATACCTTAAAATAACCAATATTTGGTACTCTACCTTTCCAAAGCTCATAAGGAGTCTTTTTGAGAGATGGTCTCAAATGAACTCTATTGATCACATGACAAGCGGTGTTTACCGCTTCAGCCCAAAAATACTTGGGTAGCTCAAATTCATTTAGCATGGCTCTACTCATTTCTTGAAGTATTCTATTTTTCCTTTCCGCAACACCATTTTGTTGAGGAGTTCTTGGAGCCTGAAATTGTGTCCATATCCTTTGGATACACAAAATTTTTTAAACTCACAATCAAACTCACTACCTCTATCACTTCTAATTTCCTTAATTATGTCTTCTCTTTGATTTTCTAGTCTCCTACAAAGCTTTATAAATTCTTGGCATGCATCATTCTTTTTAGCTGAGAACATTACCCAAGTGTACCTAGAGAAGTCATCTACCACCACAAAGGTGTATTGTTTTCCACCTAGACTTGCAGTGCCAATATCCCCATACAAATCCATATGAAGTAATTGTAGGGGTTTGGTGATGGAGATTTCACTTTTGGGCTTGAAGCTTGTTTTAACAAGCTTTGCCTTTTGACAAGTGTCACATAAGCCATGGTTTTCGAAGTTCAATTTTGGAAGACCTTGGACCTTTTCATTTTTGCAAATCTCTTTGAAATTTTTAAAACTAATATGTCCAAGTCGTCTATCCCATAGTTGAGTCAAATCATTTTTGGCAACTAGGCAAGAAACATTTTGTGATATCAAATCACGTGTGCTAAATTTGTAAACATCATTTTTCCTTATAGCCTAAAAAACAATCTTATCATTCTTTTTCACAATGCATTTTCTTTTCACAAATTCAACTTGAAAATTATCATCACATAGTTGGCTAACACTTATCAAATTATATTTAAGCCCTTCTACATATAATACATTATTAATAGTAAAAGAAGATTTACCAATTTCTCCATATCCAAGGATTTTGGCTCTCCCATTGCCAAAATGCACCGTTCCACCATCTTGGAGTTTTGAGCTTGGTGAACAACACTTTGTCTCTGGTCATGTGTGTTGAACATCCGCTGTCCATAAGCCATTTGGTTCCTTCTTCTTTGGCTACTCCATTTATCTTGAGAGCCTACAAAACAAAAAGCTTTATGCATTGGTACCCTTTGATGGTTGGGTCCTTTAGGGTTAGTTTTTCGACCCTTAGACTTCCAAACATACATGCTTCCAAATCTAGCTCTACATGCATTCTTCACATGTCCTACTTTGTTGCGATGAAAACAAGTGGGTACATGCCTTGGTTTGGAAGGTGATGAGTTATGTTGTTTTTTTCTCTTGTTTGTCTTTTTCTTTAATGGCTTAGGCTTAATTGAAAAATGTGATGAATTAAATCCTAAACCGGATTTATCATTTTCAATTCATTGATTTCCAAGTAGTTCGTCTAAATTATTTTTACCATTTGTTAGTCTTTGTAAATCTAACCTTAGTTTCTCACATTCTTTCCTAATTTCTACATTTTCAAGAGCTACGGTTTTATGCATGGTGAGTATAATGTCATGCTCTTGAAATATCAAAATGTTCTTATCATGCAAGCTCTTATTTTCTAAGATGCACTTCTTGAACTCTTTCTTCAAATGTTTATATTTTAAATTCAATTTCTCAAAATCATCTTGAAAATCTCCCATTCCATCTTGCAAATTAGAAGGATTAGATATTACCTCAAGGTATTCTTCAATTGCCATGAGACCAGCATGTTGAGCCTTTGGATTTTCAACTATCGCAACAAGTCCAACATCCTGATCTTCACATTCTTCTCCTTCCGATCCGGATAGAAGATCATCCAACGTGGTTACCTCCGTATTGAGAGCTTTCTTCTTTTGAGGAAAGACCTTCTTTTCTTGTTTCAGTGGCTCCTTGACGTGGCAATCGGCAATAAAGTGACCGAGTCGACCACATCTATAGCAATTTTCACTTGTTTCTTTTTCTTTGAGTGGTCTCTTGAAACACTTTCTTGCTTGAGCTTTATTTCTCGTTGCCATTCTTCTAAATTTTCTCACTAGAAGAGCAACTTCCTCATCCGATTTATCGGACTCTACCACCAACCCTTTGTGTGATATTTGTGTGGGCTTGATATGATTCATCCTATTTTGTTCATCAATAAGAATTTCATGAGTAAGAAGATTACCAGATAGCTCATCAAGGGTAAGAGTTTTGAGATTCTTTGATTCGGTGATGGCGGTGACTTTAGGTGTCCATTCTCTTGGCAAAGAGTTGAGGAGTTTTGAGACAAGGTCTTCATTTGAGATTTTCTTGTCTACCATGAAAAGTTGATTCACTATTCGTGTGAATCGGTCGATTGTTTCCTCAATCTTCTCACTGATATTCATTCCGAACATCTCATATTCTTTCATGAGCATGAGTCTTTTGGCCATTCTTACTTGCTCAGTCCCTTCGTTTATGATTTCAAGCCTTTTCCATGCCTCATGAGCTGTTTCAAGACCTTGAAGTCTTATGAACTCGGTGGTGGTAAGAGCACTTGAGAGAATATCAAATGCTTTGCCATTGATGGTGAATTTTATCTTCTCTTCGTCGGTGTAGCCATACTCATCTTTGAACATTGATTCTCCTTTTGAGTTGGTTATCATAGGAACTTCAATTCCTTTGACAACGGCTCTCCATATATCAAATGCACAACCTTTCATATGATTGATCATTTGAAATTTCCATAAAGAATAATTTTGGACATCAAACATGGGTGCTTTAGTGTTTGATCCTGAAAATAGTGCAGTAGGCTTGGGAAATGAAGTGTGAGATGAAGAGGTTGAGGTTGTCATTTGCCATGATCTTTAACCTTGATACTTGCAAACATAAGCCAAGCAATCAAGGTTAGGCTCTGATACCAATTGTTAGGTCTGAAACACACTCTAGAGGGGGGTGAATAGAGTGTTTGGTACTTATTGCGGAATTTTCTTGTTTTGCTCAACTCAAAAGAAGTTCAAAATCAAAGCAAGAATGGGAGGCGAGAAGCAATGAATGAATACACCGGATATAGAGTGTTGAGAAAAAGGAGTTTGAGTGATTTCAAAATGCATGATTTAAATAACGTGTTACAAAGAAATGCATGACATATTCTACAACATGACACGTTCTTGCATAAAACTTGCCTTATATAGCTCATATATAATGTTGTCGGACTAACGAGCCATGAAGCTTTAAAGCTTACATCAAATGGCAAACATTTGTTGTGTTTAAACTATTTTCAGGTGCCACCATTAATGAACTAAACTAGTTCATTAAGTGAAGTACTTAGTTAATTAAACTAAGTAGTTCATTAAGGGAAGCAATATTTGGACAAGGCACAAAGGCAACAAGGTGAAGAAAGGATAGTCTTCCACTCTCCTCCCCACACATAAATACACGCATTAACATATATATATATATATATATATATATATATATATATATATATATTATATTCAGATTTTTTTGAAAAAAGCACATACACACTTATTCCAACGTACTACCGACACGTCATATATTTTACGCACGTACGTTAACGTCACACCACCATACTTAACTCATATTTATGAGTATATTCAGGTCTTATATCATATGATATAAGTCATGGTCATTAAAAATTAAATACGACAAGTTAAAAGGTTCTAAACCAAAAATTATCGTATCGGGCGAATACCGAAACTTCGTCAACACGTCACGTACTTGCCATAAATAGATGGCCAACCCCTATACCTCAAAAATATCCTTATATTTCGTGGGTATGATGATATTTACAGCCATAAAATCATTCCATGTTGGCACACACAAATCACCCCATATTAAGGCTAAATTGTGGAGATTCTAATTTCAATTTTGTCACATGTATAAGGCGCCACTTTAAGATCAGCTAAGTGCTTAATATTAAAGTTTAATTTATGCATATTATGTGTAACATAATATATATAAAATATGCAAAAGGTTGGAATTTAATTAGAGAAAAATCGGGTAATCGATAAACGTCGAAAATTCGGTTTTCTACGTACACAACACATGGAACGTTCTTGGCACATCATACAACATGTATCTAGACACTTTTTTACATATTTCATACATCTTAAAGTTTTCTAGAAAATTCAATTAAGGGATGATTGGAATATACCATGTGTGTATTATTAAATGTGCACTATTTTACAAAGTTTGCAAAAATAAAATTCAGCACATGCACAATATATGCTACACGCCTAAAACAGCTTAGTTGGAGCCTATGTGGAGCCTTGTTGGCATATTGATATGTCAAGAATGAAGCATACAATGTTGATGGCATAAAGGAAGGAGCTACACAAGGTAACATTTCAAACTTATGCCACATTTGTAACACATGCTGAAAATTTCAGCATGTGCTAATAGGCTGGCCGAATTATACACCATTATGAGCCATATTTTGTGTCTTGATTAAGGTGGATTAATTAGAAGACAATGTTGAAGTATTTTAAATATTTTATGGAATAACGAAAGTGATATTCTTGAATATCACACATGCTGAAAATTTCAGCATGTGTGCAATGTATCTTGGCCGATTTTTAGGACTTATAGATGATAAAGTTTTATTCCAAAATTGAGGAGATGTCTTGTACTAAATGGAGATGGATTTCTTGAATTAAAACAATGCAAAATAGGAAATATTTTGAACAAAAAGTGTATGTAACACATGCTGAAATTTCAGCATGTGCAAGATCAATTATGGCCGATTTTTTAACCCTTTTTGGAGAAATATTGTCTTGCTTAATTTATGTGATGATCTTGGAAGTTATGGTAATTGTTTTATGGTAATTTTGGCACATGTTTTAAGTGGAATTCTCATATTTTCCTGGTCATCAAGTGATGACAACATCCAACCACTCAATGAGTGGCAAGTAAGCAAGAACTTAATGATCATCCAATGAGGAGATGCCAAGTAAGCAAAGACATGTCACAATGATGCCACATATTCTCCCAAGCACTTAGAAGATAATTTTCAAGAGGATTAAAAGCACCAAGGGGGCACCCAACACATGTTAAAAGGAAAGGGAGAAGAACAAAACAAGAACAAGCATTGCAATCTTGAAGCATAAAAACGTCTAGCACTCTTCTTCTACTCTCTCTTTCTTTCTTCTTCCTAAAAGCCTATTGTACTTACATTCCTACACTTGAAAAGGCTTCATCTAGACCACCATATATTCTCTTTATCATTGTAAAAGATTGATCAAGGTGTGATCAATCTTGGACTTGCAAGGTGGTGGTGTTCGTGTGCATTGTATTCAACGTACAAGGTTTGTAAAGGGTTGGAGTTGGTGTGTAACTCCATCAACCCTTTGGTAAGGTGTAATGTGTATTGTGTGATTAGTGTGAACCGAGGAAGGTGTCCTTGAAGACTGGAGTAGGTTGTTTATAACCGAACCAGTATAAAATTCTTGGTGTCATTTATTTTCAGCATTTACTTTCTGTTTTAGCAAATTTATCATTTTTGATTAGGTTCGTAAAAATAGGAAAATAATTTCAAAAATTACGAAACTTTCAAGAAACATAGACAAATGTCTTAGGGTTCTGTTGGCGCAAGTTTTAACCCTTTTGGATAAGTATAAGTCACCTAAACGTCCAAAGTTCTGAGACTAGTGCAGTCTGATTTTCATGCTTGTAAAGGTTGAGACTTTGATCGTATTTGACTAACTTTCCAAATGAATTTTTCAAAACTGTTTCAACCCATTTAAATAAAACTTATAACGGGTTAGTCTTTAAATTTTCAGAGCATTTGGAGTTACATACAAATAGGAATTAATTTTTTAAATCAGTCTACATTTTCTTGCAGATTTGCGCAATCTGACCACCAACAAATTTTCAAGGGGTTAGAGGTTGAATTTAAATCTGAAATTTCTAGAAGACACTCATAACATCTGAGGCTAAGTTCTCTCTGAATTTCAAAATTTTTGAAGACCTAAAACCTAGTTTTCAAAACATTTTAAAACTGGTCCTAAAAACAAAAACTATTTTCAGAAGTTGGGTTTTTTGTTTAAAACTATTTTAAAAACCACATTTTCTGCACCCACTATTCAACCCCCCCTCTCTAGTGGTGCCTTGCAGATCCTACAAGTGGTATCAGAGTGCAGGAACACTCACATCAAAAGGATCCAACGATCTACGTGAGATGGTAACCACAACCGTGCAAGAAGGAATGTCAACTGTAAGGCCTCCTCTTTTTGATGGTGAGTCCTTTATTCAATGGAAATTAAGAATGAAACTTTTTATTATGGCTATTGATATTAATCTATGGTCCATCATAGAAGACAGTCCATTTGTTCCTTCCAAGTTGTCTATTGTTGATGGTGTCACACTAGAGGTTTCAAAAACGAAACAAGAATACACCAGTGATGATAAAAGGAAGTTGAGCATGGATGCTAAAGCCATGCCACTAATTTTAACTGGTCTAAGTAAAAGTGAGTCTAGTTACGTGTCTAATTGTTCGAGTGCTCAAGAGATGTGGAAAATTCTTGAAATGAAACACGAAGGCACTAGTCAAGTAAAAGAGTCTAAAATCATCATGCTTATGTCCACACTCGAGTCATTTAAATTATTACCAAATGAATCTATCGTTGATATGGATCTTCGCTTGACTAACATTTACAATTCTCTTGAGTCTCTTTGCAAAGCCTTCTCTATGCAGGAAAAGGTACAAAAGGTCTTGCGAAGCCTTCCATCCAAGTGGGACCATAAAGTAACGGCAATAGAAGAAAGCAATGAAACTAAATCGATTAAAATGGAAGAACTAATTGGATCACTAAAGGTATATGAAAACAAACTCGCTTTAAGACATTCTGAGACTATTTCCAATAATGATAAGGCTATAGTATTTAAATCAAGTGAATACGTCGTAGATGATAGTGACATAGATTCTGATGATGAGGACTTAATCACGATGGCTAAAAGAGTAAGAAAAATATTGAGAAAATCGATTAGACATAAGTCTACCTCATTTAAGGATCATAAAAATAAAAATAAGGAAATAAAGTGTTATGAATGTGGACAACCTGGACACTTGTCATATGACTGTCCAAACAAGGACAAACAAATGAATAAATACCTTGACAAGGATCGGACAAAAACTAGATTCGTCTTAGAACCTAAACAAAGGAGAAGAGCCTTCAAAGCCTCCACTTGGAGTCACACATCCGACTCTGAGACTGATGATACAGAAGAACAAAAGGCACAAGTACGCTTTACATCTAAGGCATCAAATGAGGTATCTTCTGACTCTGATTCCGATTATGAATGGTCATATGATGATTTATTTAGTCAATATTTAGAGTTGCATAAGTTTTCAAAGACTCTTGCAAAAGAAAATAAACGATTAATTGAAGACAAGAAGTTGTTAGAATTTTCTAACACGAACCTTGTTTCTCAATTAAACGATTCAAAAGAAGAGTCGTAATGCATCATCAATGCATTAAAATCAGAGGTCTCATCATTGACCATGCACAATAATGAAAAGAAATCCGAGATTTCAAACTTGAAATCAAGGAATGCGAATTTAGAGAAAATGGCGAAGAAATTTGATACGGGAACAAACATGCTAGATCACATTATTTCTTCACAAAAGCATGATAGTGATAAAACGGGTTTAGGCTACATTGAAACAAATGAAGTATCCATTAAACCAACCAAGTTTGTAGTGTCTAAGAAAGTAGACACTCCAAAACCAAATACGGCGTCTAAGATGATGCAAAGACCCCCTCTCCCCACATTTCGTCATACTTCTTCATATCATGAGAAATACAGTTTTGTACCATATAGATATAAGAAGAAAAAAGTGATGCATACACGACATTCATTTCATCCATCTAGATCACACACTATGCACACTAATACAAAGACATATCAAAAACATCCTATATATAATGCGTATAAAGGAGTTCTTGGCCAAAGACCAAACGCATTAGCACCTAACGTATATTATGTTGCGTTTTCATCACCTTTCTCACATTTTGGAAGACCTAGAAAGGTCACCCAAATTTGGGTACCAAAAGGGACATTTTCAAAGGGTTGAATAAATAACCCTTACAAACGCACATTTGATATTATGAAATGCATGATTTTTTTCATCTTTACATGTGCTTTTGATTGTCTTTCCAAAATAAAGGGGGAGAGAATGCATGATTTAAGGGGGAGAGAGAAACTGATGATTGCATAATCAAAGGGAGCGGTTTGAAATTTGAAATTCAAAATTTGAATTTATGCATAGTTGAAGGGGGAGCGATAAGATTTAAATCATGAATGTAGGTTATTTTGAAAATCATCAAAAGGGGGAGACTGTTGAGAAAAAGGGGTTTGAGTGATTTCAAAATGCATGATTTAAATAACGTGTTACAAAGAAATGCATGACATATTCTATGACATGATACGTTCTTGCATAAAACTTGCCTTATATAGTTCATATATAATGTTGTCGGACTAACGAGCCATGAAGCTTTAAAGCTTACATCAAATGGCAAACATTTGTTGTGTTTGAACTATTTTCAGGTGCCACCATTAATGAACTAAACTAGTTCATTAAGTGAAGTACTTAGTTAATTAAACTAAGTTGTTCATTAAGGGAAGCAATATTTGGACAAGGCACAAAGGCAACAAGGTGAAGAAAGGAAAGTCTTCCACTCTCCTCCCCACACATAAATACACGCCTTAACATATATATATATATATATATATATATATATATATATATATATATATATATATATATATATATTCAGATATTTTTTGAATAGATGGCAACCCTAGTGTTTTCTCTCCAATGGCGTCCGGCATAGCCGCCGCCGTCACCATTTACGACCTCTGTCAGACCTGCCAACCACCGCCACGCAATGGCATCTTCCTCAGCCGTCCCACCAGTAACAGCCCCAGCCACTATGTCTTCACCAAAACGCACCTTTGCCTCCTTATTCGAAACTACATACCCGATCAAAACTAAAGAAATCCAAAAATATAAGGGAAGTCCTATGATCTCCTTCTCTGATGATGAAATCCAATCGTTAGCAGCCCCATATCGGTTTACACTAGTGGGCACTTTTTGGTATGGCCGTCCACCCTTAGAAATAATCCGTTCTACCATTGACGGAATCGGCTTTGTCGGATTAGTAAAGGTGGGACTTTTAGATTCGACACACATTGTTCTTCACTTTGATCAAGAACAAGATTACATTCGCTGCTTTGCTCGTAGAGGCTGGATCATCTCTGGAAAGCAAATGCGAATAACGAAATGGACCCCATATTACGACCCAACGATTGAAGTGCCAATTGTTCCAATATGGGTCTCCTTCCCCGGTCTCCTACTGCACATGCATCGTAAAGATGCTCTCTTTCAAGTAGCAGCGATGTTGGGAGAACCACTAAAGCTCGATACTGCCACCGCCACAATGAATCGACCATCGGTTGCCCGAGTATGCATTCAATTGGACGTTTCCAAAGAGCTACCTCGTCGAGTGTTCATTCAAACCTCATCATGCCTTATCATGCAAAATGTGGAATATGAAGATTTGCCAAAGTATTGTGAAAAGTGTTTTCGTTTGGGACATATATCTTCTGATTGTGATGGAAACCCTACCCAGAACACCACTGTTACCAAGTCCCATGAACCTTCAAAGCCAACTCTAGCAGAAAAACCTACAAAACAGCGTTGGACACTGAGAAAGCAGGCCCCTTTTGTTGAGCCGCCGCAAAATGAAAACCCTACTCAGCGCGATGATGTTGAACTCCTGCAATCTCAGATCATGGCAGCCATGCATGTCCCACCATCTTCAGACATGGCTGCCATACAAATTCCAGACTCACAAGACGTCTCCAGGCTAAAAGGAGTGGATGATTATATGTTGGGGGATATCCCGGAAAAAATACTTTCGGCCTTCCACTCGGACAATGAAATAGAGCCCCTACAACAAGGGGCCATACTAGATGATTTGGATCAAAATTGCACTGCAAGCATAGGTCATATGTTGGAAGCTACATATGTTGACGCTCAATTGGTCCAACACGAGCAGATCATTCCTCTTGACCCACCCTCGTATGGACCACGGATACTTCGTCGGAATGCAGACAAACCATCGTCCCCACGTGTCACAAGGTTACGTGCTGCCCACCTCTCTAACTTTTCTGAAGATATTTCGTAATGAAGATAATCTTATGGAATGTTCGTGGCATTCGTACATCATTCAGTCGTTTGTTGTCAATATCACGCAAGTATAATGTGCATGCATTATTAATTATTGAACCAAAACTACAACCCTCGTCATTATTGTCTTTTCAATTACAACTGGGTTTCTCAAAATCTAAGTCGGTCTGTAATGATCAAATGTGGCTTTTTTGGAAGGAATCTGTCTTAAGATATGAAGCCGATCAGATTGGCCAGCAACAACATTGAATCAAATTTCAGTGGCTAGCATCAGGAGAAAACTTTTGGATGACGGCTGTGTATGGCCGACACTCAATATCGGAGCGCAAAATACTATGGGCAGAACTAGAACAATTTCATGCGCAAAACACTCTTCCATGGTTAATTGGTGGAGACTTCAATACATTTAGAACATTAGATGAACATAGTGGAAGATCACAACCCTCTTTGCGTAATCTTCAAGATTTCAATGACTTTGTCCAACACTGCCATCTACAAGAAGTTCCTTATCAAGGTTCCAGATTTACATGGTCAGATGGTAGAGGTCTAGGTCGAGTCTGGCGACGATTAGATCGTTTTCTGACTTCAACATCATACTCGGACTTATTTCCAATCACATCAGTCCAACATTTATCGCGAGCAACTTCGGATCACGCACCACTACTTTTGTCCAGTGATATCGACAGTGTCCGAGGTCCATCAGTTTTCCGCTATCTTGATGTTTGGGAAACTCATCCTGATTTTGTTGACTATGTGTCACATAGATGGCAATACTCTCCGACAGTTGGGGGGATGTGGGAACTACATCAAAAATTGTCCCTGCTGAGGCGTGATTTAAAACAGTGGAACAAGGTTACTTTTGGCAACATATTTGATGCAGTTACTCATGCTGAAACATTGGTAACTTCTGCAGAATTTCAGTATCATTCGATACCCACGGACACCAATCGCTCCATTTATAATAAACATATGGCAGAACTTAAACTAGCGCAAAACAGGGCCTGTCTCTTTTGGAAGCAGAAGGCAAATGTTAAGTGGTGGAAAGAAGGAGACGCCAACACTTCTTTTTTTCATCAGACGGTTAAAGACAAGCGCATGAGGCAAAACATCCTATGCATTTTGACATTGGATGGAGTGGAATGTACAGAATCATAAACAATAGCAGTGGACGCCGTTCGATATTTTTCGACATTATTTGCAGAAGAGCCCATCACAGACTGTGATGCTATATTAAAATATATACCTACTTTGATTGATTCAGAGGATAATAACAAGCTTGCGTCTATCCCATCATTAGCAGAAGTTAAAGCGGCGGTTTGGGATCTCAGTCCCACAAGTGCAGCGGGTCCAGATGGATACCCAGGCTCTTTTTACAGAAAATTCTGGACTATCATACAACATGACGTCCATAAGGCTGTCCAAGAATTTTATATAGGCATCCGAATGCCCAAGCCTATCGCAGCGGCTACACTCATTCTCATACCAAAAATGGCCAAACCATAGACATTTACGGATTACAGGCCTATAAGCCTTACAAATTTTATCTCCAAAGTCATCACAAGACTGTTTGTGTCAAGACTTGCTATTGTCCTTCCGAAACTGATCTCCCCAGAGCAGGCAGGATTCATGAAGGGGCGTGGGATCACGGAACAAGTGCTACTTGCACAAGAAATGGTTCATGTCATGGACAAACATACAAGAGGAGGCCAAATTATCGTTAAGCTTGACATGGCTAAAGCTTTCGATCGTGTAAGTTGGCAATATTTGCAGAAATTATTAAGGAAAATGGGCATGGCAGATCGATTGGTTCGAATCATCATAAATAACTTGAGTGCCACAAATTGCTCAATTTTTCTCAACGGTACATTGACGGAATCTTTTACGCTTGGACGAGGAGTTAAGCAGGGTGATCCTTTATCACCCCTGCTTTTCATTTTATCATCAGAAGGCTTCTCAAGAGGCCTTAAACAATTATTTCAAATGGGAAACATCAAGGGCTTCAAAACAGGCCGTATGGAGGGGGTTTCTCATCTGGGCTTCGCAGATGATTTACTAATCTTCTTAAATGGTTCTGCATGTAATTTGCACAATTTCTGCATTTTCTTAGACGCATATCAGAAGGCATCTGGTCAACTAGTGAACTATAACAAGAGTCAGTTCGTCATGAGTCAAGGATCACCACTGAACAATGCGCTGCACACCCTCGGTATGCGATCTACTTCACTCCCGCTTAAATACTTAGGCTCATACTTGTATAAAGGAATCAATCGAGCCAGGTAGTGTTCCCCCTTGCTGGCTCATTTCGATAACAAACTAGCGGCCTGGACTACAAAAATGCTTTCAATGTCAGGCCGCATAGTCTTAATCAAACACATTCTAAGCACCATTCCAACACACCTCATAGCTAGCTCCAAGCTGCCAAAGAGTGTCATCAATACTCTTAATTGTAAAATGGCTAATTTTCTTTGAAAGGGAGGACATCATTGGCAATCTTGGGCCTCAGACTGTCGTGGAATTGATTATGGGGGCCTAGGAATTAGAAGTTTGGCTAAGGTTCAAAAGTCATATGACTTTCAACTATGGTGGAAATTCTTTCATTCTGATAACTTGTGGGAAACACACATCAGAGCCAAATATGGGCGACGCACTTCTATATATTCTCACATCTATGACTCATCAACATGGAAGCGAATATGTAAAATTAACAGCTATATGGAGCTACACACCACTGGACACGTGATATGCTTAATTGGACTCCAGATGCACATGGGCAATTCTCAATCCGATCGTCCTACTCTATCATCGCAGAACATGGTTCAAAAAACACATAAGCTTGCTACATATGGTGGAACACAGCCCATCCAGGACAGCAAATTTTCCTATGGAGATTATGGAATAGCTCATTACCCTTGGTTAACAACTTATGTGGCTGGATTGTCTCACACCCATCGCAATGTATTTTTTGTCGGCAGCAGCATGAACATCAAGACCACATATTCCTTCATTGCTCTGAGACTCGGCCTCTTTGGGTGGAAATAGCGCTAACATTTTCAGGCCCAGTACCGCACTCAAGAACAATCAAAGCTCATCTGCTACGTTGGTGGAATACTTCTTCATCAAACACTATGCATGGACAATTAAGAGCCATTGTTCTTGGGAGATATGGAAGATTTATGCAGCCTGCAGATTTGGTGATGAAAGCTTCTATCGACATAGACTTCATGACCGGGTGAAGTCCACTATATATACTTGGTGTACTACAGTCAAAGATAAAAAATATGCAACGCCTATCCCTCATCTTATTCAGCAGCATTACTCACCCGCATTCAAAACAAAACGAGCAACTTTGATCCGTTGGCGGCTACCACCCTCTGGGAAACTCAAACTAAATATTGATGCATTGGTGGGTAAGAGATTTACAGAAGGCGCCGCCATATTGCAAAACTTTGAAGGACGCTTCATCTCTGCTATTTGCTTTGCTCTACCGTTGGTACCTCCGTTGAGAGCGGATCTACAAGCCATGACATATGCACTTCTTTACTTTGCACAACAATATGATGCCTTGCTCTTAGAAACTGACTACCAGGTGATGCTCTCACTTTTAGAGAACCAACATTCGATCACAGGTTCCTTAGCTCAGGAAGTGGCCAGGGCTAAGCTTTTCCTTGGACTCAACAATTCATTACTCCAATACTACCCCAGGGAAGCGAATATATCTGCCCACTGGTTAGCACGCTATGGTTTTCACACGCAGGGATTAAGAGTATATCAAACAAATCAAGACCTACCATGTGAAGTTCGTGGAGCTTTCATCATGGACCTCCAACCGCCAAATTTTCGTCATTGATGGCTGATACATTGGCGCTATTCAATGGTTGTTGCCTGTGTCTTTGTACGCAGGCAACACTTGTGCGTTTGATTTCTGCAATTATTTCACTATGTGCATATTACATCAAATACCTGTTTCTTACGCTAATATATGTGATCATTTTGTTATGTTTGCCACTACCGCTCATTATGCGGCTGAGGAGAGCATCAATGGCGAAGTACTACATGAGCTCCAACGGTTTTGTCAGGAGCAAAATACTCAATGCAAACCATTATCTGCTGTCGCCTTGGCTTGGTAGCCAGGGCGACTTGGGTACGCGTACGGCTATCCTACTCTCTATCTTTTTATACCTCTTTGCTACTGTACTAATTGCCCTCTTGTTTCATGAGGTACGCATCAACAAGGATCACTCAGAGGCTGCACCGTCAGCACCAAGACAAAGACGATTCATCCAGCTCACTCGCGATCTTTATTATAAATATGTACGCTTTTTCCTTCGCCCAGGTTTTATCCACAAGGGTGGTTTTACTGGGCAAGGTTTTAATGCGGCATATCATATACGACTGGAGATACGACATTATACGCACTTTAGTTTACTTATTCTCATACGATGACTTTAGCAGCTTGTAACTGAAGTTTGTAATATGATTTTCCTCCGCCATAAGTGAGGCATTAATAAAATATATCATTCTTCAAAAAACAAATTCAGATATTTTTGAAAAAGGCACATAAACACTTATTCCAACGTACTACCGACACGTTATATATTTTACGTACGTACGTTAACGTCACACCACCATACTTAACTCATATTTATGAGTATATTCAGGTCTTATATCATATGATATAAGTCATGGTGATGACAAATTAAATACAACATGTTAAAAGGTTCTAAACCGAAACTTTGCCAACACGTCACGTACTTGCCATAAATAGATGGACAGCCCCTACACCTCAAAAATATCCATAAATTTCGTGGGTATGATGATATTTACAGCCGTAAAATCATTCCATGTTGGCAAACACAAATCACCCCACATTAAGGCTAAATTATGGAGATTCCAATTTCAATTTTGTCACATGTGTAAAGCGCCACTTTAAGATCAGATAAGTGCTGAATATTAAAGTTTAATTTATGTATATTATGCGTAACATAATATATATAACATGTGCAAAATGTTGGAATTTAATTAGAGAAAAATCGGGTAATCGATAAACGTCGAAAATTTGGTTTTCTACATACACAACACATGGAACATTTTTGGCACATTATACAACATGTATCTAGACACTTTTTACATATTTCATACATCTTAAAATGTTCTAGAAAATTCAATTAAGGGCTGATTGGAATATACCATGTGTGTATTATTAAATGTACACTATTTTACAAAGTTTGCAAAAATAAAATTCAGCACATGCACAATATATGCTACATGCCTAAAACAGCTGAGTTGGAGCCCATGTGGAGCCTTGTTGGCATATTTATATGTCAAGAATGAAGCATACAATGTTGATGACATAAAGGAAGAAGCTACACAAGGTAACATTTCAAACTTATGCCACATTTGTAACACATGCTGAAAATTTCAGCATGTGCTAATAGGCCGGCCGAATTCTACACCATTATGAGCCATATTTTGTGTCTTGATTAAGGTGGATTAATTAGAAGACAATGTTGAAGTGTTTTAAATATTTTATGGAATAAAGAAAGTGATATTCTTGAATATCACACATGCTGAAAATTTCAGCATGTGTGCAATGTATCTTGGCTGATTTTTAGGCCTTATAGATGATAAAGTTTTATTCCAAAATTGAGGAAGATGTCTTGTACTAAATGGAGATGGATTTCTTGAATTAAAACAACGCAAAATAGGAAATATTTTGAACAAAATGTGTATGTAACACATGCTGAAATTTGAGCATGTGCAAGATCAATTATGGCCGATTTTTTTAACCTTTTTTGGAGAAATATTGTCTTGCTTAATTTATGTGATGATCTTGGAAGTTATGGTAATTGTTTTATGGTGATTTTGGCACATGTTTTAAGTAGAATTCTCAAATTTTCCTAGTCATCAAGTGATGATAACATCCAACAAATCAATGAGTGGCAAGTAAGCAAGAACTTAATGATCATCCAATGAGGAGATGCCAAGTAAACAAAGACATGTCACAATGATGCCACATATTATCCCAAGGAATTAGAAGATAATTTTCAATAGGAGTAAAAGCACCAAGGGGGCGGCCAACACATGTTAAAAGGGAAGGAAGAAGAACAAAACAAGAACAAGAACAAGCATTGCAATCTTGAAGTATAAAAACGTCTAGCACTCTTCTTCTACTCTCCCTTTCTTTCTTCTTCCTAAAAGTCTGTTGTACTTACATTCATATACTTGAATAGTCTTCATCTAGACCACCATATATTCTCTTTGTCACTGTAAAAGATTGATCAAAATGTGATCAATCTTGGACTTGCAAGGTGGTGGTGTTCGTGTGCATTGTATTCAACATACAAGGTTTGTAAAGGGTTGGAGTTGGTGTGTAACTCCATCAACCCTATGGTAAGGTATAATTTGTATTGTGTGATTGGTTTGAACCTAGGAATGTGTCTCGAAGACTGGAGTAGGTTGTTTATGACCGAACCAGTATAAAATTCTTGGTGTCATTTACTTTCAGCACTTACATTCGGTTTCAGCACTATTTATGATTTTTGATTACGTTCGTAAAAATGGAAAACGAATTTCAAAAATTACAAAACTTTCAGAAAACATAGCCACACGTCTTAGGGTTCTTTTGGAGCAAGTTTCAACCCTTTTGGATAAGTATAAGTCACCCAAACGTCCAAAGTTCTGAGACTAGTGCAGTCTGATTTTCAGGCTTGCAAAGGTTGAGACTTTGATCGTATTTGACTAACTTCCCAAAAGAATTTTTCAAAAATGTTTCAACCCATTTAAATAAAACTTATAAGGGGTTAGTCTTTAAAAGTTTCAAAGCATTTGGAGTTATGTACAAATAGAAATTAATTTTTCAAATCAGTCTACCGTTTCTGACAGATTTGCGCAATCTGACCACCAACAAAGTTTGAAGGGGTTAGAAGTTGAATTTAAATCTGAAATTTCTAGGAGACACTCATAAAATCTAAGGCTAAGTTCTCTCCGAATTTCAGAATTTTTGAAGACCTGAAACCTAGTTTTCAAAACGTTTTAAAACTGGTCCTGAAAACAGAAAGTGTTTTCAGAAGTTGGGTTTTTGGTTTAAAACTATTTTAAAAACCACATTTTCTGCACCCACTATTCAACCCCCCTTCTAGTGGTGCCTTGCAGATCCTACATAGAGTGGTTCGAATCATAAATGATTCTACTCCACTACCACTTTGTTACAAAAGTGGATTTTCAACAACTACTCTTCTTATTTGAGACAATAAGAACAACCACAACAACACTTACACTAACACCTTAGTGTAAGTAACAACAACAACTTCTTCCACAAAATACACTAGCAGCTACACTAACTACAGCTCTAGCAAGAACTTCTTGCTACCTCACAACTTCAACAAAGTTTCCTCAAGAACTTTCTCACAGTGGGTTGAAGGAAATAGTAAGGTTCACACTTTCTCACTAGTTTAAGCACAATCAAGAGATCAAATATTTATGGTTACTCTTGTGCTAGACTCTCTATCTCTCAATATACAACAATGAAGAGCAAAGAAAAGCTTAACAAGCTCCAAGCAATTTTACAAATGTGAGAGAACTATACAACAATGAATAATGAAGCTAGATGATGGTGAAAGCGTATGTTTGCCTCACCAAGCTTCTCCCATTTATAGCTGAAGTTCACCACAATTTTGAGGTCTCCACCATGTCTTCAACTACTCCAAATGTCAAGATAATGCCCAAGTAGTCTTTAGCCACCCTATGGAGCGATTTGGTCCTCAATAGCCAACCTAGGATTGCTTAGTCATGGATATAATAGTCAAGAAAGCATGTAGTATGTTCGAGTAAAGTCTACAAGAAATTTGAGCAAGATTGGATAGAGAAAATACCATAAATATCCCTTGGATTTTGTTCCAACATTCAAAAAATTTTGAATTCTGGGGGACATCGATCGATCGAAGTGCCTGGGTGAGAGATCGATGTCCTCAAGAAACTTTGCAGTTTTTAAAACTGCTGACATCGATCGATCGAAGTCCCCTTGGAGAGACTGGTGTCACTTCGATCGATCAATGTCCCCTGTACTGAGAGATCGATGTTGGACAGAAATTATTCTGCCTGACATCGATCGATCGAAGTCTCCCTGGGAAGAGACTGAAGTCATATGGATGGATTGATGTCTCCAGGTTGAGAGATCGATGTTGGACAGAAAGGTTTCTGCCTGATATCCATCGATCGAAGTCAGAGGCTGAAGTACATTGATCGATCAATGTCCCCATTCTAAGAGATCAATGTTGGACAGTGAGTTCCAATCTCAACCATTTTTGACATTGTATAATTTTCTCATTTTACATCAAGTCTCAAGCATAAATTTAACCTATTCAAAACATCTTTTCATCATTAAAACAATCTTATATATTAACACATACCCAAGTATTCATTTGTTCTCACCATCGAAAAATATCTGAAAATATCCATATTTGGTTAACACACTATTCAACCTGTCTTCTATGTTGTTCTAAAGACCTAACAGAAGATTGTAATATTTCTTCTCTAGTAGCATATGCATAGTATTGGTGATGGATAGGGAGAATCTTCTGACACTAGAACATCCAGTTTAGTGCATCCACTTTGCGCTCCTAAGCTCAAAGAAGTTTAAAGTGCAATTTTGCAATAATTTCTAACTTTCTTGGATTAGTACGGAATTACAGTAGCCACCCTGAGGCCTGTACGTTTCCTTTCTGATTTGCTTTTCCAAGGTGTTTATATAATCACATAAGTTCTTGTTTTCTATCATTTACAAAAGAATCCAACAACACTCAAGTCTTTTCTCACTAGTGGGCTAGATATATGGTTCAATCATTTCTTTTACGTTTTATTTATTTATTTATTTTAATTTTTGTTTTTAAGTCGTAGCCTAAATTATACCCTTCTTGTGTGTCTCATAATACCTAATGCATAACATATTCCTTTAGAATACACATATTTCAAAAACTATCATATCATCTAAACTGTGATTTAGGACTAAATACTTAAAATTCTTACTTAAATATTATACGCTCTACATGACATTGGCTACATGAATCAACTGTCTCCAATGTGTTCTATCACTGACCATATACTCCCCAATTGTTATGTAACTTATATCCTTTATTATTGTTTTCTCTGTGTCTTCTTTGGTTCCTCTCTCACACCTTTAACATGCCCCTCATTATTTTCTTGCATCACCTAACATGTGCATCTGCAAGACGCCTTTGTACATGTATACACCATCTCAACCTTGACTCCTTAATCTTCTCATCTACCCCAACCTTTCTTCTAATATGTTCATTTCTTATTTTAATATTCCTTGTATGCCCACACATCCATCCAAACATTCTCATTTTAATCACTCACATTCTTTGTTTCAGACCTATACGTTAGTGCGGGTTTTACTATCGTCTTGTAAAACTTTCTGTTAAATTTTAAAAGTACTTGTATATCGCAAAGAAGACCTAACGTATTTCTCTGCTTTAACCATCCTATCTATACCCTGTAATTCACAACGTTGTCAATTCCTTCATATTTTTATAGTACGGATCCTAATTAACTATATTCTAACCCAAATAAATATCTTGGTCTCCTAGTTTTACACAAGGTTCCTTCATTCTTTTGTTGCGAAATTTAAATTCTATATACTCCGTCTTCTTTCGATTCAATTTGAAGCTCTTTTCTACTATTGTCTCCCGCCAATATTCCATCTAAGTATTGACTTCTCCCCTAGTGTTATCCACCAGCGCAATATCATTTACAAATAACATATTCCACAGGAATCTATCTTTAATATGCCGAGTGAGCACAGCTAAAGCAAATGTGTATGCACTCAATATAGATCCTTGGTGTAAGCCTACTACTATTGGAAATTCCGGGCTTAGTCCTCCTGTAGTCATTTCGCTTGTGATCCTGTTTTCATACATGTCTTTAAAAATTCTATATTTGTTACTTTAACACTTATCTTTTCAAGCACTCTCCATAGGATATCTTGTAGAACTTTATCGTATGCTTTTTCCAAGTCAATGAAAATAAAATGCAAATCCTGATCTTCTTTTGATATCGTCTATTAATCTTCTCAAGAGAAGAATAACATACATTGTTGACTTTTCTAGCATAAATGTACACTGATTTTAGGTACATTAATCTATTTGTGATGTATTTTCTCAATCACTCGCTCATAGAGCTTTATTGTGTGGCTTATTAACTTTTTTTATATAACTATTTTATTGATCATCCCCACATATAGCGGAGGAAAAACCGCTTTTATTACGCGATATAAAAAAATAAACCTAACATTGCAATAGAAGAACGAAGTACCAATCTAAGAAAACCGGGTTTGGTGTATTATTTTTGTTTTACCATGGGTTTCAACTTGTGAAGGAGGCGGAGAAGTTATATTCTTTTTTACACGCCGCTGCTTATGCGATGTCTTAGACTTATACGATATAAAACCTTCATCATGCTGGACTTCCAAATCAATTTATATTTCCCTTTGTAAAGTTGTGTCTGCTTCCGCGCCCTCAATTTCTGGCGTTTCATGGAAAGTTGAGGCCAGAATATCCCCTTTAGTGACACCAAACATATTATAGCAATAATCATCGTACGCATGAGCTGGGTGCCATGCATTTCGACAATTACGATGAACTGGTCCAGCATTAAATGATCCTCCCGGACTAATATATATTACTGAAATTCTAACCGTACTTTGCCAACATATAGGGTATTCAGCATGCGATAAGTCCCTCTCCAAACTACTAGTCGGCAAATTAGTATCAACATACATGTGATTTATTAACTTAATTCTTTTATAATTTGTACAATCTTTTATATCTCCTTTCTTTTTATGAAGAAATACTAAAGTGCTTTTCTTCCATTAGTCATAAACCTTTTCGGTCTTCACAATCTTGTTAAAAAGATTTATGATCCACATAATATCTTTTTCTATACGCATTTCGAAGCTCAATTAGAATACCGTTTGCTCCAATCGCTTTCATATTTTTTTATCCTTTTTAGATCGTCTTCGACTTAAGAAGATCAAATTATCCGACTATATGTTATATATCCATTCTCTTCAAGGTTACGTAAATTGCCTGATACAAATTTATCTCTCAAGATTCATTGAAAAGTTTCTGAAGTATCTGTTCTATCTAGTTTTTATTTCTTTTTTCACTACTAAAAGCTTTAAATCTTCGTTTTTAACACATTTAATTTGAGTCGAATCTCTTGTCTTTGTTTCTTTTGTTATGACAATTTTATACATATCTCTTTCACCTTTTTCTGTGTCCAACTGCTTATAAAAATCTTTAAAGCCCTTATTCGACTTCACTTACGACCTGTTTAGCTTCTTACTTAGCAGCATATAGCTTTCCCAATTTTCTTGATCTCTCAAAAGTTGAAGTGTCTTATAACTCATTCTCTTGGTTTTTTTACTTTGGCTTACACTTCTTATTTCCATTCCCAAGATTTTTTATTTGGAAGTACTTGAATTTTTGGCTCAACAAATAAATTTCTAACTATTATATTAATCATTACCACTACATCCTCCCACATTTTATTCGCATCACCACTTGAATTTTTCAAAGCTTCTTGATCCATTACTTTTTTTTCTCCAAAATCTGTTTGTTCAACTTCTTTCAAAATCCATTATTTTATCTTCGATCTATAAGATTTTATTTTCTCAATCTGCTGTATCGGTTGCGGACAAGTAACACTACCAGACGGCATTGCACTATTAAGCTTTCTCCTGGGATCACCACTCACAAACTCTTCTATCTCTAATACGAATCATGAAATAGTCTATATGTGGCTTATTTGGTCTACCTTTGAATGTAATCAAGTATTCATCTCTTTTTTTTAAGAAAATGTATCAGTCAGTGTAAGCTTGTGCTGTCATTAGGATATACTGGGTATGACTTGATTTGATTTGTATCAGTCACTATAAGGCCATACGCTATTGGAAAATTCAAAATTGATCTTCCTTCATTATTCCTGTTTCCAAAACCAAATCCATAATGTACCTCATTCGAATCCTTATTTTCTGTAACTACATGTCTATTTAAATCTTCTACTATAAAGATCTTCTCATCTATTGGAATTTCATGTATTACGTCTTCTAAATCTTCCCGAAATTGAACCTTTATAGCCTCCTCTAAACCTACTTGTGGATCATACAATACTATCAATATTTTTCCACGACCAACTTAAAGGTTATAATATCTATCTCATTAACACCTACTACTTTGTCTATTAATGAGGCATCCATAAAAATCCCAGCATCATTTTTTGACTTATTCTTTCATATGTATTAGACTTAAAATCATGACTTGTCGAATATTGTAGCTTTCTCACCCATTTATTTTGTTTCTTGTAAAAATAAAATATTTACTTTTTCTTTTTTTTTCCAGCAAATTTCCAATCATCAATGTTCTTAGTCCAATATTCTTACTTAACCAAATATTTTCTCTCTTAGTATCTTACTGACGGCCTAAGAACCATTGGTTATTTTTTCCTATGTATGAGTTTTATTCGATATTTAGCAGGCCTAGCTCAATTGTCAGTGCATTTAAACCATATGAGGGGAAATTTTCTTACTTGACACTACATCCAAGGCCCTCATATGCAACTGTCCTTGTCGAGACAATGCATTTGGATCACGCAGTGCATTCTATATGGGAAACATCTCAGAATGAATGTAAATTCTTGTTTGATCAATAATCATGTTTAGTGATAAAGTTTTACAATAGTTCTCAACAAAATGCAATCCTCCTATATTACCTAGGTTTGGAATCACCAAGCAGCATAGCTATCTAGGCAATAACTTCAACAGATCAGCTGAGTAGAGATCCGAGGTGAGTCCAGGTCTCTGTCCTTAAGACGTATTGCTCCGGTATACTGCGCCTAACCAGAAGGAGCAGTCTTCTCCTAGGATACAACGGAGTCAGTTCAGAAGAGATGCACTGCAGCGTATAATCTCAATGAACCTGTAAGCTGTCCTGAATTCTTGGATTACTGGGAAATGCAGAGGGTGTTTTGTGTATGGGGAAGAATGATCATGCAAAGAGTGAGATTGCAAAGAAAAGAGAAGAACTTCTAGATTTTTCTGAGTGACCACGGAGTCTAGTTAGGCCTCTATTTATAGAGAAATTCTGAGGTCAGTTTGTTACATCCAATTCAACCACAACCATAGAATCAGATACCTACTTGGCCTGAACCCTTGGATCAGATAACCGCACCATGCGTGCCCTCAGCCGTCGGATCTAATAACTGTTCAATCAGAGCCTTCAGATCATAGCAACTTCAGGTCAGCTTGGCACGGATAAAGTTCGACTTCTCAAAAGTTAACCTTAGCCTATCTTAACAACCTGGAGAAGTTTAAACTCAAACAAACTTCACCCCAGCTGATAAGATCCGACCCGCTGCTGCAGGGCCTGGCCTGCAGTTTGAAGCCTGCTGCCCGGCCTGCCGCCTGAGCCCATCAGACCTGCTGCTCAGTCCGCAACATGAGCTCATCAGGTCTGCAGCTCAGTCTGCAACCTGAGCCCATGCCCAGGCACAGGCCGAGCTGAGATGAATTTCACCTTACTTTGAGCATTAATTTCTTATTCAACCGGTATCAAAATTTAGTGATTCAACATCCTAAAATTATCTCCTTGTCACGTAGATAATTAAAGACTCATTAGTTTCTACTCATCATTAATGAAACTAATCATAACTCAGCTCAAAATACGTTGCTAACCATTGTTTGCAACTTGGTCCAAATTCAATTCCTTTCCATTTTCTCCAACAATAATTATGTTCGCTGATGATTGTGTCTCTGTGTGAATGGACGTTACGCAGAAGATACTTCTTCTTGTATCAAATTCTTGAATCTGTTAGTGAGTGCAATTCGACGAAATTGGTAAAACTTTCAGGATTATTCACCTTGAGATGAGGGTTATCAATGTTCCATTCATGTGGTCAGGGAATGGTCTATTCTTAAAACCCTCCATCACAAAAGTTTGCAACGATTACCTACTACTTCAAAATTCCTCTAGAAGCAATTCCTCTAGAAGAAAATAGGAGGTATATCTTCCACGTATAAAACACATGGGGATAAAAAGAGAGCCCCCTGCCAGTCTCTTGTTTGATTCAGTATTATTCCCAGCAATTTATCCCCTAAGAATCTCTGATGTGTGTTCTTGGTAGATGCAATCATCCAGGACCCAAATGTCTCAGTATTCTATTGTTCATATGATTATTTAGGGACAATTTGTAGCGCCCCGCTCTCGAGCCCTAGTCTCGGGAACAGTGCACCCGCCGTATCTCGCTAAAGAGAATACAAAGCGTCGAATCAATCTCTTACTTGTCAAAATGACGTATAAATTTTTTTTGCGGAAACGTAAATCATAACTTAAATTAAACTCGAATAATTGTTATTACATCATTGAATAAAAAGAAATCTGATAATAAAACAATAAAGAAGTCTGTGAAAACCCCCAAAAGATAACTAAGAACAGTCAGCTGCAGAGTCTCATCGTATCCTAGATGCAGCTATCAACCAGCTCACTCTACTATGTCCTTCCCATCCTTAACGAAGATGCGCTCGTAGTCCTCATCCATCTCACCTGGGAAGTAGGGATGAGTGACTGAAATCACCTAGTAGATGCCTGCCTCAAACAAATACAAAACGTACATACCGAAATGATATAACCACATAACACATAAATATGCTATAACATGCATGAGATAAAATAAATGCGGTAAGTAAAGCACTCCATATAAAATGCGCAAGTACGTGATGCATGCTCAATCCACGCATCACACGCAACAAGAATCATGTCATGCAATATGTCCTTAGACCTATATGCAATGAATGATCCTGGGATTGACTGGATGCTTGTAGCCTGTACACTACAATCCACCCTTACGGATGCCTTTGGCTTGTACACCATGATCCACCCCAACCGATGCCCATGGCCCGTACACCATGATCCACCAAACCGAGTACCCATGGCTTGTACACCATGATCCACCATTACCGAGTACCCATGGCCCATACACCATGATCCACTCCACTCGAGCGTCTGACACTCGTACATCTCAACCCACTCCAAATGCAATGCATATGTCATGAATGCAACAACAAAGTCATCTGGGCCCGTACGCCCATCCTCACCAACTTCGGCACTCAATATTTGGCTTATCAAAACTTTTCGAATATTGAAAAGTTGTTATTTATCATTACCCTATTTTTCCTTAGCTTGTATTAATTTTCCAGAATTTTCTACTAATTTTCTCTATTTTTCCCTTACTTAGTTCTATTTATTATTAATTATTTTAAATTACTTACTTTTATCAAAATTCAGAAACTAAATGGAAATAATTTAATTTTAACCTTTTATATTTTCTGGAATTTATTTAGAAATTTCTGATAATTAAATATATTTTTCTAGAATTTTAAACTAATTTTAATTAATTAATTATTATATATTTATTTCAGAAATTAATTTTTAGATTTTTTTAATTTTCGGTTTGGGCCGGCCTGCTACCCAGTCCGGTCCGCTAGCCATCCGATCCGGTCCGGCAGCCTGGCCGGTCCAACAACATTTTCCTTTTTTTTTATTTTTTTATTAAATTATATTTCTTTCTAACCTTTATAAAATCTTCGTTTTAACTCCAATTCACCTCAAACCAGTTGCATTGGACTCGTTATAACGAGACGCATCTTTTGAAAGTGGACACGTCAGCACGTGTCCAGACGCGCCGTCAGGGGCCGTGCGTGGGCCCCACGCGTCACCCCCCTGAAACGCATCCGTTAGACCCGTTTTTTCGACTTCCAACCCGATCCCAACCTATTCTGGGCTAGATGAACCTATTCTAAGGCCAAAACGCAATTTTAAGGAGCCTAATCTTGAGGAAGTTGTACCATTTTGATTACAATCCTAACCCTTTTTATCAATTCAAGAACACATATATAGAAAACAACTTCCACGTACACGAAGATCATGCCTTTTCAACAAATCCAATCATACCTTCATATAAACAATTTAAATCCTACCAAACACATGCAAAATCAATTAACATGCTCTCATTTAAACAATTAAAGGCAACAAAACACATAGTATATACATTAGGGCATGCTTGAGTCATATTCCTTTGAGGGGGAAGAGGCATCTACCTTAAATTTGTGAATTAAAACGATAATCAAGGAGACGTTGGTGGTGTATGGCTAGCCCTTCTTTTCCTTCCTTCTTCTTGATCCAAAAAATTGAGAGAATTATTATTATTATTATTATTATTATTATTATTATTTTTATTATTATTATTATTATTATTATTATTTTCTTCTGGGGAAGGGGAACGACTGAGGGAAAAATTTGAGGGAGGGGGAGAGGGTTTGGTGTTAATAAGATAGAGAGGGAGAGAAATTAGGAATATATTTGGGGTTAAGATTTTGATTGATTTTGATTTTGCTTACTCCATTTTTTTATCTTTATCTTTTATCTCTTTTTTTTAAAATGTCGGCTGTAACATTCTACCCACCTTACAAAAAGTTTCGTCCTCGAAACTTGACATACCTTAATCGAAGATCTATGGGTATCTCTCTCGCATCTGCTCCTCGAGCTTCCAAGTCGCCTCACGCTCCGTATGGTTGGGCCACTGAACTTTAACATAAGGGGTGACCCGGTGTCTCAAAACCTAGTCCTTGAGATCTACGATCTTGATAGGAATCTCCTCATATGTCGTGTCCGGCCAAATCCTCAACGGTGGGGCCCACGCGCGGCCCCTAACGGCTCGTCCGGACACATGTTGACGTGTCCACTTTCAAAAGATGCGTCTTGTTATAACGGGTCCAATGCAACTGGTTTGAGGTCAATCGGAGTTAAAACGAAGATTTTATTAATGTTAGAAAGAAATATAATTTAATAAAAAATAAAAAAAGGAAAATGCTGCTGACCAGCTAGGCTGTCGGACCGGACCGGATGGCCAGCGGACCGGACCAGGTAGTAGGCCGGCCCAAACCGAAATTAAAAAGAAAATCTGAAAATAATTTCTAAAATAAATAAATAATAAATAATTAATTAAAATTAGTTTAAAATTCTAGAAAAATATATTTAATTATCAGAAAAGTCTAAATAAATTCCATAAAATATAAAAGATGAAAATTAAATTATTTCCATTTAATTTCTGGATTTTGGTAAATGTAAGTAATTAAAAATAATTAGTAATAAATAGAATTAAGTAAGGAGAAAATGGGTAAAATTAGTTGAAAATTCTAGAAAATTAATACAAGCTAAGGAAAAATAGGGTAATGATAAATAACAACTTTTCAATATTCGAAAAATTTTGCTAAGCCAAATATTGAGTGTCGGAGTTGGTGAGGATGGGCGTACGGGCCCGAGACGACTTTGTTATTGCATTCATGGCACGTGCATTGCATTTGGAGTGGGTTGAGATGTACGGGTCTCAGACACTCGAGTGGAGTGGATCATGGTGTACGGGCCATCGGTACTCGGTAATGGTGGATCATGGTGTACGGGCCATGGGTACTCGGTTGTGGTGGATCGTGGTGTACAAGCCACGAGCTCCGTAAGGGTGGATTGTAGTGTACGGGCTACAGGCATCCAGTCAATCCTGGGATCATACACTGCATATAGGTCTAGGGGCATATTGCATGACATGATTCTTGTTGCGTCTGACACATGGATTGAGCATGAATCACGTACTTGCGCATTTTATGTGGAGAGCTTTACTTACTGCATTTATTTTATCTTATGCATGTTATAGCATGTTTATGTGTTATGTGGTTATAACATTTCGGTATGTACGTTTTGTATTTGTTTGAGGCAGGCATCTACTGGGTGATTTCTGTCACTCACCCCTACTTTCCAGGTGAGCCGGATGAGGACTACGAGCGCATCTTCGTCGAGGATGGGAAGGACATAGCAGAGTGGGATGGTTGATAGCTGCATCTAGGATTAGATGAGACTCTACAGCTGACTGTTCTTAGTTATCTTTTGGGGGTTTTCACACACTTCTTTATTGTTTTATTATCAGATTTCTTTTTATTCGGTGATGTAAGAACAATTATTCGAGTTTAATTTAAGTTATGATTTACGTTTCCGCAAAAAAAATTCTACGTCAATTCTGACAACTAAGAGATTGATTCAACGCTTTGTATTCTCCTTAGCGAGATACGGCAGGTGCACTGTTCCTGAGACTAGGGCTCGGGAGCGGGGCGATACAAATTTATAGCTACTTTTTTGTGCCATTCTTCCTATCCCCACATTCTGCCATACTAGGTGTATATCTTCCACGTATAAAACACATGGGACTCCACTTTGAAGACCTTCCCCTTCTGCTTAACTCTTGAACGCATTGGGTTTATCAAATACCTTTCAACACAAACTGTAGCGTCCCGCCCAAAATTAGAGTTTTGGTCCGGTGCACCCGCCATATATCGATAAGCGGAACCAACACAAAGATAAACATACGACATGCATAAACATACAAATCGTCATAAATGGTGCAAATCATAAAGCCCAAAGTACCAAAATAACATGAGTATATCATGATCTAAATCATCTCATAAATCCCCAAAATGTAAGTCCTGGCATACTTCTTGCTCACGGATAATCTACTCAAGGCTCGTCCTCAATATATCTGGTATTGGGAATCCTGTCGTCTGCGATGATTAGAGGCAAGTATGAACGATAAACATAACTGCCGAGCAAGTAGTCCTACTAGATACATCATGTGGATCATAAATACGGAGACAGGGTGATAGAATAAATAAGTGTAATAAAGAACATAATATGACACATCTCCATTTTATGCAAGTAAAGTGACATTACAAAAATATAAACAAGCAACGTATAACACATAAGAACTTAACATCATTATATAATGAACATTATTCTTCTATCTAAGTCCATAAAACGTCACATACATGTGCATGCATATTTCTAATCCATGTGCTACACTAAGGTCATAAACTTATAACAACTATAATTTCATGCATGATCTCTATCTTAGTCAATTTAATAACATCATAGGATTAAGGATGTTCTAAAAATAACATAATGTTAACTGGTCATAACATGGTTCATTTTTAAACGACAATTTTAAAAAATGACATTTCATAAATTCATAACATGGCTTTTCCATAAACATGCATAACATGACATTTTCATAAACATGAAGACATAACATTTCCATAAATGGCTATATCACTTTCATAAGAATAATAACGCATGACATACCGAATGATTCCCCGTATACTAACATGTATAACATACAACATAAGTACATGCTCGAATGGTGACGTATTATGATGAAGATCCTGTGTTCTGGACAAAGTAGTACACTCGGTCATAACGAATGACACCTACTACTCCAGTCCCGATGTTATGCCGGAGCTCCATAACATAACATAATCATAAACATAACATAACATGTGTCGTTGGAATCAATCGCCTCGTGTTTATTATTCGTTACGCGTAAAACTTTTTAACACATATGATGCGGTAAAGATAATTTCACAAACTTTTATTTTATGCATTAAATAATCTCGGCCTAAGGGCAATTTGGTCATTCTAAAATTAAGTCAACATACATCCATCACTTATCTACATCCTACATGTCATAACTAAAAAAATACCACTTTTACCCCCAATAAGGTACCATTCGGCCAAGCACCCAAAACAGCCCCCTTTTTTTAATTTTTCACCCAACACCATTTTCTTAATTTGTATATTCCACATGTAATCTCATATTTCAACACTTGAGGCTTTAGGACACTTATTTCCTAATTTCTTTAAAATGTCACATAAAAACACTTAGTCATTATTTATATCTTGCTATACATAATACACATATATATACATAAACATGTAATAACGCGATTTATGCCCCATAATAGCCTTAGGGAAGTGTGTATATATATGTATGTTTACATATATATTTTCTTATCATGTCACAAGTTCATTTAGGCTCATTCTTGGCCTTATGGACGATTTTTAACATACACACACATAACCATATAATTTTATATTTTCACATCTTATACACACATATTATGAACTTAACATTATTCCTTTTTACATGCATAACACTTTCCATCAAATGGTGACTTACAAGGTTAAGAACACATGAAAAATACATGAAACATAAAAGTGATGGAAGCCATGAAATTTACCTTCTTGAGCTATGAACATCCTTAATATGCAACATAATGAAGATAGATGAACAAACTCAAGTGAGATGCGAAAAATGGCTCATGGTCGTAAATATATATATATATATATGAAATGATGATCATCAAAAAGAACACTTGTGACTAGGTGTACTAGCCATGCTTATGATACATACATAAACATGCTAAAATAAGATCATAAAAACTATGAAAACAAAAATACCATAGAAGGTACATACTTGATGACCATCATGGAAAAGTACATGAACAAGTGTGACAAAATTACATTCTTAATACACTTTTATTAACATGATATATGACTTCATTTTTTTTTGCTTTAGTTTCTATATACATCACATAGGAACATTCATCTTATTTTATTTATACATAAAGGTCTATTCTTTAGTGAGTAGGCCAAATTTTAGGGGTGAATATATGACAATATATGCATCACTTAGAACATATATTTTACATATTATGATGGTTAAAAACTTGAACATAATACATGGATGATCCAACTTTAGTATAAACATATGTACTTAATCTTTGAAAATCCATGAAGAATCTAGGAGGAATACTTGTCTTTCTCACTTATATCACAACTTAAAATGAAGATTTCTTTACTTGACATGGAAGAAAATCCTTCTCCTTTCTTTCCTTGAGGCCATAGTTTTGAAGCTAAAATGAGAGGGATAGTGAGCAACTTATGAAGGTAGATATATGGAAGGATTTAACTTGGTCAACATAAAATTCTTACCTTGTTCTTCCTTAGTTCTTTATTCTACAATCTCCTTTGTTCACTTCTTGGATGAAGGAAGGTGTTAGAACTTGGTTTGGATGATGATTGTTTGAGATGAAATGAAGAAAATCTTCCCCCTTTGCTTTTTGGAGTTCTCGGCCAAGTGAGGAGAGGAAGAGGGAGTTGGAAGACTTGTTTGTTTTAGAGAGGAAAAAGAGAGTTTAGTTAGAAGATTGAAATTTGTGAAGTGTGGAATGGAAAGAAAGAGGGAGTTTTCCTCTTTTCACACAGGGCGACCGAAAATTGGGTTGGCTCGGGGAGGAAAAGATGTCTTCCTCAGTTTAGAATTCCCTTGATAGATTACTTCCTCTCGAGTCAGGTCCTTAATCATCACACGCTTTCCTCGCAGTGGACGCAAGCATGGTTTCTGAATACCCAGTCCATACATAGAATAATGTCAAAGTCCCCAATGAATAGGAATTAGGGCGCCTCAAACTTTTGTCCCTCCATCTTAACCTCGTAGTCCTTGTACAGATGGTGGGAAATGATCACCTGATCACCAGCTATCTGAACACGATAGGGCATATCTAACCATGTCGAATAGCTGCTAAGGCTCTTTGCGAACCTCTTAGACACAAAGAAATGGCTTGCACCACTATCAAACAACACGTTCGCTGGTATGTTGTTCATTAATATAGCACCTGAGACAGGTTATAATTCAAATAGGCAATTCTAAACAGGTATAGTAATAGCACTTCAATTGTGTAATTAAATATACCCATCATAACATCATGGGTGTCCTCAACTTTAGCATCAGTCCTAACATGCACTCGGGCGTTGGCCCGTGGACCGTATCTCTACTGCGATGCAGCCCTCTATGGCCTGCTCCTCGGCTCTTGGCAGTCTCAAATCATGCGATCAAACTTGCCACAATTAAAACAAGCTCCAGCCCTCTGTAAACAAGCTCCCGCATTCTATCGCTGTCAAGTGGGACATCTAGGAATCGAAGTCGACTGTGGTGGACGTTGTGGCTGTGGTTGGCACTTGGGTTGCTGTTGGCACTATGGTTGTCGCCTACTATAAAACTGCTGCTGCACTTGGCCGTCGTGTCTCCTTGCGGTCTTGGCCAACTCCTAGGCCGATTATCTCTAAACTCTTGGGTCTCCTCATTGCGGTATAGAATGTCCCCCTGAACCCTATAAGATACATCAAACAACTCTTCAAAGTCGCTCGGGTTAGCATTCAAAATCTAAGTGCGAATGCGTGAGTTCCAGCCCCTCTGGAATTTGATTATCTTCAACTGCTCATCGCCCATAATTGGCAGAACGTATCTCCCAGAGCAGTAAACTAATTAGCGTACTCCGCTACTGTGATACCATGTGATGGATGCTCATCACACTAAAGATTGATGGACCATCTCCTTTCCCACCTTGTAAACGCCTCAAACAGCCTTGCGTGGGACAATGGTGTGGTCACTACCTTCTCGGACCAAAACTCTTGTAAAACTTTTAAGTTGTAGCAAATTCAAACAACAAATTCCAACCAATCACTCCTAATCCTTGAAATTTGGTTCACCAACAAGGGACGCTACACACCATAGTTGATTCTAGCCTTGATTTTATGTGTGAAAACAAAAGGAAAAACATTGACTCCCTAAAGGGGCGCAAAGCCAAAACTTTTATCAAAAATAATATGAGAAAATGTTCGTTCCTTTACACGATGGAAACTCACTATATCTAGGCCTTTTCCCTCAGATTGTTTGGTGATAAATTTGATAAAAACTATCTATTAGAAGTCTAGATAAGATCTACCAAAAACAATCAATGAAAAGAAAGCTTGATAAGTGTTTGAAAAAGATGATCTTATCTTTTAGCAAAAGATGACATAGTCTTGATTTTTCCCTTCTACAAGCTTGTACGTTCATAGTCAGCCTTTTGACACTTCAAAAAAGTTTTAGAACCCGAAATGTTCTTGAACTTAGGCTCTGGAACCATCTAATGTGGATAACCACACAAAAAGATATCACTTTCCAATCAATCAGCCAGCAAAATTCAGAAACTTTATAAATTTTGTCTTCAATCTCCAAACAGCTTTTAGGTCCTCTTGTGATCCGAATTTGGAAAATTCCACAACACAAACGTTGTCCCAAAATGATTCTTATAATATGTCCAAGTGGTTTGAATGTGTTTAGTTGAGTCCTTGGAGCTGTACACATAAAATAGCTAGCTATGTGCAGGAATGGCCTCCTACATTTTAGGGTTTTGTCGACATGTGGATGTCTTTATCTCCAACATCTAAAAAGACACTCAAACACAAACATAAGCATATGAAACATGATAATAAAGACTCTCTAAGATAGCTTAGAACTAGGCTAGGACGAAATGATAAAAAAATAAACAATATCATGAAGTGCATAAGTAAAGTGACTGTTCTGCCCTCCCACCAACCCTTACGTCTCGATTAAGGACTTTAAGCTCTAGGATAATCAATTCAAAGGTTCAATAATTAGTACTCAATTTGTGTCATCATGTGTAAGCTTATATTGCACATGCCTACACAAGAAAGAGCCAACATCAAAAGCCAACCTTTCTTGTGTCAAGGCTATCCTTCTTCGCTCAACTCCTTTCAAGGGACCCTTGTGTGTGTCATGTGTGGGTCCTTGTGCAGGATCCTCTTGATGAGACCTTGAGTTGTATGAACTCCACCCCTCCTTAGAAGGTTTGACTTCGAATCAAAGTCCTCAAATTACTAAAAAGGGGTGAGATCTGAAACGTTAAAAGTTGAGAGGTATACATTTCTTGTGGAAGATCAGGTACATATGCATTGTCACCAACCCTTTCAAGTATTTTAAAAGGGTCGTCTCCTCCAAGCATCAATTTAGATTTACGTTCTTTAGGAAACTTCTCTTTTCTCAAGTGTAAACAAGACAACCAGCGGCAACAACGATGTTCTTTCGATGTTTATTAGTGTGCTTGGCATATTGTTTGTTCTTTTTCTCAAGTTGCAATTTAACCTTTTCATGTACTTTCTTAATCATTTCAGCCTTATGTTTACTATCGACACTAACACGTTCATTCACGGGACTAGGAAGCTGATCAAGCGGGGAATATGGATTAAAATCATAAACAACCTCGAACGGTGAATATGAACACCCACTGTGAACATCTCTATTGTATGCAAACTTAATATGTGGTAAACATTCTTCCAAATTCTTTAAGTTCCTTTGAATTATAGCAGGCAAGAGTTATGATAAAGTTCTATTACCTACTTCTGTATATCCACTAGTTTGAGGATGGGCCGAGGTAGAAAACAAGAGTTTGGTACCAAGATTTCCCAAAAGCACATGCCGGAAATGGCTCTGAAACTTAGTGTCTCTATCACTAACAATGGTTCTAGGCATTGTTAAGTCGTAAACTATTTTGATGATGAAAAGATGTTTTAAATAAGTTAAATTAATGTTTGAGACTTGATGCAAGATGAGAAAATTACACTATGTCAAGGATGGTTGAGATTGGAACTCACTGTTCAACATTGATCTCTCAGGCTGGGGACATCGATCGATCGATGTCACTTCAGCCTCTGACATCGATCGATCTATGTCAGTCAGTAAGCATTCTGTCCAACATCGATCTCTCAACCCAGGGACATTCATCGATCGATGTCACTTTAGTCTCTCCTAAGAGAGACTTCGATCGATCGATGTCAGTCAGTAAGAATTCTGTCCAACATCGATCTCTCAGGCTAGGACATCGATCGATCGATGTCACTTCAGCCTCTGACATCGATCGATCGATGTCAGGCAGTTTCAAAAACTACAAAGTTTCTGGAGGACATCGATCTCTCCCCCAGGCACTTCGATCGATCGATGTCTCCCAGAATTCAAAATTTTCTAAACATTAGAACAAAATCCAAGGGAGATTCATGGTATTTTCTCTTTCCAATCTTGCTCAAATTTCTTGTGGACTTTAAAATAACATATTACATGCTTCCTTGACTATTGTATCTATGTCTAAGCAATCCTAGGTTGGCTATTGAGGATCAAATCACTCCATAGGGTGGCTAAAGACTATTTAGGCATTATCTTGACATTTGGTGTAGTTCAAGACATGGTGGAGAGATCAAAAACGTGGTGAACTTCATCTATAAATAGAAGAGGCTTGGATGAGGCAAATACACACTTTCAACATCATCTAGCTTCATTTTTCATTGTTATATAGTTCTCTCATGCTTGTAAATTTGCTTAAAGCTTGTTTAGCTTTTCTTTGCTCTCCATTGTTTTATATTGAGAGATAGAGAGTCAAGCACAAGAGGAACCATAAATATTTGATCTCTTGCTTGTGCTTAGACTAGTGAGAAAGTGTGAACCTTAATATATTTCTTCAACCCACTGTGAAAGGTTCTTGAGGGAATTTTGTTGAAGTTGTGAGGTAGCAAGAAGTTGTTCTTGCTAAGAGCTGTAGTTGTAGCTGCTGTAGTTGCACAAGTGTGATTTTGTGCAAGAAGTTGCTGTTGTTGTTGCTTACACCAAGGTGTTAGTGTAAGTGTTGCTGTGGTTGTTCTTATTGCTTTAATAAGAAGAGTAGTTGTTGAAAATCCACTTTGGCAACAAAACGGTAGTGGAGTAGAATCATTTACGATTCGAACCACTCTATATCCGATGTACACATTCATTGCTTCTCATCTCCCATTCTTGCTCTGATTTTAAATTTCTTTTTGAGTTGAGCCAAACAAGAAAAATTCCGCAAAAGTGCCAATCACTCTATCCACCCCCTCTAGAGAGTATTTCGAACCTAACAATTGGTATCAGAGCCTAACCTTGATTGATTGGCTTACCTTTGCAAGAGCAAGGTTAAAGATCACGACAATGACAACCTCAACCTCTTCATCCCACACTTCATCTCCTAAGGCTACTGCACTATTTTCTGGATCAAACACTAAAGCACCTATGTTTGATGCCCAAAATTATTCTTTGTGGAAATTTCAAATGATCAATCATTTGAAAGGCTGTGGATTTGATATATGGAGAGCCGTTGCCAAAGGAATTGAAGTTTCTATGATTACCAACTCAAAAAGAGAATCAATGTTCAAAGATGAGGATGACTACACCGATGAAGAAAAGATAAAATTTGCCATCAATGGCAAAGCATTTGATATTCTCTCAAGTGCTCTCGCCACCACCGAGCTCATAAGACTTCAAGGTCTTGAAACAGCCCATGAGGCATGGAAAAGGCATGAAATGCTCATGAAGGAACATGAGATGTTTGGAATGAAGAGCGGTGAAAAGATTGAGGAAACAATCGACCAATTCACACGAATAGTGAATCAACTCTCCATGGTGGACAAGAAAATCTCGAATGAAGACCTTGTCTCAAAAATCCTCAACTCCTTGCCAAGAGAATGGACACCTAAAGTCACCGCCATCACCGAATCAAAGAATCTCAAGACTCTTACCCTTGATGAGGTATCCGGTAATCTTCTTACTCATGAAATTCTTATTGATGAACAAAATAGAATGAACCCTATCAAGCCCACACAAACATCACACAAATGGTTGGTGGTAGAGTCCGATGAATCGGATGAGGAAGTTGCTCTTCTAGTAAGAAAATTTAGAAGAATGGCAACTAGAAACAAAGCTCAAGCGAGAAACTTTTTCAAGAGACCACCCAAAGGAAAGGAAGCAAGTGAAAAGTGCTATAGATGTGGTCAACCCGGTCACTTTATTGCCAATTGCCACGTCAAGGAGCCGCAAAAACAAGAAAAGAAGATCTTTCCTCAAAAGAAGAAAGCTCTTAATGCAAAGGTAACCACGTGAGATGATCTCCTTTCAGAATCGGAAGGAGAAGAGAGTGAAGATTAAGGTGTTGGACTTGTTGTAATAGTTGACAATCCAAGGATTCAACATACTTGTCTAATGGCAATTGAAGATGATCTTGAGGTAAATTCTAATCCTTCAAATTTGCATGATGAAATAGGAGATTTGCAAGATGAATTTGAGAAATTGAATTTAAAATATAAGCATTTGAAGAAAGAGTACAAGAAATGCATCTTAGAAAAAAAGAGCTTGGATGACAAGAACATTTTGATGTTTCAAGAGCATGACATCATACTCACCATGCATAAAACCGTAGCTCTTGAAAATGTAGAAATTAGAAAAGAATGTGAGAAACTAAAGTTAGACATACGAAGACTAACAAATGGTAAAACAATTTAGACATACTACTTGGAAATCAAAGAATTGGAAATGATAAATCTGGTTTAGGATTTAATTGATCACTTTCTTCTATTAAACCTAAGTCCTTAAAGAAAAAGGCAAACAATAGAAAAACACAACAAAATTCATCACCTTCTAAACCAAAGCATGTACCTACTTGTTTTCACTGCAATAAACTAGGACATTTGAAGAATGCATGTAGAGCTAGATTTGGAAGCACATATGGTTGGAAGCCTAAAGGTCGACAAACTAACCCTAAAGGACCCAACCATCAAAGGGTACCAATGCATACATCTTTTGGTTTTGTAGGCTCTCAAGATGGAGTAGCCAAAGAAGAAGGAACCAAATGGCTTATGGACAGCGGATGTTCAACGCACATGACCGGAGACAAAACATTGTTCACCAAGCTCAAGCTCCAAGATGGTGGAACAGTGTATTTTGGCAATGGGAGAGCCAAAATCCTTGGACATGGAGAAATTGGTAACTCTTCTTTTACTATTAATAATGTACTATATGTAGAAGGGCTTAAGTATAATTTGATAAGTGTTAGCCAACTATGTGATGCTAATTTTCAAGTTGAATTTGTGAAAAGAAAATGTGTTGTGAAAAAGAACGATAAGATTGTTTTTGAGGCTATACGTAAAAATGATGTTTACAAATTTAGCATACATGATTTAATATCACAAAATGTTTCTTGCCTAGTTCTCAAAAATGATTTGACTCAACTATGGCATAGACGACTTGGACATATTAGTTTTAAAAATTTCAAAGAGATTTGCAAAAATGAAAAAGTCCAAGGTCTTCCAAAATTAAATTTCGAAAACCATGACTTATGTGACATTGTCAAAAGGCAAAGCTTGTTAAAACAAGCTTTAAGCCCAAAAGTGAAATCTCCACCACCAAACCCCTATAATTACTTCATATGGATTTGTATGAGGATATTGGTACGACAAGTCTAAATGGAAAACATTACACCTTTGTGGTGGTAGATGACTTCTATAGGTACACTTGGGTAATGTTCTTAGCTAAAAAGGATGATGCATGTAAAGAATTTATAAAGCTTTGTAAGAAATTAAAAAATCAAAAAGAAGACAACTAAGGAAATTATAAGTGATAGAGGTGGTGAGTTTGATGGAGAATTTCAAGAATTTTGTGCATCCAAAAGGTATGGACACAATTTCTCGGCTCCAAGAACTCCTCAACAAAATGGTGTTGCAGAAAGAAAAAATAGAACACTTCAAGAAATGAGTAGAACCATGCTAAACGAATTTGAGCTACCCAAATATTTTTGGGGCTAAGCGGTAAATATCGCTTGCCATGTGATAAATAGAGTTTATTTGAGACCATCTCTCAAAAAGACTCCTTATGAGCTTTGGAAAGGCAGAGTACCAAATATTGGTTATTTCAAGGTTTTTGGTTGTAAGTGCTTTATACTTAACACCAAAGATAATTTAGATAAACTCGATGTCAAAGCGGATGAAGGAATATTCATGGGTTATGCTCAAAATAGTAAGGCATTTAGAGTATATAATAAAGGGAGAATGAGAGTTGAAGAATCAATTCATGTCAAGTTTAGTGAACTCATTGAGGATAAATCAAACATTAATGATGATGATGATGATGAAAAAATTGAAGTAAGCCATTTAGAGAAATTTGAGAATCCAAAAGGTAATATTGTTATTGACCTTAGGATTGATCCCCTTGAACCTAAGGTTGAAGATGAAGAAGTAGGAGGAGATACATCAAATTTACCGGATTCATATAAATACAGGAAAGATCACCCTAACGAGTTAATATTAGGTGAAACTAGCCAAGGCATAATGACGAGGAGGAAATTCAATGAAAATGCCTTTGTTTCACAAGTTGAGCCTAAAAATATAAAAGATGCAATAAATGATGAAGATTGGGTATTAGTCATACAAGAGGAACTAAATCAATTTGAAAGGAGTGATGTTTGGGAATTAGTTGCTAAACCTAGTGATCATCCCATAATTGGAACTAAATGGGTATTTAGAAACAAAATGGATGATAAAGGAAACATCAATAGAAACAAATCTATGTTGGTTGCTCAAGGATATAGGCAAGAGGAAGGCATGGACTATGATGAGACCTTTGCCCCCGTAGCTAGGTTAGAAGCCATTAGGATGCTATTAGCATATGCATGCTATAAGGATTTCAAACTATATCAAATGGATGTGAAATCCACATTCTTGAATGGAATAATTCAAGAAGAGGTATTTGTAGCTCAACCTCCGGGGTTTGAAAATAATGATTATCCAAATCATGTTTTTAAACTCAAAAAGGCCCTTTATGGACTTAAACAAGCTCCTAGGGCTTGGTACGATAGATTAAGTAACTTCCTTCTTGAAAATGAGTTTTCAAGAGGAAAAATCGACACTACTCTTTTTATTAAAGAACAAGGAAACCATCAATTGTTTGTTCAAATTTATGTGGATGATATTATATTTGGTGCTACTAATGATTCTCTTCGTGAGCATTTTGCAAAATTGATGGAAGGAGAATTTGAAATGAGCATGATGGGTGAACTCAACTACTTTCTTGGTCTTCAAATCAAGCAAACTCAAGATGGAGTGTATATTTCTCAAACGAAGTATACAAAGGATTTGCTCAAGAAGTACAAATTTGAGGATGGAAGAAGTGTAAGCACCCTATGAGCACAAGTACAAAGCTTGACAAAGACGAAAAAGGAAAGACGGTTGAGGTAACCAAATATAGGGGTATGATTGGTACTTTACTGTATTTAACTGCTAGTAGACCGGATATTTTGCATGTTGTGTGTTTATGTGCTAGATTTCAAAGTATGCCTAAGGAATCACATTTAGTTGCTATTAAACATATCTTTAGGTATTTGAAAGGAACTTTGAACTTTGGATTATTTTAATCCAAAAATTGTTATTTTGATTTAAGAGGGTATAGTGTCATACCCCGTAACTTTTAAGCACGACTCTCAATACTTAAAGGTCAACCTTAGACACAATTTAATTAATGGTATAGGTTAGGAAGCTGAGTTGAATAAAATATAGGAAAAGAAAATAAAGGGTTAGAAGAGAGAATTAAGAAATTAGGTAAAATTACCAAAACATCCTCCCCACTTAAATGTTGGGGGAGTTACACAAAGGAGTATAACTCCCCACAAACATCAGTTGGCGGTTCCAACACAAAAAGGGAAGGGAGAAATCGGCTGAAGGAAAAGAGGAGGAAGAAGAGAGGAAAAGAGAGAAATGAGAAAGAGAGAAAGGAAGAAGAAGAGGAGGAAGAACTTGCGGTCAACCTAAGTGCAATCCTTACCGAAATTTTGCAGTACATTTGTAAGCTTAACTAGAAACAAAGGCAAGTAATCTTTCTATACGCTTTACGCAAATTTTGATTCTATAGGCCCTATGTTCTTATAAAGAGAAAATGCGGATCACACATTGGTAATCTTGACTTGTCTATGTTAAATGCTTTACTATATGTAATTGTTGTTGTTAGTTGTGTAAAGTCATGTTCTTTGGGCCAAATTTCTGAGAATAGCTATGTGGTTCTTTGTTGTTTGTCAAGCATGCCCATGAAAGTGTATTCTTGATGTGTTTATTGTCATGTTATACTCTTGTGTTGGTTGTCTACACCTTAGATGTTTGAGAGGATTTGCATAGAGTTGAAGGATGAATGTTGGCATTGTTATAGATTTGTTGTGTTGGAAAGGTTGAAGACATCTATTGAAAGTTGTGAATGATAGAAGGTTAAGAGTGGATATTGTTAGACATGTCTAAGAATCAATTCATGTTAGTTGTGTGTTAAGCATGATGAACCTAGATGGTAAGATGGATCTTGAAGCGTTTAACATGGAAGGGGTGAAGAAGAAAGGTGATGGGAGGAAGTTACTGCAGAAAAACTACAGTTCTGAACTGTCAGAACACTTCGAACACCTACATTAGGCGCTTCAAGTCACATTAGGCGCCTAATGTAGGCATTCAATGTGTCCCAGTGCATCCCCGTACACTTCGAACACCTACATTAGGCGCTTCATGTCTCATTAGGCGCTTCATGTAGGCCTTCGATGTATACGGCACATCTCTGAACACTTTGAACGCCTACATTAGGTGCCTCATGTCAACTTTAGGCACCTCATGTGGCGTTCCAAGTATACTGGAAGTCTTTTTGACCCATTAGGCGCTCTATGTATGTGTAGTAACTCTATACACTTCTTTTGAACATAAAATGCAAGGGTATTTGAGGTGTAATTGAGGAATAGATTGGTAAGTTTGACTAAGTAAGAATAAGATTGAATTCCAAGTGAATTGATGAGATGAACGGACTTGGAAAGATATGAACATGGAGTGTTTGATGTGCAAGACCGTATACTTGATATGTAAGATATGTGTATGCGTTACATGTTTGATACAAAGTTGCATGAGCATCCTGGATCATGACATGAGCACTTGCATTTGACTTGAGAATTGCTTTGCGAAAGAACATGTGTTTAGAAGAAAAGATTAAAGTTTTTGAAAGGCAAACTATGGCTGCTGGTTGATCGCAGGGTATAAAAGTCATGCCTGCGAAAGCAGGGTATAAAAGCATGACCTGTGAATCAACAGCAGGGTATAAAGTATTTTATGGGGCCGTGGACCTATCAGCACGGATATATGATATATGTAACGGAGCCATGGACCTTTCAGCACGGGGTATAATGTTATATGTTATGGGGCCGTGGACCTTTCAGCACGGGGTATAAAGTTCTGTTTGTTGTGGACTGATCACCCACAAGGTATAAAGTTCTGCTACGTGAAGAATATGATAAGAAGAGTTATGAAATGTTTTGTGAAATGACACGCATGACATGGTTACGAAAGAAGATATATGCATGGGTGTTGTGTGTGGTTTTAAAGAAGTACATGCATCATGATACACGAAGCATAAGATTTGACATGCAAGAAATGTGACTAGCTTACGTTCTGTTTATGTGGTATGTTATTTTAGTTACATGTTTGTTCTCGTATCCGTGAATCATTTATGTGGTTTATATGTTTTGAGGAATTGTTAATAAGATGCTATTTGTTAGCCCGAGCACCTTATTTTGGGCAATAACTTATACACTGGTGACTCGTCGTGTGTGATCCCGTAAGGTGTATAGACGTGTTACTTGCTGGCGATATTTTCGCCAAGAACAGATACTCCATTTTCTTTTCAGGTGAGCCAGAATACGAAATGATATTTGTCGAAGACAATGGCGAGTGGGCTCAATGGGATGATGGTCATGGAAGTAGATAGATGCTTAATTACTCTCTTTAAGTTGTAAAACTCAATGTTTATTATGTTGTACTGGAGGATATGTTACTCAGTTGATCAAACACCTTTTACTTCCGCTATTTTGTTCTGGTTACATTAATGTTGGTGAAGGTTTAAAGTTTACGACATTTTTGCTGATTTATCTTACGTCATGAATGATGTACGTTTGATCTGCTTTGACGCTTAGTAGTTCTCGTAGTAGACTACGGCGTGTGCACTGGTTCCGATGCCAGTATCGGGCCGGGGCGCTACAGGTGGTATCAGAGCCCTAGGCTTCAGATCTATCTCGGAAACTTAGGTTCATGATCTTTTAGACATTCAAGATATGATTCTCCCTTAAGGTTGATCCTTAGTTATAAGTACTGATTTCTCTAGAGTTTAAGTATGATCTGGGTTGTGTGTGTGTGAACGCGTTTATCATCTAATTTTGTATTAATAGTTTTATTACATACCCCACCCGATCTTACGCATTCAAGCTTGGAGTAACATCATGTATCTACTGAATGCTAATGAAAAGTTAACCTTTCAAAGGAAAATGCCTCCAAGAAAAGATAACACAACAAATTATGGCAATGGACAGGAGAACCAGCCACCACAAGCGGTTTTACCCCAGGTGCTCACGGATGCACTAACGGTGATCGCACAAGGGTTTGCTCAGCAGCATCAGCCTCCGCCGCCTCCACCACCGCAGCACAATATCCAGTTTTTCTACAGAGAGATGAGGAAGATGAGAGTTCCAGAGTTTGGAGGATGTACTGATCCGGAGGAGGCTCAACACTGGTTGGCTGAGGTAGAGAAATGTTTTTGATTGGTGCAAGTGCCTGAAGAGATAAAGGTAGATGTGGCCACACCCCTTTTGTGTGGCAGAGCTGGCGAATGGTGGGCCGGAATAGTGTTGAGAATAACCCCACCTATCTCATGGGCACAGTTCTGTGATGTTTTTCTAAAGTATTACGTACCGGAGACTGCGATATTGGACAAGATAAGAGCGTTTGATAGATTGGAGCAAGGGAGGATGACGGTGTCGGAGTATGCCGATCGTTTCCATGCCTTGGGTAAGTTTGCCCCTGCGATTATGTCTGATAATCGCCTTAAGATGATGAAGTTTGAAAGGGGTTTGGACTCAAGGATACAATCAGCAATAGTGAATGCAGGAATGAAAACTTATGAAGACATGTTGGATGCGTGTTTCCTGGTCAAGAGTGACTTTCGTAGGGTGGCGGCAAGAACAGCTAGCGAGGGGTTGGCTGATAGAGGCAAGAGGCCAAGAGAGGAGGTTAGAGTTGGTGGTAGACCCGGACGTTGGGTCAAGGTCCCGAAGAGGGGTCCAGCTGGGAATTATGCAAGACCTCCGGTGCAGAATCCAGTAGCCCCGCTTGCTGTGGGCATTTGCCCACACTACAACCGGAGTCATGTTAGAGAATGTAGGAAGTTGGCTGGAGCGTGTTATAGATGTGGACAAGTGGGCCACATGATTAGGGATTATCCGGAGATGAAGAAAAATATCTCGGGAGAAGCGCTCAGCGGCCAAGAGCAAAGCCACGAGCAAATGCCTGTGTACATCTCATGACACACACTGATGTGCAGGAGGCTACCGATGTGGTAGCAGGTGCCATTTAAATTAAGTTTGAATTCTTATTGAATTAAGTATTTATGTGTTTGACTCTTTGTGTAAAACTTGATAGGGCCTTAGGTACGGTTTTAGTAAATAGGATGCCTGCCAATGTGCTTTTTGATAGCGGTGCAAGCCACTCCTTTGTAGCAAAGAGATTCTCTAAGCACCTTGGTAGTTTGCCTGAATGGTTAGAAACTCCGTATCGTGTCCAATCGGCTGGAGATCAAATTAAGGTTTTGTATTAGCAGTACCGGGATTGCGAGTTAGAGTTTGAAGGCCAAATGTTCTCCGCCACGCTGATTCCTATTCAGATGTATGACTTTGACGTCATATTAGGAATGGATTGGTTGGCCAAGTATCACGCAAATATTGATTGTCGACTAAAGCAAGTGACAATCAAGGGTGCTAAGATGGAGGAGGTAACATTTCAAGGAGATGCAGAACGAAAGAAAGTTCCCAAGAAGGTTATCGAGAGTTGAATAAAATTACCATCAAGAACAAGTACCCCCTTCCACGAATTGAGGATTTGTTTGACCAGCTCAAGGGTGCCAAGATCTTTTCTAAAATTGATCTCAAATCAGGATATCATCAATTGCGAGTGAAGGCTGAGGATATCGCAAAGACAGCCTTCCGCACGAGGTATGACCACTACGAGTTCTTAGTGATTCCATTTGGATTGATTAATGCCCCTGCAGTCTTTATGGATCTTATGAATACCGTCTTTTGGGAACAGTTGGACAAGTTTGTAGTGGTATTCATAGATGATATTTTGGTGTATTCTTCTGACGAGCAAACTTACGCTGAGCATTTGAGAATCGTTCTAGGCATCTTAAGGCAGAAACAACTGTACGCTAAGTTTAGCAAGTGTGAGTTTTGGTTAAGAAGTGTGGCTTTTCTGGGTCACGTGATATCAGAGGAGGGAATTGTTGTGGATCTGAATAAGGTGGAAGCTATCACAGAATGGCCTAGACCTACTAATGCCACCGCAGTTCGAAGTTTCTTGGGACTAGCGGGCTATTATAGGAAGTTTGTCGAGGGATTCTCAAGCATAGCAGTGCCTCTCAGTCGCCTTACTCAAAAGAAATCCAAGTTTGAGTGGACGGCAGAATGCGAGCAAAGCTTCACAGAGCTTAAGAAGAGATTAACGACAGCTCCAGTATTGGCTCAACCCTCTGGAACTGATGGGTTTGTAATTTATAGCGATGCATCGAAAAACGGTTTAGGTACGTAAACTGTGGTATAAGGTTATGATCTTGTATACCAATTAAGTTTAGACTAATACCTTGTTTGTAGGTTGTGTTTTGATGCAATAGGACCGAGTCATTGCATATGACTCAAGACAGCTAAAGCCTTATGAGCAAAACTATCCCACCCACGATCTTGAACTTGCCGCGGTTGTGTTCGCCTTGATGATCTGGCGGCATTACTTGTATGGAGAGAAGTGCGCGGTATTCACGGATCATAAGAGTTTAAAGTATTTGTTCTCTCAGAAAGAATTAAACATGAGGCAGCGGAGATGGTTAGAATTGCTGAAAGATTACGATTTAACTATTCATTATCACCCGGAAAAGGCTAACAAGGTAGCAGACGCTTTAAGTAGGAAATCCAGCCATGCGCGGCAGTAACCACTAGAAAGAGAGATTGAGGAATTTGGTTTGGATTAGTGGAATCCACGGTAAACTTTTTGATGACATTTACCATCACGCCGAGTTTGATTGATCAGGTAAAAGAGGCGCAGAAGAGTGATAAGACCCTAAGTGAGATAACGGAAATGATGAAACATAATCAAGTCGAAGGGTTCCGGATCAAAGAGGACGGGAGTCTATGGTTCAGAGAAAGGTTGTGTGCGCCTGATGTTGATGAACTCATAAGGGAAATTTTGCAAGAAGCTCATAATTCGAGGATGTCAATACATCCTGGTAGCACTAAGATGTATAGAGACCTCAAGCAATATTATTGGTGGTCCGGAATGAAACGACATATCTCTGAGTTTATAGAGAGGTGCTTAGTTGTCAACAAGTCAAGGCAGAACACCAACGGCCTGGGGATTACTGATGCCGTTAGAGATCCCGAAATGGAAATGGGAACATGTCACGATGGATAGCGGGTTTACCAAAGACAAGAAATGGACATGATATGATTTGGGTCATTGTAGATCGTTTAAACCAAGTCTGCCCATTTTCTACCCATCGCAAGTGAATTGCCTCTCAAAAGGTTGGTGAATCTATATATGGATAGTATTGTTAGCTTGCATGGAGTTCCAGTAAGTATAGTGTCCGACCGAGATTCACGGTTTACATCTAAGTTTTGGACAGCATTTCAGAAAGCCATCGGTACATAATTAAGGTTGAGTACGGCGTATCATCCCCAAACCGATGGACAGTCCGAGCGGACTATTCAGACCTTGGAAGATATGCTAAGGGCTTGCGTTTTGGATTTTAAAGGGAGTTGGGATGTAATGGTAAAGCTAATGGAGTTTTCTTATAACAACAGTTACCACAGTGCAATTGATATGGCTCCTTTTGAAGCTTTATATGGAAGGAAGTGTAGGTCCCTGGTTTATTGGGACGAAGTAGGCGTGAGGACCATCACTGGACCTGAACTATTAGAGAAGACGTTAGAAAAAGTGAAAATCATTCGGGAAAGACTCAAGGTGGCTCAGGATCGCAACAAAAGTTGGGCAGATTCCAAACGACGACCATTGGAATTCAAAGTGGGTGAGAAAGTCTACTTGAGGGTATCACCTACGAAGGACATTATGAGGTTTGGAGTAAAAGGCAAGCTAAGCCCCCGTTTTATTGGTCCTTACGAAATACTTGAGAAGGTGGGAGCCTTAGCATATAGGTTAGCATTACCTCTGGTGTTGGCACAAGTCCACAACGTGTTTTGTAGAGAAAAAAGGGGTTTGAGTGATGTGCATAAGATAAATGTGCATGATATATTCCATATTACTTGCCCTATGTAGTTTATATATTATGTTGCCGTACTAACGAGCCATGAAGCTTTAAAGCTTACATCAAATGACAAACATTTGTTGTGTTTATACTATTTTCAGGTGCCACCATTAATGAACTAAACTAGTTCATTAAGTGAAGTACTTAGTTAATTAAACTAAGTAGTTCATTAAAGGAAGCAACATTTGGACAAGGCACAAAGGCAACAAGATTAAGAAAGGAAAGTCTCCTCTTCCTCCTCTCATCAAATATACACGCCATTTATGTGTGTATATATATATTATCAAATTTTTTGAAAAAGGCACATACACACGTATTCCAACGTACTACCGACACATTATATATTTTACGTACGTACATTAACGTCACACCAGTATACATAACTCATATTTATGAGTATATTCATGTCTTATATCATATGATATAAGTCATGGTGAAGACAAAATAAATACGACACGTTAAAAGGTTCTAAACCAAAAATTGTCGTATCGGGCGAATACTGAAACATCGCCAACGTGTCACGTACTTGCCATAAATAGATGGCCAGCCCCTATACCTCAAAAATCATTATTAATTTCGTGCATATGATGATATTTTCAGCTATAAAGTCATTCCATGTTGGCACATACAAATCACCCCACATTAAGCCCAAATTGTGGAGATTCCATTTCTATTTAATCACATGTTAATGGCGCCACTTTAGACCAGCCAAGTGCTGAGAATTAAAGTCTATATTATATATATTATGTATAACATAATATATATAACATGTGCAAAAAGTTGGAATTTAATTAGAGAAAAATCGGGTAATCGATAGAAATCGAAAATTCGGTTTTCTACGTACACAACTCATGGAACATTTTTGGCACATTATACGACACGTATCTAGATACTTTTTACATATATCATACATCTTAAAGTGTTCTAGAAAATTAAAATTAAGGGCTGATTGGAATATAACATGTGTGTATTATTAAATGTGCACTATTTTACAAAGTTAGCAAAAACGAAATTCAGCACATGCATATACACGTATACACGCCCCTACAGCTGAGATGGAGCATATGTGGAGCGTTGTTGGCATATTGATTGGTCAAGAATCAAGCATACAATGTTGGTGACATAAAGGAAGGAGCTACACAAGGTAACATTTCAAACAATGTTACATTTGTAACACATGCTGAAAATTTCAGCATGTGTGCATTACCATGGGCGATTTTCTCATCTTTATGAAGCATATTTTGTGTCTTGATTAAGATGGATTAATTAGAAGACAATTTGGAAGTGTTTTAATTATTAAAGAAAGTGATATTCTTGAATATCACACATGCTGAAAATTTCAGCATGTGTGCAATGCATCTAGGCATTTTTAAGGCCTTGTTATTGTCTAGTTTTTATCCCATAAAAGATGAAAATATCTTCTACTAAATGGTGATTTATTTTTAAGAGAAAAATCAAAGCAAACATGGCAACATTTTGAAAACAATACCCATGTATCACATGCTGAAATTTCAGCATGCAAAGTCTCTTAATGGCCGAAATTTTCATGCTATTTTTGTGAGAAAAATATCTTGCTTAATTTATGTGATGATCTTGGAAGTTATGGTAATGGTTTTATGATGATTTTGGCACATTTTTTTAGTGGAATTCTTAGATTTTTCTAGTCATCAAATGATGACAACATTCAACCAATCATGAAGTGCCAAGTAAGCAAAGGTTAAATGATCATCCAATAAGAAGGTGCCAAGTAAGCAAGATCATGTCACAATGATGCCACACATTCTCCCAAGGACTTAGAAGACAATTTTCAAGAGAGGAAAGCACCTAGGGGGGACGGCCATAAGCATAAATGGAAAGGAGAAGAGCAAAACAAGAGACAAGAACAAGCATTACACTCTTGAGATCAAAAACGCCAACCCTTCTCTTCTTCTACACTCTCTTTCTCTCTTCTTTCTTGAAAGCCTATTGTACTCATATTTTTATTCTTGATAGGTTGTAATATACCACCACATACTCTATATCTTTGTAAAAGATTGATCAAGGTGTGATCAATCTTCAATCTTGCTAGGTGGTGGTGTTCGTGCGAATTGTATTCATCGTACATGGTTTGTAAAAGGTTGGAGTTGGTGTGTAACTCTATCAACCCTGTGGTAAGGTGTACTTGCGTGTGTGACTAGTGTGAACCAAGGAAGGTGTTCTTCGAAGAGTGGAGAAGGTTGTTTATAACCGAACCAGTATAAAATTCTTGGTGTCATTTACTTTCAGCACTTATATTCTGTTTCTGCACTGTTTACTCTTTTTGTTTACGTTCGTAAAAATAGTAAACGATTTTCAAAAATCACGAAAATTTCCAGAAACATAGCCACATGGCTTAGGGTCAAGTTGGCACAAGTTTCAACCCTTTTGGATAAGTATAAGTCACTCAAACATCCAAAGTTCTGAGACTAGTGCAGTCTGACTTTCAGGCTTGCAAAGGTTGAGACTTTGAGTGTATTTAACTAACCATCCGAAAGATTTTTTAAAAAATGTTTCAACCCATTTAAATAAAACACACAAGGGGTTAGTGTTTAAAATTTCAGAGCAATTGGAGTTAAGATCAAATAGGAATAAAATTTTCAAAACAGTCTACCGTTTCTGGTAGATTCGTGCAATCTGACCACCAACGATGTTTGAAGGGGTTAAAGGTTGAATTTAAATCTGAAATTTTTAGGAGACACTCATAACATCTGAGGATAAGTTCTCTCAAAATGTCAGAATTTTTGAATACCTATAACCTAGTTTTAAAAACCTTTTAAAACTGGTCCTGAAAACAGAATCTGTTTTCAGAAGTTGGGTTCTTGAGTCAAAATCATTTTAAAAACCACACTTTTCGCACCAACTATTCAACCCCCCCTTCTAGTGGTGCCTTGCAGATCCTACAAGTGGTATCAGAGAGTAGGAACACTCACTACAAAGGATCCAACGATTCAGTGAGATGGCAACCACAAATCTCAAAACCGAGCAAGAAGGTATGTCGAGCCAAAGGCCTCCTCTTTTTGATGGTGAGTCTTTCATTCAATGGAAACTAAGAATGAAGCTTTTTCTTATGGAAATAGATATTGATCTTTGGTCGATTATAGAAGATGGTCCTTTTGTTCCATCTAAGATATCCACCGTAGACGGAGTCACACTAGAAGTTATCAAACCTAGACAAGAATATACAAGTGATGATAAAAAGAAACTTAGCATGAATGCTAGGGCTATGCAATTGCTCTTAAATGGATTAAGTAAGAGTGAGTCTAGTTTTGTCTCAAACTTTTCTAGTGCACAAGAAATGTGGAGGATACTCGAAATGAAACACGAAGGCACGAGTCAAGTAAAAGAGTCAAAAATAAACATGCTTATATCCACACTTGAGTCGTTTAAACTATTGCCTAATGAATCTATTGTTGATATGGATTTTCGTTTGACTAACATCTACAACTCTCTTGAGTCTCTTGGTAAAGCTTTTACCATGCAGGAAAAAGTACAGAAAGTCTTACAAATCTTTCCTTCAGAGTGGGACCCTAAAGTAACCGCAATAGAAGAAAGCAAAGAAATGAACTCAATGAAGATAGAAGAGTTAATTGGATCACTTAAGGTGTATGAAAATAAACTCACCATACGGAAATCGGAATCATCTAAACAAGGTAAAGCTATTGCTTTTAAATCAAATGAATACGTCTCTACTTCTTTTGATCACGTAGATGATAGTGATTCTGAATCGGATAACGATGACCTAATTCTATTGGCTAAAGGCTTAAGAAAATTTATGAGAAGGTCATTTAGAAACAAAAATAAGGGTACTACAACTAAAAGAAATAAGAACAAGTCAAATGATAAAGATGTTAAATGTTATGAATGTGGCAAACTTAGACATTTATCATATGACTGCCCCAATAAAGAAAAGCAAACAAATAAATACCCTGACAAGGAGTGGAACAAGAATAGACTCGTCTTAGAACCCAAGCAAAGGAAACGTGCTCTAAAGGCCTCCACCTGGAGTGATACATAGGATTCCGAGACTGAAACCGGAGAAGAGACTGCACAAGTATGCTTTGTGTCCAAAGCATCTAATGAGGGAGCCCACACATCAAAAGATACAACTATAAAGTGGTTCCTTGACAGTGGCTGCTCGAGGCACATGACGGGTGACCCGAGCTTGTTCACAAAATTAAAGAAGGTCACAAAAGGCAGATCCGTGACCTTTGGAGACAACAACGAAGGCAAGATCATTGGAAAAGGTACAATAGGAAATCCAAGCACTCTTCAAATCTCCAACGTCTATTTGGTAAGCAACTTATCTTACAATCTTCTTAGCATTACTCAATTTATTGACAATGGCTCTAATGTGTGTTTACTCACCCTTACTGCAATATAATAAATAAAAATGGAGAAACCGTTTTGAAAGTAAAACGAGAAGGTAACATTTTTACGCTTTCTATGGATGATATGGTAGACGCTAAAGTTAAGTGCTTTATGTCAAACAAACCCAATGTGAATTTATGGCATAGACGTTTAGGATACATTGGTATTTCCACACTAGAAAACTCCAATGAAAGAACCTAGTACGAGGATTGCCTACACTTGATTTAGACAACTTTCAGTTGTGTGGATCTTGCATAAAAGGCAAACAAACTCGTGAGTCACTTAAGCCTAAGAATGAAATAAGCACGACTAGAGTCTTAGAACTACTACACATTGATTTGTTTGGTCCTAGTCGCACTACAAGCCTTGGTGGGCGCCACTATGCATGCGTGATTGTTGATGATTTTTCTCGTTATACTTGGACTTTATTTTTTGCACATAAGGATGATAGTGCCATTGAAATTGCGAAATTAATCAAACAACTTGAAAATCAATACGGTGTCAATGTGAAAAAGATAAGAAGTGATAGAGGCGGTGAATTTAAAAACAAGGATATGATCTCATTTTGTGAGGAAAAAGGAATCAAGCATGAGTTTTCGCCACCTAGAACTCCACAATTAAATGGAGTAGTAGAAAGAAAGAATCGAACATTACAAGAAATCGCTAGGACTATGTTATGTGAAAATAAATTGCCTAGATTTCTGTGGGCGGAAGCCGTAAACTGTGCATGCTAAATAGTAAATCACTTATCTATTAGAAAGAAAATAAACAAGACGCCTTATGAGATATTGAATGATCGCATGCCTAAGATTGACTATTTTCGTGTGTTTGGATGCAAATGTTTTGTCTGAAATACAAAAGATAATTTAGATAAATTTGAATCCAAATCAATTGAGTGCATTTTTATTGGATACTCTATAAATTCAAAAGCATATAGATGTTATGATCCTCTCACTAGACAAATCATAGAATCTATTCATGTGAAGTTTAATGAATTTGGTGAGATTGATAAAGATAAAGAATATGATGATGACTTTGAATTGAAA
>AP025062.1:10229685-10315277 GCA_036186865.1 Eustoma russellianum | reverse complement strand
TAAAGAATATGATGATGACTTTGAATTGAAACCCGTGTTGAATGAAGATGATGGTACATTTGATATGCATGACATAAATGACACACTAGAAATGCATGATCACTTAGAAATGCACGATAACATAGAAAATAATCAACAAAGATGGCATAGAGATCACCCACATGATCTCATCATAGGTGACATCACTCACAGTGTGTGACCGCGTAGAAGAATTACTTCGGATGAAATAAATCAATTTCATGATATGATTTCTGAAATTGAACCCAAAAATGTGCATGATGCTTTGAGTGATTCCTCTTGGATTGATGCTATGCATAATGAGATAAATCAATTCGTTAGAAATGATGTATGGGATTTAGTGCCACGACCACAAGATAAGACCATAATAGGCACAAAGTGGGTGTTTAGGAATAAAGTGAATGAAGAAGGAAAGGTCGTTAGAAATAAAGCTAGACTTGTAGCACAAGGTTATAATCAAGAAGAAGGAATTGACTACGATGAAACTTTTGCACCCGTAGCACGTTTCGAAGCTATACGACTCTTACTTGCTATTGCTTGTATCAAATGGACGTAAAAAGTGCATTCCTAAATGGATTTATACAAGAAGAAGTATACGTGAAGCAACCACCCGGTTTTGAAGATTTGAAACATCCCGATCACGTATATAAACTAAAGAAGGCACTATACGGACCAAAGCAAGCACCAAGAGCATGGTATGATCGTTTTGCTACTTTCTTTTTAGAAAATGATTTTAAACGAGGTACTATAGATAGTACACTATTTTTGAAACAAGATAAAATGGATTTACTTATTATTCAAATTATCTTTGGTTCTACCTCACATAAACTTGTTGAAGATTTTGAAAAATGCATGAAATCCGAATTTTAAATGTCTATGGTTGGCGAACTTAACTATTTTCTTGGCTTGCAGATTAAGCAAACAAGTAAAGGCATTCACATAAGTCAAGCTAAATATATAAATGACATGATTAAAAAGTTCAATTTTGAAAATTTGAAACCATCCCCCACCCCTATGAGTGTCACCACCAAATTGGATAAGGATGAACATGGTAAAGATTTTGACAATGCTTTATGTCGGTCTATGATTGGTTCTTTGCTATATTTGACTGCTAGTAGGCCTGATATCATGTTCAGTGTATGCACGTGTGCACGTTTTTAGAGTCAACCTAAAGTGTCCCACTATAATGCGGTAAAAAGAATATTTCGCTATATTAAGCACACGCCCACCTTAGGAATTTGGTATAATAAAGATTCCGAATTTAACTTACATGCTTATACTGATGCAGATTACGGTGGCTGTAAAATAGATAGGAAAAGCACGAGCTGCACTTTCCAATTTATAGGAAACTCACTCATTTCATGGTTTTCCAAAAAGCAAGCAAGCGTTGCTTTGTCCACTATTGAGGCTGAATACATAGCACTTAGCCTTTGTTGCACACACTTGTTGTGGATAAAACAACAACTTTCGGACTTTGGAATTACCATAAATAGAATTCCTATATACTGTGACAGTATGAGTGCCATTAATCTGTCTAAGAACCCCGTGTTACACTCTAAGGCTAAGCATATAGAAGTACGCTATCACTTTCTTCGTGATCAAGTAAACAATGGTGATATCATCATAGATCACGTACGCACAGAAGCACAAGTAGCGGATATCTTTACAAAAGCCTTAAATCAAGCCACGTATGAATCTCTTCGTTCTAAATTAGCCATGATTTAAGCTGATATGATTTGGTTTGACTTGATTTGATTCTCTTTCCTTATTTAAAGGCATATTTTGATTTACTTTCCAAAATAAAGGGGGAGAGAAAGCATGATTTAAAGGGAAGAGAGATACTAATTGATACTGATTGCATAAATCAAGGGGGAATGGATTCGAAATTTAAATTTCAAATTTTGATTTTATGCATGATTGAAGGGGGAGCGATAGGATTTAAATCATGTGCATATGTTATTTTAAAAATCATCAAAAGGGGAAGATTGTAGAGAGAAAGGGGGTTTGAGTGATTTCAAAATATATGATTTAAATGAGCTTAAAAACGTGCATAAGATAAATGTGCATGATATATTGCATATTACTTGCCCTATATAGTTTATATATTATGTTGCCGTACTAACGAGCCATGAAGCTTTAAAGCTTACATCAAATGACAAAGATTTGTTGTGTTTATACTATTTTCAGGTGCCACCATTAATGAACTAAACTAGTTCATTAAGTGAAGTACTTAGTTAATTAAACTAAGTAGTTCATTAAAGGAAGCAACATTTGGACAAGGCACAAAGGCAACAAGATTAAGAAAGGAAACTCTCCTCCTACTCCTCTCATCAAATATACACGCCATTTATGTGTGTATATATATGTATTTTCAAATTTTTTGAAAAAGGCACATACACACGTATTCCAACGTACTACCGACACGTTATATATTTTACGTACGTACATTAACATCACACCACTATACTTAACTCATATTTATGAGTATATTCTGGTCTTATATCATATGATATAATTCATGGTGATGACAAATTAAATAAGACACGTTAAAAGGTTCTAAACCAAAAATTGTCGTATCGGGCGAATACCGAAACTTTGCCAACATATCACGTACTTGCCATAATAGATGGCCAGCCCCTATACCTCAAAAATAATTATTAATTTTGTGCATATGATGATATTTCCAGCCATAAAATCATTCCATGATGGCACACACAAATCACTCCACATTAAGGCCAAATTGTGGAGATTCCAATTTCTATTTTGTCACATGTTAATGGCGCCACTTTAGACCAGCCAAGCGCTGAGAATTAAAGTCTATATTATAAATATTATGTATAACATAATATAAATATAACATGTGCAAAAAGTTGGAATTTAATTAGAGAAAAATCGGGTAAGCGATAAACATCAAAAATTCGGTTTTCTACGTACACAACTCATGGAACATTTTTGGCAAATCATACGACACGTATCTAGACACTTTTTACATATGTCATACATCTTAAAGTGTTCTAGAAAATTAAAATTAAGGGCTGATTGGAATATAACATGTGTGTATTATTAAATGAGCACTATTTTACAATGTTAGCAAAAATGAAATTCAGCACATGCATATACATGTATACACGCCGCTACAGCTGAGATGGAGCATATGTGGAGCCTTGCTGGCATATTGATTGGTCAAGAATCAAGCATACAATATTGGTGACATAAAGGAAGGAGCTACACAAGGTAACATTTCAAACAATGTCACATTTGTAACACATGCTGAAAATTTCAGCATGTGTGCATTACCATGGCGATTTTCTCATCTTAATGAAGCATATTTTGTGTCTTGATTAAGATGGATTAATTAGAAGACAATTTGGAAGTGTTTTAATTATTAAAGAAGGTGATATTCTTGAATATCACACATGATGAAAATTTCAGCATGTGTGCAATGCATCTTGGCGTTTTTAAGGCCTTGTTATTGTCTAGTTTTTATCCCATAAAAGATGAAAATATCTTCTACTAAATGGTGATTTATTTTTAAGAGATAAATCAAAGAAAACATTGCAACATTTTGAAAAGAATACTCATGTATCACATGCTGAAATTTCAGCATGCAAAGTCTCTTAATGGCCGAAATTTTCATGCTATTTTTGTGAGAAAATTATCTTGCTTAATTTATGTGATGATCTTTGAAGTTATGGTAATGGTTTTATGATGATTTTGGCACATGTTTTTAGTGGAATTCTCAGATTTTCCTAGTCATCAAATGATGACAACATTCAACCAATCATGAAGTGCCAAGTAAGCAAAGGTTAAATGATCATCCAATAAGAATGTGTCAAGTAAGCAAGATCATGTCAAAATGATGCCACACATTCTCCCAAGGACTTAGAAGACAATTTTCAAGAGGGGAAAGCACATAGGAGGGGACGGCCATAAGCATAAATGGAAAGGAGAAGAGCAAAACAAGAGACAAGAACAAGCATTACACTCTTGAGATCAAAAACGCCAACCCTTCTCTTCTTCTACACTCTCTTTCTCTCTTCTTTCTTGAAAGCCTATTGTAGTTATATTCTTATTCTTGAATAGGCTTGTAATATACCACCACATACTCTATATCTTTGTAAAAGATTGATCAAGGTGTGATCAATCTTCAATCTTTCTAGGTGGTGGTGTTCGTACGAATTGTATTCATCGTACAAGGTTTGTAAAGGGTTGGAGTTGGTGTGTAACTCCATCAACCCTGTGGTAAGGTGTACTTGCGTGTGTGACTAGTGTGAACCGAGGAAGGTGTTCTTCGAAGAGTGGAGTAGGTTGTTTATAACTGAACCAGTATAAAATTCTTGGTGTCATTTACTTTCAGCACTTATATTCTGTTTCTGCACTGTTTACTTTATTTGTTTACGTTCGTAAAAATAGTAAACAATTTTTAAAAATCACGACAATTTCCAAAAACATAGCCACACGTCGTAGGGTTAATTTGGCACAAGTTTTAACCCTTTTGGATAAGTATAAGTCACTCAAACATCCAATGATCTGAGACTAGTGCAGTGTGACTTTGAGGCTTGCCAAGGTTGAGATTTTGAGTGTATTTGACTAACCTTCCGAAAGCATTTTTCAAAACTGTTTCAACCCATTTAAATACAACACATAAGGGTATAGTGGTTAAAATTTCAGAGTAATTGGAGTTAAGATCAAATAGGAATAAAATTGTCAAAACAGTCTACTGTTTCTGGCAGATTCGTGCAATCTGACCACCAACGATGTTTGAAGGGGTTAAAGGTTGAATTTAAATCTGAAATTTTTAGGAGACACTCATAACATCTGAGGATAAGTTCTCTCAAAATTGCAGAATTTTTGAAGACCTATAACCTAGTTTTAAAAACGTTTTAAAACTGGTCCTAAAAAACAGAATCTCTTTTCAGAAGTTGGGTTCTTGAGTCAAAATCATTTTAAAACCACACTTTCCGCACCAACTATTCAACCCCCCTTCTAGTAGTGCCTTGCAGATCCCACATGTTTCACGTATCACAACTAAGGAAGTACGTGACGGATCCAAGCCATGTGATTGAAGCCTAACCTTTGGAACTTAAGGATATTGTTACTTATAAAGAGATACCAATGAAAATTGTCGACCGGAAGGACCAAGTGTTGATGAAGCAGGTAATCCCTTATATGAAGGTTCAGTGGAGCAATCACACGGAACGTGAGGCCACTTGGAAACTCGAAGAACAGATGCGGAAGAAGTATCCTCAACTCTTTGACTAAGGTACGTAAATTTCGATGACGAAACGTTTTGTAAGGGGGTGGAATGTCATACCCCGTAACTTTTAAGCACGACTCTCAATACTTAAAGGTCAACCTTAGACATAATTTAATTAATGGTATAGGTTAGGAAGCGAAGTTAAATAAAATATAGGAAAAGAAAATAAAGGGTTAGAAGAGAGAATTAAGAAATTAGGTAAAATTACATAAACACCCACCCGACTTAAATGTTGGGGGAGTTACACAAGGGAGTATAACTCCCCACAAACATTAGTTGGCGGTTCCAACACAAAAAGTGAAGGGAGAAATCGGCTGAAGGTAAAGAGGAGGAAGAAGAGAGGAAAAGAGAGAAAAGAGAAAGAGAGAAAGGAAGAAGAAGAGGAGGAAGAACTTGCGGTCAACCTAAGTGCAATCCTTACCGAAATTCTGCAGTACATTCGTAAGCTTAACTAGAAAGAAAGGCAAGTAATCTTTTTGTACGCTTTACGCAAATTTTGATTCTATAGGCCCTATGTTCTTATAAAGAGAACATGCGGATCACACATTGGTAATCTCGACTTGTCTATGTTAAATGCTTTACTATACGTAATTGTTGTTGTTAGTTGTGCAAAGTCATGTTCTTTGTGCCAAATTTCTGAGAATAGCTATGTGGTTCTTTGTTGTTTGTCAAGCATGCCCATGAAAGTGTATTCTTGATGTGTTTATTGTCTTGTTATACTCCTGTGTTGGTTGTCTACACCTTAGATGTTTGAGAGGATTTGCAGGGAGTTGAAGGATGAATGATGGCATAGTTATAGATTTGTTGTGTTGGAAAGGTTGAAGACATCTATTGAAAGTTGTGAATGATAGAAGGTTAAGAGTGGATATTATTACACATGTCTAAGAATCAATTCATGTTAGTTGTGTGTTAAGCATGATGAACCTAGATGGTAAGATGGATCTTGAAGTGTTTAACATGGAAGGGGTGAAGAAGAAAGGTGATGGGAGGAAGTTACTGCAAAAAAAAACTGCAGTTCTGAACCGTCAGAACACTTCGAACACCTACATCAGGCGCTTCAAGTCATATTAGGCGCCTAATGTAGGCGTTCAATGTCTCCCAGTGCATTCCCGTACACTTCGAACACCTACATTAGGCGCTTCATGTCACATTAGGCGCTTCATGTAGGAGTTCAATGTATACGACACATCCCCGAACATTTCGAACACCTAGAATAGGCGCCTCATGTCCACTTTAGGCACCTCATGTGGTGTTCCAAGTATACTGGAAGTGTTTTTGACCCATTAGGCGCTCTATGTATGTGTAGTAACTCTATACACTTCTTTTGAACATAAATTGCAAGGGTATTTGAGGTGTAATTGAGGAATCGATGGTAAGTTTGACTAATTAAGAATAAGATTGAATTCCAAGTGAATTGGTGAGATGAACGGACTTGGAAAGGTACGAACATGGAGTGTTTGAGGTGCAAGACCGTATACTTGATATGTAAGATGTGTGTGTGTTACATGTTTGATACGAAGTTGCATGAGCATCCTACATCATGACATGAGCACTTGCATTTGAGTTGAGAATTGCTTTGCGAAAGAACATGTGTTTAGAAGAAAAGATTAAAGTTTTTGAAAGGCAAACTATGGTTGCTGGTTGATCGCAGGGTATAAAAGTCACGCCTGCGAAAGCAGGGTATAAAAGCATGACCTGTGAATCAACAGCAGGGTATAAAGTATTTTACGGAGCTGTGGACCTTTCAGAACGGGGTATAAAGTTATATGTTATGGGGCCGTGGACCTTTCAACACGGGGTATAAAGTTTTGTTTGCTGTGGACTGATCACCCACAGGGTATAAAGTTCTGCTACGTGAAGAATATGATAAGAAGAGTTATGAAATGTTTTGTGAAATGACACGCATGACATGGTTACGAAAGAAGATATATGCATGGGTATTGTGTGTGGTTTTAAAGAAGTACATGCATCATGATACACGAAGCATAAGATTTGACATGCAAGAAATGTGACTAGCTTACGTTCTGTTTATGTGGTATGTTATTTTAGTTACATGTTTGTTCTCGTATCCGTGAATCATTTATGTGGTTTATATGTTTTGAGGAATTGTTAATAAGATGCTATTTGTTAGCCCGAGCACCTTATTTTGGGCAATAACTTATACACTGGTGACTCGTCGTGTGTGATCCCGTAAGGTGTATAGACGTGTTACTTGCTGGCGATATTTTCGCCAAGAACAGATACTCCATTTTCTTTTCAGGTGAGCCAGAATACGAAATGATATTTGTCGAAGACAATGGCGAGTGGGCTCAATGGGATGATGGTCATGGAAGTAGATAGATGCTTAATTACTCTCTTTAAGTTGTAAAACTCAATGTTTATTATGTTGTACTGGAGGATATGTTACTCAGTTGATCAAACACCTTTTACTTCCGCTATTTTGTTCTGGTTACATTAATGTTGGTGAAGGTTTAAAGTTTACGACATTTTTGCTGATTTATCTTACGTCATGAATGATGTACGTTTGATCTGCTTTGACGCTTAGTAGTTCTCGTAGTAGACTACGGCGTGTGCACTGGTTCCGATGCCAGTATCGGGCCGGGGCGCTACATATAGTGACTCCGAATATGCTGGAAATCTTGTTGATAGGAAAAGCACCTCCGGGACATGCCAATTCCTTGGAGATTTATTAGTTTTTTGGTTCTCTAAGAAACAAAATAGTGTATCACTTTCTACGGCAAAATCCGAGTATGTATCAGCCGCTTCGTGTTGTGCACAACTACTTTAGATGATCAACACCTTGAACGATTACAATGTTAAGTTCGATAAAGTTCCCATCCTATGTGACAGCACATCAGCCATAAGTATAGCACAAAACCCGGTTCATCATAGAAGGACAAAACACATTGAAGTAAGGCATCACTTCATAAGAGATTGCATTAAAAAAGGATTGGTAGTCGTTGAATTTGTTCCAACAAACGACCAACTAGCGGATATCTTTACTAAATCCCTCCCCACCTAGACATTTGAATCTATTAGAGGAAGATTAGGTATGATAAACATTGGCTAGAGGGTAAAAATAGTCAAAAAGGCTGATTTCAGTAGACATTGATCGATCAATGTGGCAGTCTGAGAGACTGATGTCAAACAAGACATCGATCGATCTATGTCCAGGACATCGATCGATCTATGTCCCAGACATCGATCGATCGATGCAGCGGGACAGACAATTAAAAGCTGCGACCCCTTTCCTCTTCCTGACTTTTCCTCTCTTCCAGACGAAAATCCCTAATCTCCTCTCTCTCAAATTCAAAACCCCTATCTCTCTAAACTCCAAACTCTTGGATAAATCCTCATTTGTTCTTCAAATCAGTCACTCCTTGCAAGGATCTCATCGATTCCATCGTTATTTTCTGCAAAATCCGAACCCTAACTATCAAATGGCACCAAGAACGAAAAACCCTGGAAAAAGACAAAGAACCTCTGAGGAAGAGGCTATTACGCCACACCAATCCAATCCTCAAGTGCCAACGGGGTCCAGAACGCAAGGGTTGAGGAAGAAGGCCACTTCTTGTCATGGAACTATGTTGAGTGACACAAGGAGTAGGCTAACCATCAACAATTTTCCATGGCTCAAATTCATAGAATACAAAGATGCCTTGAAAGAGCCTACGAGAACAGGTAAATTCGCCTACATCACTCTTAGAGCCCAAATGTTATTCAATGAATGGGAGCATAAGAAGAGGGCTACCATTCCATTGAAATTGCTCAAAATTGAGGATATTTTGAGCAATGAAGAATCAAAACCAATCATTGATTGGTTTGATGTTCAAAAATGGAGACCTATTTGGGAGGTCTCAAAGATGACCAACATGTCTACCCGATATACTAGAATGTTTTATGCAAATATGTGGGTAGACTATAGACATGGGGTGCCTTATTCTTTGAATACAATTGTAGAAGGTCAATTGTTGATGTTTACGTCTAAGACGATAAATGAGCTAATTGAAGTTCCTGTTGAGGGTTTGGAGGATTTTTACCCCTGGAGGTGGGACACTTATAAATATCAAATATCTGAGGATGAGGTAAAGACATTTCTTGGATTTCACCCCACCAAGAATACCAATGATATGTCTTTAGTTTATAGAGTCTTACTTGCCATTGTGACTTTTTGCGTAAATGGCAAGTCGGCAAAACTCCCGAGCAATTTAGATTTCTACGTTGCTTATCGTATTGCTATGAAGGAGCCTGTAAATTTTGAGCAAATTGTTTTGGCCAACATGTTGGAAGCGGCCACCAAGAAATCAAAAGCGCTTCCATATAGCAATCTCATATATAGATTGCTTAAAGAAGCTAATGTGGAGTTAAATCACGAATTCACGGATCTAATAACCAACAAAGACTATTACACAAAAGCAAACATTCAACAAATCCAAAAGTCTCAGAAAGAGGCCCAAAAGAGGGGTGGCCAACAAGAACAAGAAGAGGACGAACCCGAAGATCCCATTCCTCCACCTTCACCCACTGAACCTCTCACGACACCCTCTTCTCATCCATCACCACAACCACCTCCACAACAAATCTCCACCTTCAAAAAGGACAAAGGAAAAGACCCAATGTCGGAAAGTAGTGGTTCTGATGAAGAATTCAATGTTGAGGCTGAAATTAACGAAATCCAACATACTCTTGGTCAATGGGGAGAAGACTTGACAACGGAGGTCATACGCATTGATGACTTGGAAAAGGAAAATGCAAGTCTCACAATTCAGGTCAAAACTTTAGAAACGAAGCTAAACGTGCAAAAGACCAGGTACCAAAAGCTAAAAACAAAGCTCAAGGCGGCCCTCTCCGGATTGTGTTTCTCTTCCGATAAAGAGTAGTTCTTTATGGTTCCCCATGCCCTTGTAGCTATGGAGTAGTTTTGCAAGTTTGAGTTTACCTATGTATCTCAAAACTTGATATTTCTTAAATGATATTTATCCTATGTCTCTTATTTTTGATGTTTTCAAAAAGGGGGAGAAGTTAGTATTATTCTTGATGGCTTAAGTTTATTGATATATTATATGTTGAAATTGATAGTATCTTGATATATTGGTTTGGCATGATTGTTTGGGCATTGGTTTTGGCATGTTGGCATGGTATAGTTTGGTTAAGCATAGGTATCTTAATGTCTCATCTTGTTATGATATTGGTGTTTTGCATCACAAAGCTTAGTTTAAGAAGTTGAATTTGGTATAGCATGACATGAAGTTTCTTGATATGCTTTACATATTGAAAGGATGAAAATGTGAAACTTGATGCATGGGTTGAGGGGGAGCAATTTGGTATTGATATCACATTTATAGATCTAGGGTAGATTGCATGTTGAAAAGAAATTTTTTAGGTGTTCATTGACGAAGGAGCATGAACTAAGGGGGAGTTGTAAAAAATCAAGTTTAGTTGAAAATGTATCATGTAAAAACATCTTTTGAATCATGGTTTTGAAAACATCAAAAAAGGGGAGATTGTTAAGTTATAAATTGTTTTGATGATGAAAAGATGTTTTAAATAAGTTAAATTAATGTTTGAGACTTGATGCAAGATGAGAAAATTACACTATGTCAAAGATGGTTGAGATTGGAACTCACTGTTCAACATCGATCTCTTAGGCTAGGGACATCGATCGATCGATGTCACTTCAGGATCGATGTCAGTCAGTAAACATTCTGCCCAACATCGATCTCTCAACCCAGGAACATCGATCGATCGATGTCACTTCAAACTCTCCTCAGAGAGACTTTGATCGATCGATGTCAGTCAGTAAGCATTCTGTCCAACATCGATCTCTCAGGCTGGGACATCTATCGATCGATGTCACTTCAGCCTCTGACATCGATCAATCGATGTTAGGCAGTTTCAAAAACTGCAAAGTTTCTGGAGGACATCGATCTCTCCCCCAGGCACTTCGATCGATCGATGTCTCCTAGAATTCAAAATTTTTGGAACGTTGGAACAAAATCCAAGGGAGATTCATGGTATTTTCTCTTTCCAATCTTGCTCAAATTTCTTGTGGACTTTAACCCAACATATTACATGCTTCCTTGACTATTATATCCATGTCTAAGCAATCCTAGGTTGGCTATTGAGGATCAAATCACTCCATAGGGTGGCTAAAGACTACTTAGGCATTATCTTCACATTTGAAGTAGTTCAAGACATGGTGGAGAGCTCAAAAACGTGGTGAACTTCATCTATAAATAGAAGAGGCTTGGATGAGGCAAATACACACTTTCAACATCATCTAGCTTCATTTTTCATTGTTATATAGTTCTCTCATGCCTTTAAATTTGCTTAAAGCTTGTTTAGCTTTTCTTTGCTCTCCATTGTTTTATATTGAGAGATAGAGAGTCAAGCACAAGAGGAACCATAAATATTTGATCTCTTGCTTGTGCTTAGACTAGTGAGAAAGTGTGAACCTTAATATATTTCTTCAACACACTGTGAAAGGTTCTTGAGGGAATTTTGTTGAAGTTGTGAGGTAGCAAGAAGTTGTTCTTGCTAAGAGCTGTAGTTGTAGCTGCTGTAGTTGCACAAGTGTGATTTGTGCAAGAAGTTGTTGTTGATGTTGCTTACACTAAGGTGTTAGTGTAAGTGTTGCTGTGGTTGTTCTTATTGCTTTAATAAGAAGAGTAGTTGTTGAAAATCTGCTTTGGAAACAAAGTGGTAGTGGAGTAGAATCATTTAGATTTGAACCACTCTATATCCGGTGTACACATTCATTGCTTCTCATCTCCCATTCTTGCTCTGATTTTAAATTTCTTTTTGAGTTGATCCAAACAAGAAAAATTCCACAAAAGTGTCAATCACTCTATTCATCCCCCTCTAGAGTGTATTTCGGACCTAATAGGCATGCCATGTAATCTAACAATTTCCTTAGAGAACAAGTAAGCAACATGAGATGCATCATCAACCTGTTTACAAGCAATAAAGTGCGCCATCTTAGAAAATCTATCGACAACCACAAAGTGCTATCGTTATCACTCTTAAATCTAGGTAAACCAAGCACAAAGTCCATTGAAATGTCCACACAAAGTGATGTAAGTACGGCCAAGGCGGTATACAAGACGTGAGGGTGTGATTGTGATTTAGCTTGTTTTCATGCAATGCAACTCTCACAAATTCTTTCAACATCTGCTCTAATGCGTAGCCAAAAGAAATGCGTGTCTAATGTCTTAAAGACTCCAAAGTGTCCCATTAAACCTCCTCTGTGAGCCTCTTTTGTAATCAACTATCTCATCGAGCATTTAGGGATGCACAATCTGTGTTCCTTAAATAAGAAAGGGAAAATTACAGTTTCCTCCCCTGTGGTTTTGCGTAATTATAAAATCATCCCCTGTCTTTTGTTATTAGCCAAAAAACTACCCTGTGGTGTGGGTTAAAATTGCACCGGTGAATTTACCGGTGGATTCACCGATTGAAATGCAAAGTGACCGAAATGCCCTTAATGAATTAATATATATGTTTTTTCCTGAAAAACAAATTTCAAAATTCACAAAGGCTTGGGGTTTTAGCTGGGAACGAAAACGCTAAACACTCTAGGGCTGCAATCCGGTGCTGGTTTCTGAAGTATCTGGTGGTGATTGGAGCATGCAGGGTTGGAACTCGTTAGTTTAGCAGCTACATCGAATATTTGAGGAATTTTTTTTGCTTCGCGTGGCTGAAGGACCGAAACTGTAAGTCAATGTGTACACTACTCTTGCATCTTAATCGGTGAGGTGATAAACTGGTAGTCGTTAGATTCTAGTTGTGAACTGATAATGCATGTTGGTTTTTGTTAATCTTCGTCAAATTTTTTTCCTGATTTTTTGGTTTTTTTTTGTAAATGCTGGGGAATAGTTGGTTTTTGTAAATGTTGGTTTTTGTAAATGGTGTGGAATTGCTCATCAGTTCCAGATTCTCGTTCGTATGCTGATGGATTTCAACTTGTAAATGTTGGTTTTCGTAAATGCTGTGGAATTGCAGGTCCTAGCCCTATAGGGATTTCAATTTGTATATGGGTGTGCTGATTTGAGATAGTTTAATTGAAGGGGTCTTACTTTGTGAACTGTAATTTTCCCTATCTTAATTTACTTGAAATTCTGTTTGGCCTATTGTCTTCCAGTTCGGATTTGAGATAGTTTAATTGAAGGGGTCTTATTTTGACATGGATGATGGTGAGGTTTTTGACGTTGACAGTAGAGTTGATGTTGATGAGGAAATATGGAGTGCTCTCGGTGATATAGACCGCACACATATAAGTGATGACGATGTGAATGGTGTATTAGGAGGTGAATGCTCTGTATATCGTGATGAGGAGTATGAAGACATGTATGATTCTGATGAGGGTGACAGAGAAAGGGATGCAGGTGGAGAGGGGGTTGATGTAGGAGACGGTGGTCAACATGATGTAGAAAACGAGTATGACATACTTGACACCGAGGGTAGGTCACAAATGGCCTTTGATATGGAGTGTGATCTACAGGATAAAAAATACGAGCTTAGGGTTGGCCATACATTTGGGAGTCCACAAGAATTTAGAGATGCTCTGAAAGATTGGGCTATAAGAGAGGGGTTCACATTTACGTATGTGAAGAATGAAAAAAGTCGAATAACTGCTGTTTGTTCTGAAGGTTGTTCATGGAGGATTCATGCATCTCAAGTTCAAGGACAATAAACGTTTATGGTCAAAACCCTGAAGGGAGAGCATAGTTGTGGTAGACAGTACAAGAACAAGCATTGTACGTCTACATATGTGGCAAAAAGGTATTGTAACAGGATAGGCGATGATCCGAAGTTGTCAATCGTTGCCTTGCAAAAAGATATAAAGAGAGACTTGAATGTGGAGGTTAGTAAGTTTCAACTGTACAGAGCACGGACAAAGTCAAAGATGATGAGTGGCGTGGATGAGGTAAGAGAGTATAGGAGATTATGGGATTATTGTGAAACAGTGAGAAAATGTAATCCTGGGAGTACGATGAAGATCAAGGTACAAGAGGTTCCAATTGACATGAGTGTGAATGGGGACCCATTAAATGTGAGAGAAGGAAGGATTTTTGAGAGGTTGTATATGTATTTGGATGCATGCATTAGAGGTTTTTTGCTGGGGTGTAGAAGAATCATAGGCTTGGACGGGTGCTTTCTTAAGGGAACATATGGCGGGCAGCTTTTGAGTGCTATTGGGAGGGATGGGAACGACAATATGTTTCCTATTGCATTTTGTGTGGTTGAGGCAGAGAGGTATGATTCATGGAAGTGGTTTCTTGAACACTTGGATGGTGATCTTGGAGGTGGGAGCTGGACATTTATATCGGATAGACAGAAAGGTTTGGTGAATGCTGTGCAAGAGTTGTTTCCGGATGCAGAGCATAGGTATTGCTTCAGGCACATGTTTGAGAATTTTAAGAAGAAGTACAAGGGGAAGAAGCTGATGGACTTGTTTTGGAGAGCAGCAAGTGCTACACACCCTGCGGATTATAGGCGGGCCATGGAGATGCTGAACCAAGCAGACCCAAGTGTAGATGGTAATGAGAACGCTGCTGGATGGTTGGACAAGATACCAAAAGAACAGTGGAGTAGAGCTTTCTTCGGTTGTGGAAGCAAGTGTGATACTTTAGTCAATAATATGAACGAGTCCTTTAATGCTGCCATAATCCCCGCTAGAACAATGTCAGTAGTGTCAATGATGGAGTGGATTAGGAGGATGATAATGAGATTGATTTGTAACAAGCGGAAATGGATTTCCGGGTATGAAGGCAGATTCCTCCCTAATGTGCGGAAAAAAATAGAGAAGTTCAAGGAATTGAGCAGAAACTGTTTCGCAGAACATTCTGATGGACAGAAGTTTGGAGTGGATTGCGGGGTGCGACATTATGTTGTGGACCTGCATTTAAGGACGTGCACGTGCATGAAGCTTGAATTTACTCACTAACACACTAGCACAACATATACCTAGTATCATGTCTTTCTTGAATTTACTCACTAACACACTAGCACAACATATACATATTATCATGTCATTTATGCAGGTAGAGCCGGGGGTCTCACTGGAAGCAGACTCTCTATCCCTTGGGATAGAGGTATTGTCTGCCTACCACTTACCCTCCCCAGACCCTGACGATAGCTTTTGCTGTCGTTGGGATATACTGGGTACGGATGATGATGATGATGATGATGATGACGTGCATGAAGTTTGAGCTATTGGGCATCCCATGCCAGCATGCTATAGCAGCCATAAACTTTTAAGAGGTGAAGTGTATGATTATGTTGATGATGTGTTTAAGAGAGAATCATACGTGTGGGCATACTCATTCAGTGTGTATCCAGTGCCATCAATTGATTTTTGGGAGGAAACTGGTCTTGGAGAAATATTGCCACCAACAGTTAGAAAAATGCCAGGAAGGCCTAAGAGACTGAGAAGAAGGAACCCGGATGAGCCAAGGCCGTGTATTACATCTACAAGGAAGGGGTTGACAGTAAGATGCAAACTTTGCAAACAACTTGGCCATAATAAGCGAAGCTGTTCACGCAGGCCAGCCCAACAAAATGATAGCCAGGTAAGCATCACCATAAATTCATATAGATGCATAAATTTTCATTAACAGTCATTGACATGTGTCCTGCTGGATGATAGCAATCACAGGCAACAGATGTTGATGATAGGTCATCCCCACAGGTTGAACATCAGGATGAAAATCAGGTAATATACTCATAGTTAATATCACCAATTGTAATTCTGTAAACTTTCATTTCGTAACTTTTATATGTGATTTGATGTACTGCATATTAAACATTCACAGGGAATGGAGGATAATGATTTTCAGTTTAACCAATCGGACAACCACACAATGGATGATGATGACATTCAGCATACCGAATACAATGACAATCAGACAATGGTTGATGCTGAAAGTCAGCCTACCCAACACAATGAAAATCAGAGATTGGATGCTGATGAACGAGATCGACCTAACAGACCAAAAAAACTTGTAAGTGTAATGCTATTACCTTCACTTTTCGATTGTAATTGTGTGTACACTTCTTATCCTGAGATTCTTGCAGAGTGTCCGAAAACCAAGCAACAGTTCAAGCAAGATTTCAAATATTTTCAATAAACGCATTACCAGAGTTTCTTTCAAGGTAACAATGTTTGACATTATGCTATTGTAATTCTGTACACTTAATTGATGGCCTGTTGTATAAATATTGATGAGTTTCTTGCAGTATCCATGGAGGAAACCTTTCAAAGGAATTATACATATTGAGGATGAGGAGTTACCTCAGTCTGACCAGTTAGAGGACCGGTGCATGGAGACTTGCAACGAGCAAGCAGAACCATCGACTTCATCCTATCATATTGTGAGGAAAAAACCTTCAACTGCGTTTTATGTTGTTATGCCCGTGTTTTACAAAATTTTGAATATTCTTTCATGTGTAGGTGCGAAGGAAAGTCCAAGACCTGATGCATAAACAGCCAAGGAGCAGTCCAAGAAAGAACAAAGGCACGGTTGGAACTAGAAAAACCATGTCCAGTTAAACGGTGTAAAATGTTTGTGGACATCGCATTTTTTGAGGGGTTCAAAATGGGTTTATTTTGGTGTGGATTACATTGCATCTTTGTATGCGATTAAATGAAACAGGCTATGTAATCCACAATGATACATTAAGCAGTCATTTTGTACAACTAATGTTATTCGCATACAGTGATGGGTATTATATGATGATATGCGTTCATGGTTACTTTTGTTTCCATTTACGACACTAGTGTGCAGTGTTCTATTTCACATGCCAACAAGATATTGCTTGACTTCAGGTTTCGGTGAAGGTCTGTTTGTTTAACTGTTAGAGTCACAAAGATGATCATGTAGCACGCCATTAACAGGGTAGTCATACAAAAGGATCATGTCAGATTCATCTTTACAATAGCCAAGCAGAGATACAACATTAGCATGCTTTAGGGAGGGGCCAATTTCAATTTTTGATTTCAACTCGCGAGCCATGCAGAGCCTCGACTCAGCTATACTTGATCATTAATGGCCAAATGGCATAACAAAGTGTCATTACACAACATTACACAAACGTTGCATTACACAAATACAATGAACAAAGTGCATAACAACAAATTGAACATTACTCAATCGGAAACCATATCTCCGTAAACTACTTGAACATAAGAAATATCACTCCGACAAATACAACGACCCATGTACATAACACCATCATCCTCGTTACATCTGTCTTCTTATCCATCTTCTCTATTACTTGCATAACAGTACGCAAAAGCTGCTCTCTTTCAACTTCATCTCTTTCCACTGCTTCAACACCATTATCTGGTCCAATTGAGCTTGATTGCTCAGCCATCTCATGCTCGTACACACCCCCCCCTTCGGACTGGATAGCACCATTTCCAGTAACCACATATATCGCAAGAGAAATACAGCATTCCACGGCTTTCTTACGCATATTCTACAATCTTAAGTGGAACTTTAACACCGCAGTGACACCTCTGATTTTTGAACCGTAAATCTCTACATCCAGCACTTTTACTGCTTGAGCTCGGCATTTCTGAAATTCAAACAACATTGAGCTCGGTTTTGGGAAAATTACAGAACCCTCGGTTTTTCTACTTTTATTGTTCCAGGAGAATGAAATACAACCCACAATTTGAACCAATTTGAACGAAATACACAATCCACAAATTGGGGAAGGAGAAAGCAAGGTTGTGTCTACAAGAATACTCAAAACGAACGGATTCAAAAAAAAAGGATTTTAACCATTCAAAACGAAATACACAACCCACAAATTACACTTGACCGGTAGAAGAAACCATTACACTAAACAATTACTTTCACAAACCGAAGGGCCAAGGTACCTCCTTTGGCTGTAAAACGCGATTTCATCACAGGAAGAATTTCTTACCTTTCAAAAATTGATGCAATTTTAAGCAAGATGATGCAAGGGTTGCAGTTCTTCCAGTCCAGACCGAATGTCTTCTTCCAGCTCAGCCCTGAATGAAGATCGTTTGAAAGGGAAGGATAAAAACCGTCTGAAGGGTTGAAAACGCAGGTAGGGAAAGAGGAATAGGTTTTTAAAAGGGGTTGAAGACGGGGGTATTTTTGTCAACTCACACTCCATAAATTTTGCCTGCCTCCCACGCGCTAGAATTTCACCGGAAAGGCAATATTTGGATCGCGTGATCCTCACATCCACCGGTAAATTCACCGGTGCAATTTTAACCCACACCACATGGTAGTTTTTTGGATAATAACAAAAGACAGGGGATGATTTTATAATTACGCAAAACCACAGGGGAGGTAACTGTAATTTTCCCAATAAGAAACCATCATTCAAGTAAAATTTGTCAAAAGGGGAATCAAGGCATGTGGCATATATACTTCAAAAATAAGGGTCATCTTTGTTCAATTCCTTAATAATTTCAAAACCAAGCAAATGTGAAGGCAATTTGGTGACTAGAGTATACCTCTAGATAAAGCGTCAGCCAATATGTTGTCATTGCCTTATTTATAGTTTATGACATTAGGAAATTGCTCGATGAACTCAAACCACTTAGCATGCCTTCACCCTTAAGGTACTTAAGACTCTCATGGTCAGTGTGAATCGTAAATTCCTTAGGTTTAAGGTAGTGATGCCAAGTTTCTAGTGATCTAACTAGAGCGTACAATTCCTTATCATAGGTGAAGTAATTCAAGGCTGCTTCTTTCAGTTTCTCACTAAAATATGCAATGGGTTAGCACGGCTCCAATGCCAACTCCACTAGTGTCGCACTCCACCTCAAAGGTCTCATCAAAATTAGGTAACCTCAAGATAGGTGATGAGGTTAACCTTCTCTTAAGCTCTTTGCAGGCCCTTTGTTGAGCCTCTCCCCAATAAAATCCTACATCTTTCTTAACTATCTCATTCAATGAGGCTGTAATGGAAGAGAAATCCTGAACAAAACATCTACAGAAGCTAGCAAAACCATTGAAACTTCTTGCCTCTACAACACTCTTAGGGGTCGGCCATTCTAGTATGGAGTTCACCTTCTCTTGATCCATCTCAATCCGAATAGAACTCACAACAAATCCAAGGAAAAAAACCTTATCCAGGCAAGAAGAACACTTCTTAAAGTTACCATATAGTTGTTCCTTTTGTAAAGTTCCAAAAATAGCTCTAAGATGTTCAATACGTTCGTGCAAGGATTTGGATTAAATCAAGATGTCATCAAAATATAGAACCATGAATTTACCAATGAATGCTCTGAAGACTTCATTTATTAACCTCGTGAATGTACTAGGTGTATTAGTCAATCAAAAAAGGCATAAATAGCCACTCATATAATCAAAATTTAGTCTTAAAGGCAGTTTTTCATTCATCACCCTATTTAATCCTCACTTGAAAGTAACCACCCTTAAGATCAATTTTTGTAAAGTAAATAGCACCATGAAGCATATCAAGTATATCATCAAGCCTAGGGATAGGGTACCTATACTTTACTGTGATCTTGTTGATGGTCATACAACCATCGCACGTCCTCCAACTTCCATTCTTTTTGGGCACCACAATTACTGGAACTATACAAAAGATCATGCTCTTTCTTATCTTTCCCTTGGATAAAAGTTCCTCCACTAGTCTTTGGATCTCCTTTGCCTCTTCTAGATTAGCCCTATAGGCGTGCTCACCAGGTAACGTGGCTCAGGGGACAAATTCAATCTGATGCTCAATGTGTTAGGAAATCCGACAAGATCACTGCAAAACGCGCAGTGGAAAAACAAAACTTGATCTCTGATTTTCTACCAAAGATCCATGTTGTTCGTTTAATCGATGAAAGAAATGTAAAAAATACCTCCAAAGATTCGAAATCCGTAGGTGGAAGAGGTGCGAAATCACGAAAACCCTCTGTCGGTATCCACACGAATGCTTCTGCCCGGAGTGCTAGCTCTTGAACGGCTCGGCTGAGAGAACTCACTTTTCTCCAAAAACGGCTCTAGGGTTTTCTGTTATTTTTGTGTGTATTTTCGTCTGTCCACTAAGGACGAGATACACAGATATATATATACACATATATGGACATCAAAAACCGAGTCCTAATCGGATTAGTTGATGCCAATCAAAGTCCATATCAGATATGGATTCTCTCATTATTATCCGACAACATATATATATATATATATATATATATATATATATATATATATATAACGAAAATAATAATAATAATAATAATAATAATAATAATAATTAATATCTAATATTAATATTATTAATATTAAAAACGATAATAATAATAATAATTAATATCCAATATTAATATTATTAATATTATTAATCTCAGCCATACGCATTCTTGTGTGTGACCTGATAGACCCATATTAATTGGCAGTTGATTAAATCGCTATTAAACAAACAAGTCGTAATTGGCCTCTAGCAAGGCATTACAACTATCTAATTAATACGAGTAAAGTCCAACTAACCTAATAATAGTACATGCATTAATCCCTTTGTCACATGATATCTAGTTTGAACAAAAGCCATGGTCAACGTCATACGTATATTGTTCAAACATATGATTACTCGATCTCTAAGTAGACTGATAAAACAAATGATATTGATCACACTATCAATTCATTTGAGCACGGCCATGCATTTCACAGTCTCACTAATCGAGGGGCCCAAAGATATCTCTCTCAAAAGAGAGGGACAAATTCTATCTTGATTGTTCAATATCCTCTACATAATTTCTATCACATTCAATCATGACTTTTATTATTATCCAGTTACGGATAACGTTTGATCATGTCAAAATATAATAGTCCTTATGTTGGAAACTATGACAATCTCAAGTCAAAGGATTAAAACATGACTATCATGAGATTTACTTCTGACGCTAATCCATGTAGTAATCTCATGGTGGGTCTATCCAATACACTGTTCTCTAACAAGTATCTATGAGATTGATTCGTATCATCATACACATAATCATCTCATGATTATCAAATCAATACTTATACTGATTATAAATTATTTTATCTCTATAACAATAATGAATCAGGGACATATATCCAAATTGTGTAACATACTAACCAACAATAATGATAATAAAATCTCTTTTATTAATAATAAATGCATAACATAAATATCCAAATCATGGCCTAGGGCACATACACTAACACAATGCCCCTCAAAGGTGGCAATCCTGGCGGCTCCTCCTCGTTCAGAAACAAAGCTAAATACTCTAGAATCAGGGATACAACTCCACTAGGAAATGTAGCTGATAAGTCACTCATATAAAACAAATATTCTTTATACTCCTTAAATAACAAGATGTAAACAGTTTTAATTGAGTGCAATGCATAAGATACTTCATTAGACTTAGCAAAGAATGCATGTTTCTTGATTGAAGGCGGTTTATTGGCCACAACCATGGGGTGTGGCCCCTCTCTTAGAGCCCTCCTCTCTTTCTTAAGGCTCTCCAAGAATCTCTTTTCAGCCTCTTTCTCTTGAGGATCATTCTGATTTTTCTTCCTCCCCTTTTAATCTTCATGTACCTTCTGTGGTGTCAAGGCATGCAATTTGAAAAGCTTATTGTTGAACCTAAAGGAATACCTATTGAATCGACCACCATATGTAACACTTTCGTCAAATTGCCAACGTCTCCCAAAAAGAACGTGACTTGCATGCATGCGTGCAACAACACATAATATATCATCCTTGTAACCACCAATACATAGAGGGAGCAACATTTGTTTGGACACATGTATTTCATCACAATCATTCAGTCAAGATAGTCTAGAGGGATGAGGGTGAGTTAATGGAAATTCAAGCTTCCTAACAAGTTCAACACTTGCCACATTAGCACAGATCCATAATCAATGATTAAAGTGCAAACTTTACCCTTAATCATGCAATGAATATGAAAAATGTTCTCTCTTTGTATATCATTGTCATCCTCATTGAAGTGTGCGCTCAAGGGCTTTCTAACTACTAGGAAATCTTTGTATGCACCTTGATCCTCACTTACAATCTCCTCTTCTACAGGTTCATGTTATTTTTCTTGAGGTGAATGCTCACCCTCATAATCAGTGCAATATTCATTAATCTCCTCTATGAACATAATCCTCTTAGGATTAGGGCACTCTCTAGCATAATGTCCTTTACCCCTAAATTTGAAACATTCAATTTTTTCCAAATTTAGATGGAGGGTTAGAAAATTTTCCATCACTTACCTGTTGTTTATCATTGTCGTTAAGATTTAAAGTGGATTGGGGTGGCCTTGGGTGTTTGGCGCCTTTCCTTGTGCTTAAGGTAGGCCATAGCCTTGTGATGGCTGAGAAGGTCGCGTGGTGTTGCCTTCAAAAGTGGACCTGGACTGCATTATAGAATAAGAAGAAGATTTAGTCTTAAAACTTGAAACACTAGAAGAAGATCTTACCTTTAATTGCCTTTTGAACCTTAGATGTTAAGTCAACATAGTTGGTGAGCTCAAGTTGGAAGTCAATCTCCCTATTAAGTCCACCAAGAAACCTAGCCATGGTAGCTTCTTCAGATTCCTCAATATTGGATCTTATCAAAAGGATTTCTAAATCTTTTTAGTACTCGTCCAGGCTCTTCGTTCCTTGTGTAAGGCATTGAAGCCTTTGGTGAAGGGTTCTAGCATAAGACTTAGGAATAAACTTCCTCCTCATCTCATATTTCATGTTCTCCCAAGTGGAAATCAAGGGTTGCATGGCTCTCCTTCTCATGCTCTGATTTGATCCCACCAAATCGAAGCATACTCCATGAATTCTATGGCTGCATACCTCACCTTTTGTAGCCCAGTCTAATTGGTGTAGGAGTAGATCAATTCAGGCTTTTTCTCCCACTCAAGGTAAGCTTCGGGATCCCTCTTTCTATAAAAGGATGGGATATTCATTTTCGTTATTAAGGTAATCATCTTCTTGAGGTACATTCCACGTAGCTTGTACGTGGGGTTGTGGCCAAACATGCCCATCATAAACCTCCCCTTCATATAGCTCTCAGGGTAGGAAGTCATCTCTTTGCTCAAGGTACCTCATGGGTGCTTTGCCCTGTCTCCTCTTCCACTTCCTCCTCCTCTACCTCCTATGGTTAAGGACCCTCTCGTCTCAACTTCTTGTGAGGTTTGGCAAAGGTTTGGAGGGTGCTCCCGACTAGGGATTGGGGTCGGGATCTTATTCTCCAATTTATTCATCCTAGTCTCCAATCTAGCCAACATTTGCTCTACTCTATCCAAAGAAACTTCAACATTTTCCTCCTTAGATGGGGTATTTAGAGAAGACATTCTTGATACATGAAAGTTGACACTAAACAAACAAAGGAAAAACCAAAATAAAGACAAGGGAAAGTGATTAAGATTAGTGTAAAAAGAAACCAAAATTTGTTCCTTGCCCTCTCTTGTATATGGTAACTCAAATATGTGTTTTTCCTTGGCCAGTCTCAAGCTAGAAGCTTCCAAGGTAGGTTGCCCAAGTGAGCTGGAAAATTCCAAAGTTTTCAAGTTTAAAACTCTTTACTCAACAAGGCCGATTTCAAGTGGTATGCAAGTACCAAGCAAAGGATAAATGTTTAACACACTTGAACAAGTCCAAGAATCAAAGAAAATGAGGTCAAAACTTAGCTAGGGGTTGCCCTAGGCAATCTTTAGTCAATTCATAGCCTTGATGCTACTTGTTCACAAAGATGTTTGATCAAGTCACAAATTAAGTGTCCAAGGTGCAAAAAGGTGACAATTAGGTACACGGCCTTTGTTCTTTTTGGTGCCCTTATGCGCAAACAATTCCAACACTCTTTCATCATCATCATCCAGACCCAGTATATCCCAACGACAGCAAAAGCTATCGTTAGGATCTGGGAAGGGTAAGTGGTAGGCAGCCAATACCTCTATCACAAGGGATAGAGAGTCTGCTTCCAGTGAGACCCCCGGCTGTATATGTACCTGCAATTCCAACACTCTTTGATATGCCAAAAAAAGAAATTCCAGTTTTATGGTTTATGCCTGTTTGGTCTCTTTTCTCTTTCCACCACCTAAAAAAATGTGCAATGCCCTGTTTCTTGTTATATATTGCACGACCTTTCTAGTGTTCAACCCTTTTTTTACTGAGGTACAAAAGTTGCCAAAAAAATAAATGTGTAAAGAGCCTTTCTATGGTGCTTTCTTACGGATTTCCTAGTATGTTATGTTGTAGGTTGTGCAAGGCAAATCTTGGTTTTATGGCCGTGTGTATCTATTCTCAAAACAGCACATAATAAGTTGCAACCGAGATCAAGCAAAAATGCAAACAATACCATACAAAGTCTAAAAATCAACTAATAACTTCGTTAGCAACGAGATTATTGAGTGACACGGGTAGCTATATATTAGGTAATGGACTAGCTCTTTCTAGGGTAGAAATATTTTTTCTGACTTTGTAAGTTTTTAAGACTAGGCAAATGAAGAATATGAATGTGATATAAAAAGGGAACACCCAGCGGGTAACAATGCAAGAATGAAAGGAAAGTTGGACCCTTTTTTTTTGTCTAACGGGTTGTATGACTAAGGAGCCAAGAATCACATGAGAAAATAATCAATGGAAATCGGGCAGGTATGACTAGGGTTAACAGAGCGGGAAAATAGAATACAAGGATATTTTGGTTAGAAAAGGAAGAACCTTTAACTCTGATTCCACTTTGATGGATGCTCAGCACCCTAAGTATTGATGGACCGTCTCTTTTCCAACCTTGTAAATGCCTCAAACAGCGTTTTATGGGACAATGGTGTGATCACCACCTTCTCGGACAAGAACTCGTGTCAAACGTTTAAGTTGTAGCAAATTCAAACCTTCAATTTCAACCAATCACTCCTAATCCGTGGAATTTGATTCGCCAAGAAGGGATACTACACCCCTTAGTTGATTCTAGCCTTGATTTTATGTGTGAAAAATTGAGAAAAAACAATAACTCTCCAAAGGGGCTCAAAGCCGAAACTTTTATCAAAAATAATATGAGAAAATCGTCCCTTCTTTTACACGATGGAAACTCACTATATTTATGCCTTTTCCCTCAGATTTGTTTGTGATTAGTTTGATAAAAGCTGTCTATTAGAAGTCTAGATAAGATCTACCAAAAAGAAGTAATGAAAAGAAAGCAAGATGTGTTTGAAAAAGATGATCCTATCTTTTAGCAAAAGATGACAGTCTCGATTTTTGCGAAAAAGATGATCCTATCTTTTAGCAAAAGATGACAGTCTCGATTTTTGCCTTCTACATGCTTGTACGTTCATAGTCAGTCTTTGGACTCCGCATAAAAAATTGTAGAACACGAAATTTCCTTGAGTTTAGGGTCTGGAATCATCTCATTTGAATAACCAGATAAAAAGATATCACTTTCCAAACAATAGAAACTTTCTAAATTTTGTCTTCAATCTCCAAACAGCTTTTAGGTCTTCTTGTGATCCAAATTCGGAAATGTGTTTCAAATGAAAGTTGTCCGAAAATAATTCTTGTAACACGTCCAAGTGTTTTTAACGCGTTTGGATTAGTCCTTGATATTGTACACGTAAAATAGCTAGCTTGCTCATGGAATGGTCTCATGCATTTTAGGGTTTTGTTGACATGTGGATGTCTTTATCGCCAACACCTACAAAGACACTCAAACACAAACATAAGCATACGAAACATGATAATAAAGACTCTCTAAGCTAGCCTAGACCTAATCCAGGAAAAAACGATCAAAAAATATACAAGATCATGAAGTGCACAAGTAAAGTGACTATCATGTCCTCCCACCAACCCTTACACCTCGATCAAGACTCGTACGCTCTAGGATAACCAATTCAAAGGTTCAATAATAAGTACCTAACTTCTGTCATCATATGTAGGCTCATCTTGCACATGCCTACAAAAGAAAGAGCCAACATCAAAGCCAACCTTTCTTGTGTCAAGGCCATCTTTCTTCGCTTGACTCCTTGTCAAGGGACCCTTGTGTATGTCATGTGCGAGTCCTTGTGCAAGATCCTCTTGATGAGGCCCTTGAGCCTTATCACCATGTCCCTGCCTCAATGACCCAAACATCCCTATCTTCTGCAGTGTCATCGATAGTGGGATGTAAAACTTACAGAACTCTATTAGAAAACGTGCCCAAGTAACTGGACCGGACAGATGCTGCACGCTCGTCTTCCACCATTGATTGGCCTCCCCAATCAGAAATGGGCTAATCACTTGTGCCTTAAACTCATTAGGCACCTGAATCAGGTCAAAATTATTATCTACCTTGCGAGCCACTTCTCTGCTAAGTTTGGATCAGAACCTCCCTCGAAACCGGAACTCAGGCTCTCCTCATGTATGGTGGTGCATCGTGGTGATTATTATTATTGTAGATGGCCTGACCAATCTGAATCAGAGCGTCAAACAGAACCTGTGGAATACCTCTCGGAGCATGTGCCGGTGGCACTGAAACATGCTCATCAAACTCTAGTATCGGCTCTACTAACAGAGGTACCTACGGCGGCGAAGTAGGTAACTGTGCCGGTCTATCGATGCGCAGTCTGCCTCTCGGTCACGATGAAATCCTACTGGAAACAGTTACGTCAATATCATAGTTGTATGAATATAAGGTAAATTCTTTATCAGTTAAACACTAAACTGTTCTAGTGATCTTAGGCTAAGACTGTCACTCTCGGTCTAAGATCATAACTTAAATTCTAAGATCATCATCTATATTCCATGTCGTTTACTTTGCTATTTCCATCGTGGATTTAGAGTCTTGTCTTTGATAGCACCTATAGCGCCCTAACCAAAATTAGGGTTTTCAGCCCAATGCACCCGAGGCATCGATACATACATGTGCATGTCAACATGAATCATAAATCGATAAACAGATGTAACGTAAAGATAAACATACGACATGCATAAACATACAAATCGTCATAAATGATACAAATCATAAATTCCAAAGTACCAAAATAACATGAGTACATCATGACCTAAATCATCTCATAAATCCCCAAAAGGTAAGTCCTGGCATACTTCTTGCTCATGGATTAATCTACTCGAGGCTTGTCCTCAATATATCTGGTATCAAGAATCTTGTCCTCTGCAATGATTAAAGGCAAGTATGGACGATAAACATAATTACCCAGCAAGTAGTCCTACTAGATACGTCATGTGGATCCTACATGAGGAGACAGAATGATAAAATAAATAAGCGTAATAGAGAACATAATATGACACGTCTCCATTTTAAGCAAGTAAAGTGACATAACATAAATACATAAGAACTTAACATCATAACATAATGAACATTATTCTTCTACCTAAGACCATAAAACGTCACATACTTGTCCATGCTTAGTTTCTAATCCATGTTCTAAACTACGGTCATAAACTTATAAAAACTACAATTTCATGCATGATCTCTATCTTAGTCAACTTAATAACACCATAGGCTTAAGGATGTTCTAAAAATAATTTAATCGTAACATGGTCATAACATGGTTCATTTTTAAATGATAATTTAAAAAACATGATTTTTCAAAAATTCATAACATGACTTTTTCATAAACATGCATAACATGACATTTTCATAAACACAAAGACATAAGAATGCTATAGCACTTTCATAAGAATAATAGCGCTCTTGTGTTGAGGGAACAGCCATGGGGGGTTTTAGGTGGTTAGAATAGGACAAAATACTATCATTTTCTTTCTATACAATTTTCTACACTTGGTATTTGGTTGGGACATTTTTCTAACCACAATTTATTCTTCCTTTTCCCTTCCTAGAACAGTGTGTGTGTATGTGTGTATTTATATATTCATTTTCCTTTTCTTCCTCACCAAGATATTTATCATGTCCTAATTTATTTTACCTTTTATTTAAATAGTGGAAATTATGGTGTCATGTATTTTTATTTTATTTAATTTGGACTAATACTTAAGTTGCTACGTATTAAGTTTATTTAATTTTATCATATGTTCGATAATGTTCATTATCAAATTCGCTAGTTATTGGTGTATCGAAGAAATTAACACACGAGCATATACCGATTTTAAATAAATGCGGAATTTAAAAGGTTACGACGTAACGGAAAAACAATTTAGGGCTTAACACAAACTGTCACGCCCGGAGCCTTTAGACTCAAGATGTCATATGTGAATCGATAAGCAAGAATGATTCATAGTAGTTATTCTTATGGTCAGTTATTCTTCATTCTATTCCATTAGTAGTTATTCTTATGGTCATTGTGCATCTTAGTTGCTCCTGGGTGAATCGATAAGCAAGAATGATGATATTCTTTCAATACTTCATTTTTAAGATCATCCAACTTAGGCACACATAACATTCTTTGGTATCAAAGACTACCATTGTTATTCACCTGAAACCCTTTAATTTGTTCATCTTTGAGTATCTTTAAGAATTTAAGCATACATCATCACTCTTTTAGGCTTCATTTATTCTTTCTATCAACGTAGGGGATATCACTAATCCTGTCAAAGTGTTTGTAGCGCCCCGCTCCCGAACCCTAGCATCGGGAACGATGCACCCACCGTTGTCCGCTGCGAGAGCTACAAGGCGTCGTTCAATTCTCTTACATGTAAGTAGTGACGAAGAAAATTTCACAGCGGAAACGAAATAAATAAAATAAACATTCATTTTATTTCAACATCCCAAATTTAACATCAGATAATTACCAAGTCTAAGTCCACTAATACATATCATCATAAAAGAAATAATACTGCCAAAGTAAACATCTTCTGGCTAACTACCCCACAGCCCGAACCCAGCTCCGTCTTCTATGTATATGTAGTCGTACTCCTACTCACCTGGGAAAAATAAAAGGGTGAGTGATATAGAAATATCACTCAGTAGGTTCCTGCCTCTTTCCGAACAATTTCATATATGGCAACAAATAACACGTAGCACAAGTATAAACAAGAACAACTAAGTAAATAAATAAAAGCACAGCACAACAATTATGCGATGTCATGATGCATGCTTGTGTTACACGCAACGGTATCTCAACATATGAATGCCTGTCTCTCTACCATGCAATGTATGAACCTCGAGGTAATCCTACCACACGCCTAGTCAGGCCACACGCCCCGTCGGGCCACACGCCTCATAGGGCCACACATCCCGTAGGACCACACGCCTCATAGAGTCACACGTCCTATATGACAACACGCCTCAAAGGGTCACACGTCCTGTAGGACCACACGCCATATAGGGCCACACGTCCCGAAGGACAATCTCGACCTAAAGGTCATGCAATGCTCGTGCCATGACTGCAAATGCCATATGTCTCATAACACAAATTTTTTCCTTTTCTTCTGTTCCACACTCATTTCCACATTTCCACAATTTATACTTCTTTTCCTCTTAGTTAAATTTTAAATTATTAATTCTCTTATGTACAAATATAAATTTAATTGCCTAATGGTGAAATTATTTAGCTTTACTATTGTTTCTCTAAGTGTATTAAACCATGTTTTTTATTTATGTTTAAGTGTGTATATATATATACATATGTGTGTGTGTGTGTGTGTTTGTACATAAGAGAATTAATAATTTAAATTTTAACTAAGAGGAACAGAATTATAAATTGTGGAAATGTGGAAATGAGTGTGGAACAGAAGGAAAGGAAAAAAAATTTGTGTTATGAGACATATGGCATTCGCATTCATGGCATGAGCACTGCATGACCTTCGGGTCGAGATTGTCCTTCGGGACTATGGCCCTATGTGGCGTGTGGTCCTACGAGACGTGTGGCCCTATGAGGCGTGTGGTCCTACGAGACGTATGGTCATATGAGGCGTGTGGTTCTACAAGACGTGTGGTCCTATGAGGCGTGTGGTCCTACAGGACGTGTGGCCCTATGAGGCGTGTGGCCTGACGAGGCGTGTGTTAGGATTACCTCGAGGTTCATACATTGCATGGTAGAGAGACAGGCATTCGTATGTTGAGATACCGTTGTGTGTAACACAAACATGCATCAAGACATCGCATAATTGTTGTGCTGTGCTTTTCTTTATTTACTTAGTTGTTCATGTTTATACTTGTGCTACGTGTTATTTGTTGCCATATATGAAATTTTTCGGAAAGAGGCGGGAACCTACTGAGTGATATTTCTATATCACTCACCCCTTTATTTTTTTCCAGGTGAGCAGGAGTACTACTACATATACATACAAGACGGAGCTAGGTTCGGGTAGTGGGGTAGTTAGCCAGAAGACGTTTACTTTGGCAGTATTATTTCTTTTATGATGAGATGTAATAGTGGACTTAGACATGGTAATTATCTGATGTTAAATTTGGGATTTTGAAATAAAATGAATATTTATTTTTTTTATTTCGTTTCCGCTGTGAAATTTTCTACGTCACTGCTGACATGTAAGAGAATTGAACGACGCCTTATAGCTCTCGTAGCAGACTACGGCGGGTGCACCGTTCCGATGCTAGGGTTTGGGAGCAAGACACTACAGGTGGTATCAGAGCCGAGGCTCTAGATCTGCCTCACAAATGCAGGATTAACTAGATCACATAGACACAACTATGGTCTTTTCTAAAAATGATGATTTTACCCCTAATAAACAATATATACTTAAGAGATGATCTTAGACTTAAGTTAAGAATGGGGTAGAGGGTGTGAGAGAGTTATTCCATTTTCCTTATCTTATTTACGATTTTATCCTGAACATTTGCGTGCAATCCCCTAAGTTGTTAGAAATTCGTAAAATGCCCCTTAACTTAGCCTGTATTTAAATAAATATATTTTCAACCGTTCTAAATTCTAGAAAAATGCCGGTAAGATGTGAACAAGACGGTAATAGAAGAAATAGTGATGACAATCACCAGAATCAAGGGATCATCTCCAAGCACCTGAAGATGTCATAGTCATCATGACCAACACCTTAGCAGAGTAGCACTAGCTGCTGAACCAGCAGGCACCGCCTCCACCACCATCGCACTCGGACCTGTGATTCTTCAACAAGGAGATACAGGGGAGCGGGGCGCTACAGTGTTAGCAGTAGACTCTACGATATTAAGGTCAAATTCATCCATTTCTCTATCCAAAAGCGTCAGCTTGGAGTGGCTAGTCTTCCAACTTAAGCATCTGCTGCTCTATTTGCTTTACTAGGATGATAGTTTAGGGTCAAATCGTAATCTTTCAATAACTACAACCATCTCCGTTGTCTCATCTTAAGCTCCTTTTGTGTAAACAAATACTTCAAGTTCTTATGATCTTTGTATACTTTTCATTTCCCATCATACAAATAATGTCTCCAAATTTTAAGAGCAAATACCACTCCTGCTAATTCCAAATCGTGTGTCAGATAATTTTTCTCATAGGGTTTTAGTTGTCTTGAGGTGTATGCTATAACTCTACCATTTTGCATTCGCACACAATGTATCCTATTCTACGAAGCATCACTACAAAACACAAAACTTATGTTCTAGAAGATTACACTAAAACTGGAGCAGAAGTCAGCTTCCTTTTCAATTCTTTAAAACTCTTGTCACATTCTAGTGTCCACTCCAATTTCACTCGTTTCTGGGTTAGCTTACTCAATGGAAATTCTATAACCGAAAATCCTTCCAAGAATTTATGATAATATCCTGCTAAACGTAAAAAACTTATTACTTCAGTAACATTGGTCGGTATAGTTCAATCAATTATCACCTCAATCTTCTTTGGATCAACAGAAATCCCTTGCTCATAAATTATGTGTCAAAAAATGTTATACTCTTAAGCCAGAATTTATAATTGTTGAATTTAGCATAAAGCTTCTTTCCTCGCAAAATTATTAAAACTTCTCTTAGATGTTCTGCATGTGCTTCCTCACTTGGAGACTAAACCAAAATCTCATTGAAGAACACTGCCATATATTTATCCAATTGCGGCCTGAATGTTGTATTCATCAGATCCATAAATACTACTACCGCATTAGTCAAGCCAAAAGGCATCCCTGGAGATTCACAGTACCCATACCTAATTCCAAACGCTGTTTTAACACTATCCTCGGCTTTGATTCTCAATTAGCGGTATCCGGATCCCAATACAATCTTAGAGAACACCCTTACACCTTATAGCTGATCAAATAAGTCATCAATTCGTGGAAGAGGATATTTGTTCTTAATCGTAAGTTTGTGAAACTCTCGATAGTTAATGCATAGCCCTAAGCCCCCATCCTTCTTCTTTATAAACAAAACAGGTGCTCCCCAAGACGATACACTGGGCATAATAAATTTCTTATCCAACATATCTTGTAGTTGTTCCTACAATTCCTTCAATTCTGTCGGTGCCTTTTAGTGCGGAGCCATCGATATAAGTTTTGCTCCCAATGCCATTTTAATTTCAAACTTAACTTCTCTATCAGGAGGTAGGCCAGGTAGTTCTTTACGAAATACATCTTTAAACTCATTCACGACCAGAATATCATCGATAGAAGGAATCATTTTCTCAATATCCACCACATAAGTCAAATATCCTTCGTTTTCTTTCATAAGCACTTTGTATGCCTGCATAGTTGTCAAGTACACTTTCCGACCAACTGCTTTCATCGACATTAAATTTGTGCCAGATATTTAGCCAACCAATCTATTCTTAGTATTACGTCAAAATCATTAATTTGGTTTGGTGTCTTGTTAGTATCAAACATATGACCATCAAGCTCTACTTTGCAATCCTTGTATTAGTGATGCGACACAATCACTTTGTCTCCAGCAGTTACTAATTGATAAGTATTTTCTAGCCACTTCGGACGATTTCTCAAGTGCTTGATGAATTTCTTGGCAACAAAAGAATGTCTTGTAATACTATCAAAGAAAGTATTTGCAGGAATCGTATTTATCAAAAGAGTACATGGCACAAGGACAATTACACAAGTATTTGACATTCTTAGTGGCAAGAGAATGAAATTTACACTATAAAACAAACATCCACATACCTTTTATTTACTAGGGAAGTATCTGAAATAACTTCATTCGTCACCTTAGCCTCTGTATCAGTCATGACACGAACCCTTGCATTTCCCTAAGTTTATCTCTTTGGGTGCCCATATTTTGCTTCTTACTTGGTTCAGTCCAGTCCTCATTTGATGTCCCAGCTTACCACAATGAAAACACTCCCTAGTCTTCAATCGGCACTCACCGGGATGTGGACGATGACATATCACACATTTAGGTACACATGCATTGTTGCTTCTCCTAAATGTCTGTTGTAGTCTCCTATTAAAAACTCCAAACCATCTTCCAGATTTTTTGGTTCCTTGGTTGCCCACTGCTTCATCAATTCTTTGTCTCTTGCCTCTGCTTTCCTCATCCCTTCTCTTGATATAACTTTCCACTTTATAACGACCATCAAGTAATGCTGAAAAATTCTGAGCATTAGCATTCGCTACCCCGGTCCTTATCTTAATATTCAAACTCTTCCAAACTTCACCATCTTCAGCTCGTTATCACCCACAACAGAAGGCACAAAACGACCAACGGCATTAAATTGATTTTCATAATCGGCAACATTTATGTCAGGTCCTTGTCTTAAAGATTCAAAAGGACTAATCTTCTGCAAACACACTAGTGAGGGAAAGTTGAACTTGAGAAATTCAGACTTGAACTTAGTCCACGTGGCCGGTGTTGTTCGGTTCAATAGTGGACCACCTTTTATCAGTCTCTCCAAACAAAAAGGGCTTGATCACCAAGTGTTACATCTCTTCAGGAACTTAGAGTGGAGAGAAATTATTTTTCACTAAAGTTAGCCACTTTTCAGCTCAATCAGGATCAGAATTACAATCAAACGTCGGCACATGCACCCTCTCCATGCCCTCATAATAGTATCGGGTAACATTGTGAGATTGTGAGTTTACTTGGACTGCTTGGAGTGCCTGCTCAAACTGCTTCATCGCGTTCATGTACTCTGGAAGAAAGGCATTCTGGTTTTTATTAGCGGTACTATTATTCTCTGATAATGCATTTTGTACAACATAGTACAATAACGTTATCTCCATAATATAATTAATACAAAAAGTTTCATCCATTGTTCTAAGTAAAAGGACATGCACAAGGCAATATTACACACTTATATAACCTAGAAGCATAATCTAAAATAATTTATATGCATCTAAATATCATAACCTTTACAAATAATTTTTTGGTAACTATTGTCTCACTAATAAATCATTTCCTATCAACTTTGATCAATACTTAAATATACAACATGGCTCTGATACCACTTTAAATGTTATGTCCTGAGCCCTTAGACTTAAGATGTCACATCCGTTATATCCCTTCTCAAGGAATACAAGGCCTCCTCATATGACTTTGAATTCACATCAATCCCATTTAGATAAATAAAACTCAATAACAATAACTAAAGTCGTTTGATATAATATCCAAAATAATCATCCATTAAAAGAAATATCATATTGTTAAAATAAACTAGTCTGACATTCAAAATAATAATTCTTACGAACTAAGTCCATAAATATTAACTAAAGTTCAAACACTTATAATAAATCAAAATTTGAAATTATCTTCTGTGCTCCTTCACCATCCCCACTCGTCATCCTCCTCAATGTAAATGTACTCATAGTCCCTCTCATCTGCAAAAATAGTGAGTGGTGTGAGCAAAACAACGTGCTCTGTAAGTAATCTAACTACCTTTTGTGGGATCATGTATTCTGGAAAACAAGTTTTGAAATAGTAATAACTTTTGAAAATAAAATCAAACAAAGCATCAAGTTTCCCATATTTAAATACTACATCTAATAGTTTTATTTTTTAACTCTTAACTTACTTACGGAGGCCGAGCCCCACCCCAGCAATCAGGCAAAAAGATCGTTTGGATTTGAGAAAAAGTTGCTAGGATTTGGGGTTATTCACATTTCATTTGATGGTCAGAGGCAAATTGAAAGCAAAGCAGTAGTACTTTGTCTAAAATAACCTCTCTATATAGGCTAATAGATGTCCACCATGAGACAAAGGCATGGGGCTAAACCACTCCATGTTTCAGACGCTCTAACAACTCGCTTGCGAACATTGCTAGAACAATTACTTATAACATACACTTTCATCATTTGACCAGTCATATGACACCGATACAATTCGTTTAATAGCACAAAAAGTTCTCATTTTGTAGACCACATAACATCAATAAACTTTCACATAAAGCATATACTTCATAAAATACAACATACTTCTACATATTTCAATTTAATATCAAAATAGATATCATCATCATCATCATCTGGACTAAGTATATCCAAACGAAATTAGACCATTTACCTCGAATTGAATACTTAAATTTTCCTTTGTTCACCACTTGAACCTAACAATTTCATAATAAATAGTATCATTTACTATGATCATCGTTATATTTTACTTTTGTTAAATCTATTAAATAATACTTAGATTACCCATTTTCTAAAATATATTGCAATTTCTAAGACTTCATAATATTCCGTTCCTAAATTGTAACAAAATTTCGCTCAACTAAACTGGTACCGCCCTTAGACTCTATCAAGTGCAGTCACGGGATTCGAATCCTGGCCTTCACATTTTTTCCTTTTCTTTCCAGGTCTAAAAGAAACTACTTAATAAATAGCCTAGCTCCTTAATAACAAAATCCTTCTTAGACTAGCGGTCTACCCCAATTCCTATTCCCTCTCCCGGATTCGAATCCCTGGCAGATAGTTTGTTGTGTTCCTCTTTTTTTTCCTTTTCGGTCAGCAGATTTTCCCAACTTCCATCTCCTCTCTTGGCCATCCCCCTTCTCTTTCTCCTTTTTCTTTTTTCTTTTGCCCTTCTCTCTCAGCCCCCCTTTCTCTCTCTTTTTTCTTTCCTCCCTTCTTGTCTGCCATAAAGTAGCCCCCTCTTCTTTCTTTGCCTTTTATAATCCAAACAATTGATCAAAAAGATTTCAACCTATAACACTCTCCCATCACTATCTATTCTACACATTTGCTCAATAGGTATTTCACATACTAACTTTTTTCCTTTTTGGTCATCAGAGTTTTTCCCCTTCCTTCTCCTCTCTTGGCCATCCCCCTTCCCTTTCTCTTTTTTCCTTCTCTCTCGGTCAACCATCTCTCTCTCTCTCTCTTTATTTCTTTCCCCCTTCTTATCCAACAGCCCCCTCTTCTGTTTTTCATTTTATAATCTAACACAATTTATCTAAAAGATTTCGGCCTATACCACCCCCTATCACTATTTATTCTACACATTTTCTCAATAGGTATTTCACATACAAATCAAAATAAACAATTAAAATCTAAAGATGAATCTATGCTTACTACCCAAAACGTCCGTGGAGTTGCAAGGATTCAAAACCCGTCTTTGGTTTCTTGATTCAGGCTATATTTGATTGTCCAAATTGATAACTGGAGAAAATGAATCTTTTTTCTTCTTCTTCTATCAGGCGTTCTTTTTCTCCTTTTTTTTGAATTTTTTTTAGGTTTGAGGGTCTCATCCCCTATTTATAGTTATTTTCTTGCTAGTGATATTAGCATTTATTTTTACTAGGAACTTTCTTCTAATCTTGATTAATCCTTTTCCCCAATATAACTATATATAACAATATATATATATATATATATATATATATATATTTGGTAAACGAATATATTTATTGATAAGCCTCACTTATGGTGGAGAAACACCATATTACATCATGTACATTCATCATTGTAAGAAAATAAGTGAAATAGAATATAGATAATGGTGTCTCTCCAATCGTATATGATATGCCGCATTAAAACGTTGCCAAGAAAAACCACCCTTGTGGATAAAAACTTGGCGAAGGAAAAAGCGTACATATTTATACGACTGTCATCGATACCAAAGCTATGAAAACATGAAGGCATGATCAAAGTTGTTTCGCAGAAGTTGCTATTGGTCCACTGGAATGGCCGAGTTGTTGAAGAAGTATGATCCTCGTGTAAGTTTACCTCAGGAAAAAGAAATGTAGTAGTTATCACCATGGCAATGAAGTAATAAATGAGTACAGAAGTATCAAACAAACGCGTACCCCAGTCGCCTTGGCTGAAGATATGCCAGGGCGGTGACCGCTTAAGAATGCTCGCAAATGATCACTTCCAGTTGCACTGGCACTGGAATATTGCTTGCAGGAACATCCTCATCAACGAATTTTCATTGTTGTAAGCCATAACAAGAGAAACACAAACATCAGACAAAGAGACGCATAGCAAGATAGGATGTGAGACAGCACTGATAAAACAAGACAGCACACAGTAAGAGAACGCACCAGCGTTGCCTGTGCGTCGTAACACATGCAACGACTTATGTATGTAGACGATTTAGCATGCAGCATTTGTCAATGACGAAGGGCCGGCAGCTGAAGATCCATGAGTAAAGCACCACGTACTTCACTGGGAAGTGATTGAGTGGATACATAAGAACGATAACCTGCTGTTGTAAAACCATATCGAGCAAATCTGTGTGCTACAGAGTTTGCTTCTCGTGGAAAATATTGTATGGTTGCATTGCTGAGATTGAGAAAGAGTGTTGCGCGCAAGATGTCCGTAGCGAGGAGTCCTGTGAGTGTGCGAGTTCCCGCTAGCAGAGAAACAATCGTTTGGCAGTGAGTTTCTATGATTATGCTATCATGTCGCTGCGCATAGTAAATCAATGCGTATGTCATGGTTTGAAGCTGCTCGTAATGGAGTCATCAAAGGTAAAGCAAAGCAAATTGCTGAGATGAAGAAACCGTCAGATGAGCGTAAAATCGCTGCACCCGCAGCCAGCCGCTGCCCAATGGAGGCATCTATATTTAACTTTATTTTTCTTGATGGTGGAAGTTGCCAGCGGACTATAGTCAAGCGCTTTAAGCGAATTGGGGTGAATATTTTTTTTGGACTAGATGAGGTAGATTCTGAGCAAACTTCTTCTCATTTACTGAAGCGCGCCATGTGTAAATAGCCGTTTTGACATTGTTATGTAGGCGTTCGGGATTGAAGGTCTCATCACCAAATCTACATGCCACATATGTTTTCCATATCTCCCAAGTTACTAACGAAGGTGTAGAGATAAGGGGGTTTGAGTGATTTCAAAATAAGTGACTTAAATATATATATATATATATATATATATATATATATATATAAACATGCACAATATATATATACGTGTACATGAATGCATGATATCTTGCCATTACTTGCCTTATTTAGCTTATATATTATGTTGCCGTACTAACGAGCCATGAAGCATTAAAGCTTACATCATATGGCAAACATTTGTTGTGTTTATACTATTTTCATGTGCCACCATTAATGAACTAAACTAGTTCATTAAGTGAATTACTTAGTTTGATAAACTAAGTAGTTCATTAAAGGAAGCTACATTTGGAAAAGACACAAAGACAACAAGGCTAAGGAAGGAAAGTCTTCTCCTCCTCCCCATCCTTTAATGCACACGCATATACACATATATATCACATATATTTTCAGATTTTTTTTATAAAGGCACATACACATGTATTCCAACGTACTACCGACACGTTATGTATTTTACGTACATACGTTAACGTCACACCACTATACTTAACTCATAGTTATGAGTATATTCAGGTCTTATATAATATGATATAAGATATGGTGATGACAAATTAAATACGACACGATAAAAGGTTCTAAAACAAAATTTGTCGTATCGGACGAATACCGAAACTTCGCCAATGTGTCACGTACTTGCCATAAATAAATGGCCAGCCCCTATACTTCAAAAATCATAAATAATTTCGTGCACATGACCATATGTTCAGCCAAAAATACTTTCCATGTTGGCACACACAAATTACTCCACATTAAGGCCAAAATGTGAAGATTCCAAGTTTAATTTTGTCACATGCTAATGGTACCACTTTAAACCAGCCAAGTGCTGAGGCTTAAAGTATATGTTATATATATTATGTATAACATAATATATATAACATGTGCAAAAGTTGGAATTTAAATTAGAGAAAAATCAGGTAATCGATAAATATCGAAAATTCGGTTTTCTACGCACATAACATGGAACGTTTTTCTTGTACACCATGTGACACGTATCTAGACACTTTTTACATATGATATACATCTTAAAGTGTTCTAGAAAATTAAATTAAGGGCTGATTGGAATATTACATGTGTGTATTATTAAATGTGCACTATTTTATAAAGTTAGCAAAAATAAAATTCAACACATGTCAAACACATTACCAACGCCTATAACAGCTAATTTGGAGCATATGTGGAGCCATGTTGGCATATTGATTGGTCAAGAATCAATTAAACAAAGTTGGTGACCTAAAGGAAGGAGCTACAAAAGATAACATTTCAAACTATGTCACATATATGACACATGCTGAAAATTCAGCATGTATGTTGTATTATGGCCGAAATTTTTAGTTAAAAATGCAGATATTTTGTGTCTTGAATCATGAGGATCAATTGAGGATGTTATGGAAATGATTTGAATATTATGTAAAACAATAAAGTGTGATATTCTACATATCACACATGCTGAAATTTTTCAGCATGTGTGAAGACATGGTGTGGCCGAATTCTTAAGCTTATTTGTGTCTAAGTTCATTTCTTAATTGGTAGCAATACCTACCATAAGTTGTTGATTCATTTTCATGATGAAAATTCAAAGAAAAATGGTAATGATTTGAACTTTATCCCCATGATGCACATGCTGAAAATTCAGCATGGCAAGAATGTTATTGCTGAAATTTTAAGCATAGATTTGGAAGACTTTCTTTGTCTTGAAATTTATGATGTATCTCTTGGTTTATGGAATGATTTTATGATTGATTTTTGGCACATGTTAAAGTGTATATCTCAGATTTTTTCCATGTCATCATGATGACAATGTTGAACCAATAAGGAGGTGCCAAGTAAGCGAAGACTAAATGATCATCCAATAAGAAGATGCCAAGTAAGCAAGGCCTTGTCACAATGATGTCTTACACTCTCTCAAGGACTTTAAAGATAATTTTCAAGAGGGGGAGTCAACTAAGGGGGGACGGCCTGCAGCATTAAAAAGGAAAAGAAGAGAGCAAACAAAACAAGGCCAAGCATTGCAATTCAAAGAGATCAAAAAGCCTAGCTCTTCTTCTCCTACATCTTCTTTCTTTCTCTTTTCTTGTAAAGACTATTGTATTCATATTCTTTCAATCTTGAATAGGCTTGATATAAACCACTATTCATATATCTTTGTAAAAGATTGATCAAGGTGTGATCAATCTTCATTCTTGCGAGGTGGTGGTGTTCGTGCAAATTGTACTTGTCATACAAGGTCTGTAAAGGGTTGGAGTTAAGGTGTAACTCTATCAACCCTGCGGTAAGGTGTACTGCGTGTGTGTGATTAGTGTGAACCAAGGAAGGTGTTCCTTGAAGACTGGAGTAGGTTGTTTATAACCGAACCAGTATAAAATTCTTGGTGCCATTTACTTTCTGCATTTACTTTTCAGTTACTGCATTGTTTACTCTTCGTGTTCGCATTCGTAAAAATAGTAAACGATTTTCAAAAATCACTAAAATTTCCAGAAATATACCTACACATTCTAGGGTTAATTTGGCACAAGTTTCAACAATTTTGGATAAGTATAAGTCGATTAAACATCAAAAGTTCTGAGACTAGTGCAGTCTGAATTTCAGACTTGCAAAGGTTGAGACTTTGATTGTTGTTGACCTACTTCCCAAAAGAATTTTGCAAAACTGTTTCAACCCAATTAAATATAGTATATAAGGAGTTAATGGTTAAATTTGCAGAGCATTTGGACATACACAAAAATAGGAATTAATTTTTCAAAACCATCTACCGTTTCTGGCAGATTCGCACAATCTGATTACCAACGGTTTTTGAAGGGGTTAAAGGTTGAATTGTAAGTTGAAATTTTTAGGGGACCCTCATAACATCTGAGGCTAAGTTCTCTCAAAATTTCATAATTTTTGGAGACCTCTAACCTGGTTTTAAAAACGTTTTAAAACAGGTCCTGAAAACAGAATCTGTTTTCAGAAGTTGAATTGGTTAGGTTTAAAGAAATTTTAAAAACCACACTTTCCGCACCACCTATTCAACCCCTCCCCCCCTTCTAGTGGTGCCTTACAGATCCTACAATTGGTATCAGAGCGCAGGAATACTCACTTCAAGGAATCCAACGATTCAGTGAGATGGCAACCACAAATCTCAAAACTGAGCAAGAAAGTATGTCGAGCCAAAGGCCTCCACATTTTGACGGTGAGTCATTTATTCAGTGGAAACTTAGAATGAAGCTTTTTCTTATGGCTATAGATATAGATCTTTGGTCAATCATTGAAGATGGTCCTTATGTCCCATCTAAGGTATCCACTGTAGACGGAGTCACATTAGAAGTCGTTAAAACTAGACAAGAATATACGAGTGATGATAAAAAGAAACTTAGTATGAATACTAGGGCTATGCAATTGCTTTTAAACGGATTAAGTAAAAGTGAGTCTAGTTATGTGTCAAACTGTTCGAGTGCACAAGAAATGTGGAGGATACTAGAAATGAAACACGAAGGCACGAGTCAAGTAAAAGAGTCAAAAATTAACATGCTCATGTCCACACTTGAGTCTTTTAAATTATTGCCCAATGAGTCTATTGTAGATATGGATCTTCGTTTGACTAACATCTACAACTCTCTTGAGTCTCTTGGTAAGGCTTTTACTACGCAGGAAAAGGTACAGAAAGTCCTACGAAGCCTTCCTTCTGAATGGGACCCAAAAGTCACCGCAATAGAAGAAAGCAAGGAAACTAAATCAATAAAGATGGAAGAACTAATCGGATCAATTAAAGTTTATGAAAATAAACTCACCAATCGGAAATCGGAATCATCTAAACAAGGTAAAGCTATTGCTTTTAAATCAAATGAATACGTCTCCCCCCTCCGATCACGTAGAGGATAGTGATTCCGAATCGGATAATGATGACCTAATTCTATTGGCTAAAGGATTGAGAAAATTTATGAGAAGGTCATTTAGAAACAAAAATAAGGGCACTACTACTAAGAGAAATAAGAACAAGTCAAACGATAAAGACGTTAAATGTTATGAATGTGGCAAACTTGGACACTTGTCATATGACTGCCCAAATAAAGAAAAGCAAACTACTAAGTACCTTGACAAGGAGCGGAACAAACATAGACTCGTCTCAGAACCCAAACAAAGGAAACGTGCTCTAAAGGCTTCCACCTCGAGTGATTCATCAGATTCTGAAACTGAGACCGAAGAGGAGACCGCACAAGTATGCTTTGCCTCCAAAGCATCTAATGAGGTATCATCTGATTCTGACTCTGACTTTGAACCTTCTTATGATGATCTTTTTAGTCAGTATCTAGAAATGCATAAATTCACTAAGACTCTTGCTAAAGAAAATAAACGATTAATTGAAGACAAGAAACTGTTAGAATCTTCTAACGAGAATCTTGTCGCTCAATTAAGAGATTCAAAGAAAGAGTCATCATGTGTCATTACTACATTAAAAGCAGAGGTTTCATCATTAACCATGCAAAATAATGAAATGAAATCCGAGATTTCAAATTTGAAAACGAGGAATACCGATTTAGAGAAAATCATGAAACAATTTGATACAGGGTCCAACATGCTGCATCGCATCATATTATCACAAAAGCATGACAGTGAAAAAACTGGACTGGGATACGTTGATACTAACGAAGTATCAGCCAAACCAACCAAGTTTGTTGTGTCTAAGAAAGTAGACACCCCTAAGCCGCAAGTGGCGTCTAAGATGACGCAAAAAGCGCCCCCTTCCTCACGCCCCACTTCTTCATATCATGTGAAATATAACGTTGTACCATATAGATATGAAAAGAGAAGAACAATGCATACACGAAATACATATCATCCACGCACTACGCACACACACACAAGGACATATCAAAAGCTTCCTTCATTCAATGAGTATAGAGGAGTCCTTGGGCAAAGGCCCAAAGTGCATGCACCACATGTCTATTATATTGCACCTTCATCTACATTCTTTCCATTTGGTATACCGAGAAGGATCACCCAAGTATGGGTACTGAAAGGTACCTTTACCAAAAGGTGATTAACTAACTTGAAAGGACCCAAAATTAAAAGGGTACCTAAATCACCTTTTCACATTGCAGGGAGACCACACTTCGAAAGACATATCAATAAAGTGGTTCCTTGCCAGTGCTTGCTCGACGCACATGACAGGTGACTTGAGCTTGTTCTCCAAATTAAAGAAGGTCACAAAAGGCGGATCCGTGACCTTTGGAGACAACAATGAAGGCAAGATCATTGGAAAAGGTACGATTGGTAATCCGAACACACTCCAAATCTCCAACGTATTTTTGGTAAGCAACTTATCCTACAATCTTCTTAGCATTTCTCAGTTTGTTGACAATGGTTTTAATGTGTGTTTTACTCACCCTTATTGCAACATAATAAATAAAAATGGAGAAATCGTTTTAAAAGGAAAACGAGAAGGCAATAGTTTTACGCTATCTATGGATGATGTAGTAGACGCTAAAGTTAAGTGTTTTATGTCAAATGAACCCAATGTGAATTTATGGCATAGACGTTTAGGACACATTGGCATTTCCACACTAGAAAAAATACAACGAAAGAACCTAATACGGGGATTGCCTACGCTTGATTTAGACAACTTTCAGTTGTGTGAATCTTGCATAAAAGGCAAACAAACACGTGAGTCACTTAAGCCGAAAAATGAAATAAGCACGACTAGAATATTAGAACTATTGCATATCGATTTGTTTGGTCCTAGTCGCACTACAAGCCTTGGTGGGCGTCACTATGCATGCGTAATTGTTGATGACTTTTCTCGTTATACTTGGACTTTATTTCTTGCACATAAGGATGATAGCGCCGTTGAGATTGCTAAATTAATTAAACAACTTGAAAATCAATACGGTGTAAATGTGAAAAGGATAAGAAGCGATAGAGGCGGTGAGTTTAAAAACAAAGAGATGATTTCGTTTTGTGAAGAAAAAGGAATTAAGTATGAATTTTCGCCACCTAGAACTCCACAACTAAATGGAGTAGTAGAAAGAAAGAATCGTACATTACAAGAAATCGCTAGAACTATGCTTTGCGAAAACAAATTGCCTAGATTTCTGTGGGCGGAAGCCGTAAATTGTGCATGCTATATTGTAAATCGCCTATCTATAAGAAAGAAAATAAATAAGACGCCTTATGATATTTTGAATGATCGCATGCCTAAGATTGACTATTTTCGCGTGTTTGGATGCAAATGTTTTGTCTTGAATACAAAAGATAATTTAGATAAATTTGAATCCAAATCAATTGAGTGCATTTTTGTTGGATATTCTACAAATTCAAAGGCATATAGATGTTATGATCCTCTCACTAGAAAAATTATAGAATCTATTCATGTTAAATTCAATGAATTTGGTGAGAATGATAAAGATAAGGAATATGACGATGATTTTGAATTGAAACCCGTTTTGAATGAAGATAATGATTCTTTTGATATGCATGATATGAATGAGACACTAGAAATGCATGATCATATAGAAATGCATGATAACTTAGAAAATAATCAACCAAGATGGCATAGAGATCACCCACATGATCTCATCATAGGTGACCTCACTCACGGTGTGCGACCACGTAGAAGAATCACTTCGGATGAAATAAATGAATTTCATGCTATGATTTCTGAAATTGAGCCCAAAAATGTGCATGATGCTTTTAGTGATTCATCTTGGATTGATGCTATGCATGACGAACTTAATCAATTCGTTAGAAATGATGTATGGGATTTAGTGCCACGACCACAAGATAAGACTATTATAGGCACAAAGTGGGTATTTAGGAATAAAATGAATGAAGAAGGAAAGGTTGTTAGAAATAAAGCGAGTGTTGCTTTGTCCACTACTGAGGCTGAGTACATGGCTCTTAGCCTTTGCTGCACACAGTTGTTGTGGATAAAACAACAACTTTCGGACTTTGGAATTACCGTAAATAAAATTCCTATATATTGTGATAGTATGAGTGCAATAAATTTGTCTAAGAACCCCGTGTTACATTCTAAGGCTAAGCATATAGAAGTACGCTATCACTTTCTTCGTGATCACGTTAACAATGGTAATATTGTCATAGATCACGTACGCACAGAATCACAAGTAGCGGATATATTTACAAACGCCTTAAATCAAGCCACATATGAATCTCTTCGCTCTAAATTAGGCATGATTCCCGTTGATATGATTTGATTTGACATTATTTGATTTTCTTTCCGTTTTGACAGGAATCTTTTGATTTACTTTCCAAAATAAAGGGGGAGAGAAAAGCATGATTTAATGGGGAGAGATAGAGAGACACTGATTGATCTTAATTGCACAAATCAAGGGGGAGCCGGATTTTAAATTTGAAATTCAAATTTCAAATTTGCGCACAATTAAAGGGGGAGAGATAGCATTTAAATCATGTACACAAGTTATTTTGAAAATCATCAAAAGGGGGAGATTGTAGAGATAAGGGGGTTTGAGTGATTTCAAAATAAGTGACTTAAATGTATATATATATATATAAACGTGCACAATATATATATATATACGTGTACATGAATGCATGATATCTTGTCATTACTTGCCTTATTTAGCTTATATATTATGTTGCCGTACTAACGAGCCATGAAGCATTAAAGCTTACATCATATGGCAAACATTTGTTGTGTTTATACTATTTTCAGGTGCCACCATTCATGAACTAAACTAGTTCATTAAGTGAATTACTTAGTTTGATAAACTAAGTAGTTCATTAAAGGAAGCTACATTTGGAAAAGACACAAAGACAACAAGGCTAAGGAAGGAAAGTCTTCTCCTCCTCCCCATCCTTTAATGCACACGCATATACACATATATATCACATATATTTTCAGATTTGTTTTATAAAGGCACATACACATGTATTCCAACGTACTACCGACACGTTATGTATTTTACGTATATATGTTAACATCACACCACTATACTTAACTCATAATTATGAGTACATTCAGGTCTTATATCATATGATATAAGATATGGTGATGGCAAATTAAATACGACACGATAAAAGGTTCTAAAACAAAATTTGTCGTATCGGGCGAATACCGAAACTTCGCCAACGTGTCACGTACTTGCCATAAATAAATGGCCAGCCCCTATACTTCAAAAATCATAAATAATTTCGTGCACATGACCATATGTTCAGCCAAAAATACTTTCCATGTTGGCACACACAAATTACTCCACATTAAGGCCAAAATGTGAAGATTCCAAGTTTAATTTTGTCACATGCTAATGGTACCACTTTAAACCAGCCAAGTGCTGAGATTTAAAGTATATATTATATATATTATGTATAACATAATATATATAACATGTGCAAAAGTTGGAATTTAAATTAGAGAAAAATCGGGTAATCGATAAATATCGAAAATTCGGTTTTCTACGCACATAACATGGAACGTTTTTCTTGTACACCATGTGACACGTATCTAGACACATTTTACATATGATATACATCTTAAAGTGTTCTAGAAAATTAAATTAAGGGCTGATTGGAATATTACATGTGTGTATTATTAAATGTGCACTATTTTATAAAGTTAGCAAAAATAAAATTCAGCACATGTCAAACACATTACCAACGCCTATAACAGCTGAATTGGAGCATATGTGGAGCCATGTTGGCATATTGATTGGTCAAGAATCAATTAAACAAAGTTGGTGACCTAAAGGAAGGAGCTACAAAAGGTAACATTTCAAACTATGTCACATAAATGACACATGCTAAAATTCAGCATGTATGTTGTATTATGGCCAAAATTTTTAGTTAAAAATGCAGATATTTTGTGACTTGAATCATGAGGATTAATTGAGGATGTTATGGAAATGATTTGAATATTATGTAAAATAATAAAGTGTGATATTCTACATTTCACACATGCTGAAATTTTTCAGCATGTGTGAAGACATGGTGTGGCCGAATTCTTAAGCTTATTTGTGTCTAAGTTCATTTCTTAATTGGTAGCAATACCTACCATAAGTTATTGATTTATTTTTATGATGAAAATTCAAAGAAAAATGGTAATGATTTGAACTTTATCCCCATGATGCACATGCTGAAAATTTAGCATGGCAAGAATGTTATTGCCGAAATTTTAAGCATAGATTTGGAAGACTTTCTTTGTCTTGAAATTTATGATGTATCTCTTGGTTTATGGAATGATTTTATGATTGATTTTTGGCATATGTTAAAGTGTATATCTCAGATTTTTTCCATGTCATCATGATGACAATGTTGAACCAATAAGGAGGTGTCAAGTAAGCGAAGACTAAATGATCATCCAATAAGAAGATGCCAAGTAAGCAAGGCCTTGTCACAATGATGTCTTACACTCTCTCAAGGACTTAAAAGATAATTTTCAAGAGGGGTAGTCAACTAAGGGGGGACGGCCTGCAGCATTAAAAAGGAAAAGAAGAGAGCAAACAAAACAAGGCCAAGCATCGCAATTCAAAGAGATCAAAAAGCCTAGCTCTTCTTCTCCTACATCTTCTTTCTTTCTCTTTTCTTGTAAAGCCTATTGTATTCATATTCTTTCAATCTTGAATAGGCTTGATATAAACCACCATTCATATATCTTTGTAAAAGATTGATCAATGTGTGATCAATCTTCATTCTTGCGAGGTGGTGGTGTTCGTGCAAATTGTACTTGTCATACAAGGTTTGTAAAGGGTTGGAGTTAAGGTGTAACTCTATCAACCCTGCGGTAAGGTAAACTGCGTGTGTGTGATTAGTGTGAACCAAGGAAGGTGTTCCTTGAAGACTGGAGTAGGTTATTTATAACAGAACCAGTATAAAATTCTTGGTGCCATTTACTTTCTGCATTTACTTTTCAGTTACTGCATTGTTTACTCTTCGTGTTCGTATTCGTAAAAATAGTAAATGATTTTTAAAAATCCCGAAAATTTCCAGAAATATACCTACACGTTCTAGAGTTAATTTGGCACAAGTTTCAACCCTTTTGGATAAGTATAAGTCGATCAAACATCAAAAGTTCTGAGACTAGTGCAGTCTGAATTTCAGACTTGCAAAGGTTGAGACTTTGATTGTGGTTGACCTACATCCCAAAATAATTTTGCAAAACTGTTTCAACCCAATTAAATATAGTATATAAGGAGTTAGTGGTTAAATTTTCAGAGCATTTGGACATACACAAAAATAGGAATTAAGTTTTCAAAACCATCTACCGTTTCTGGCAGATTCGCACAATCTGATTGCCAACGGTTTTTGAAGGGGTTAAAGGTTGAATTTTAATTTGAAATTTTTAGGGGACCCTCATAACATCTGAGGCTAAGTTATCTCAAAATTTCATAATTTTTGGAGACCTCTAACCTGGTTTTAAAAACGTTTTAAAACAGGTCCTGAAAACAGAATCTGTTTTCAGAAGTTGAATTGGTTAGGTTTAAAGAAATTTTAAAAACCACACTTTCCGCACCACCTATTCAACCCCCTCCCCCTTCTAGTGGTGCCTTTCAGATCCTACAGAAGGTACTACTGCTCGAAGTTGGCCAGACATTGATGATTTCGAAGAACCTCTCCACCAATGTAAAAGATGTGCTTTGATTGTGCTTGACTATGGCATTGGACCCGAGAATGTTATCGAGATATCCATCCATAAAGGCCGAATGGTTGAACAATGCAGGAAGACATGGTCTTGATGATCATGCTGTTGTCGACAAAAAATACATTGTGATGGAATTGAGGTGGTCCAGCGGCGCAAGTTATTTACCATCGGCAGGGAGCTGTTCCATAATTGCCATAAGAATATTTTTTGGCCTGGAGGGGAAGATTTCCACCAAATGTAACTGTATTCAACTTTGCGAGGTTCTTGGGCAGCGATTTGCAAATAGGCTGAACGTATAGTAAATTGGCCATTTGAATCCGGATCCAATGGAGCATGCCATGCGTCCTTGTAGTGTGTAGCTCCATATACGCATTAACTTTACAAATATGCTTCCATGTAGAAGAGTCATAAATGTGTGAATAGACTAAGGAGCGGTGGTCGTACTTGGCCCTGCTGAATTCGAACCATAGCGTGTTTGATTGGAAATATTTCCACCAAAGTTGACAGTCATATGATTTTTGCACATGTTAAAGACTCCGAATTCCGAGCCCTCTAACTTCAACATCCCGACATACTGAGGGCCAAGATTGCTAGTGGTGCCTACCGTTCCAGAGAAAGACTGCCATTTTGCGACTCAGAGTATTTATAACCCCTGTTGGTAACTTGAGCTGGCTATAAGATGAGTTGGGATTGTGTTGAGCACATATTTAAGAAGCACTAGACGACCCGCCATTGAAAGCAACTTTGTCGAACCATGAGAACAATTTAGAATCAAAATGATGAAGCAAGGGGATACACTACCTGGCTCTGTTGATGCCCTTGTACAAATACGAGCCTAAATATTTAATGGGTAAAGACGTTGAGCGCATACCCATGGCCTTAGCGCGTTATGAGATGAGGCTCCTTGGCTTAGAACAAGTAGACTTTTGCTGCAATTTACTAGTTGGTCCGATGCATGTTGGTATTCATCTAAAAAGCTTCGAAAACGGTCTAGATTTCGCGCGGACCCGTTTAAGAAGATTAGGAGATCATCAGCAAATCCTAAATGCGATACACATTGCACAAGGCTGTGTTAAATCCCAAAATATATTCCGTTTGAACATGACGTTTTAGAACTCTTGAGAAACCTTCAGAAGATGGGATAAACAACAACAGCGATAAGGGATCACCTTGTTTGACTCCTTGGCCAAGAGCGAAAGAATCAGTCAACGCACTATTGAGAAGAATAGAGCAATTGGTCATACTAAAGTTGTTTATGAGGATCCTGACTGTTGTACCCCAACGACCATATACTTGAAACTATGATTTAGTGACGGAATGAAAACAATGATTTCTTTAGTGCATGTTACTTACGCCAACTTAGCACTCATTACTTAAATACTATTGTGAGGGATACTAAATAATTATAAAAGGGGATGTCACAAGGTATTGTGATACTTTATGAATTTCGGCCAAGAGGCCTTGATCAACCATAAAACAATTTCATTTCATAAGAATGTAAGCCTAATTGATCCTTACAAAGCAAGATTAAAATCATATTAGATAAAATAAATAATAGTATAAATTATATAAATGTGGGATTGGATAAATGTGAAATGACCAAAACACCCCCAAGAGCCCCAAAATTTCGGCCAAGCAATGGAGGGATCTAGAATCCTCTCCATTGTTCCACTATTTAAATATCTAAACTAAAATATCTAATTAGTTATAAATAAAACAATAAAATAATTTAAGCATGCAATAAAAGAAAGGGCTAGTGTGTAAGAAAAGCAAGGCCTAGATCCTCTTTGCCCTTCTCTCATGCACAGTCGGCTGCCCCTCCCCTTACACCCCTAGTTCTTTTTATTTTGCAAGGCAACATCATTTCCATCTTATCTTGAACATTTCTCCAAGAAAGCTTCTATTAAACACTTAGAAAATTTCCATCTTCCTTCCACTACAAAACTTTCGGCCAACACCTGAAGAATAGGAGGTTCAACTCCATCTTCTTCTTCAAGCTCAAGGAGCCTCTAGGTAAGTCCCATTTCAAAGTTCCTAAGTAGATATTCATACATAATAGTGAAGCTCACAAGTATGCTTTTATTCACCCCAACCGTGGCCTCCATGTTCAAATAGGTGAAAGTCTTCAACTCTCTTAGGTGGTGCTATCTTGCTACACTTGAAGCTCCATTCCAAGGCTACTTTGGTAAGATGTTTTAGCCTCAATTAAAGCTCTTTTTTCACTATTGAAGGAAGACTAACCTTCTCCCTCCCTCATCTTCAAAACCGTATGTCAAGGGTGAAGGAAGAGGAGGATTCCAACTCAACTCACTCCATAACCAAGCTAAGACAAGAACTTTAACTTGAAGAGGCAAGTATACACTAATCTCTCATGATTTACTTAAAGAGTTAGTGGCTTGAATGATTAGAAGTTCTTAAGATATGATCTTTAGTTGAATATCTTAAGTAAAAGATTATATGTTAGTGATTCCTTAAGAACAATGCATTGCATGTGATTTATTCTTTCAAAGATGGAGTCTTTTCTTACATGAAATATGGAATGAGGCTGATTTAGAGTGAAATAAGGTTTACCTAAGTAAGTCTAGACAAGATTAACTCATGGTTGTAACATGAAAGGTCCTAGGAAAGCATGCATGTGAAAGATAGGAGTTTTATGAAGTTGTTTGTAAGATTAGCTTAGGATGACTCTTGAATGTGATTGCATGCTTGGAAATATGTTGCAAAATGTGGTCAAGGCACCACATATGTTTCGGCCTAAAGGATGGAAAAGAAGGTGAATATTGACTTAAGGATGAACACTTGTTTTAGTGCATATATGATACTTGCTTTGCTTATTATGTACAAACTGTTTGGTACAAGGCAAAAGTGACCTTATAATGAGCATGAAATCTGGATATCCATGTTACAAAGAAGTATAAGTGGAAAACCAATAATCTATTTCATAAGAACAAGAGGTGTAGGGAACATTTGACTTGAATAAAGGATAAAACATCAAACTACTGGAACCGGGCAGAATGGAGTAATGTTTTCATTAGCTTAAAAGAGGACCTTGTAAACCTCCAATAAACCTGATTTTTGGTGTAAAGTTATCCTTATGAGTGTAGTACAAGTGAGAGTTGGAATTTTGGTAAAATAAGCTAGCGGATTATATTTAAGATATTATGCGGTAAAACTGCTCTAGTTGAAAATTCTGGAGCCGGGCAGAATTAAACATGGGATTCAACGGCTTAAAAGAGGACCTTGTAGACCTTCAATAGATCTGATTGTTGGCACAAAGCTAGCCCCATGTGCATAGCAGAGATAAGAGTTGGAATTTTGTTAAAATAAACTATGGTTAATTCTTAATAAAATATTTAGTAAAAACTGCTCAGACTGAAAAATCCGAAGCAGAGCAGAACTGTACCTCCATTTGATTGGCTTAAAAAGGGGCCTTGTAGATGTTCAATAAAGTTGATTTTTGGCATGATAACAATACTAGGCGTGCAGTGAGTACCCAAGATGGAATTTTGTTAAAACAAGTTGTGGATTATTTTTAATGATTTAATTAGTAACACTGCTCAATTGAAATTACTGGAACAGAGTAGAAATTAAGTAACGAGTTAATGGACTCAAAAACGAATCTCAGGAATATGCAAATGGGCTAATTTTTGGTAGGATGCTAGCCTTACATGTTTACCACTTGTAGCTAGAATTTCGGAAAAAGAAATCATGGTTTTGCCACAACTGAATTTTTAGTAAAATGGGCCAGTCCAGTTTCAGCATATGGCCCACTTCAGAAAAATGATTAAATGAACCCTTTAAGGTCGTTAGATTGATCCAGAAATTTTATCGTAATCACTTAAGACATAAAGGAGTAAGACCATGTAAATTAATCCGGTTGGTCTTAACGTTTTGATGGGTAATTACAAATATAAAGTGGATGTACTAAAACTTGAAATTGGGCTGAACAGAGGATTAATTTAAGAAGGCTCAATTTGGAGGATATGGACCTCTATACACATTTTGGGCTTATAAGGGTTAAGCCTTAGGGTGTTTTCAGGTTATGATCCAAATAATGAAGATTTTAAGGTCTCACAAGCCTAGTTAGCCGCCTATAAGCATAAAATAGGAAATTTGGAAATTCTTAGTTCCAAAAATCATGCTTGTGACAAGTTATAAGAAATGCTTATGATTATTCACGTCATGACTTGCATTGCATATCATTCCATGTATCATGCATGTCCATATGCCACATGAATTTAATTTTTATGAATTTTATGCAAGCAAGTCTTTCAAGTAAAAATGTTTTCTGCTATGCATGAAAAGTTTTTATGGTCCCATGTTCTAAAGAAAGTTTCATGATTTCCTTTGCCGGCTAAGCATGCGCCTAACCCGACTCCAGACCTGGGGTTAATTGGTCTGTTACAGGTTCTGTACCATTCAGATCCGGGGTTAATTGATCTGATACATGTTCTGGACCTGTTCAGATCCGAGGTAAATTCATCTGATATATGTTCTGGACCTACTCAGATCTGGGGTTAATTGATCTGATACATGTTCTGGACCCACTCAGATCCGGGGTTAATTGATCTGACACCCTGTTTTTATGACATGTTAGTTATGGGACCAAACGGATGTTTTGACACGGCATGACATCATGCATTGCATTTTGCATAATCCATGAGCACGCTAACATGTTGTATGTTATGGTTAATGACTATTAAGACATTATTTGTATAGTCTATCTAGATTTATGCTTAGGCTAAATCATCAAACAAATTCAGGAATGAAGACCAGGTATGAGTTATTATTTGAAGTCTTCGGGTCATTACATTCATGTTATAATTCTTTATGTATTTCATGATAGTTTATTGTATTCTTGCTAGGTGATTTTTATCACTCACACTTTTATTTTTCCCAGAGCCAGATAATGCTAACATTGAGTGGATCGAGGATGAACGAGGGTACCATATCCGTAGGCGAAGAAATATGGAGGAAGCAAACCTTAAGGACTTTTGTGCAGACATGATGTTTGTATTATGAACAATGTTTGAACTTCCTGAATTTCGGTTATGTTATTTTATGGGAATACTACTTTTGGGATTTTAGTATTTTCGTAATGCATGTTTATTTTGGAAAGTTTTAATTCTGCCTAAATTTTACTACCATATTAAATGTTAGCATGGGAGTCCATGGCTTATGTTATGGATTATCGCATGTTATGCATGACGCTTTGTACTCTCCTTAGTGAAGTACGACAGTTGCACCGTATTCAGACGAGGTCCGGGTGCGGGCGCTACAGGTGGTATCAGAGCCCAGGCTATAGATTTCGGGCAGAACGTAGAACTAAGTTATGATCTTAGCAACCTAAGTTTGATCCTAGACCTAAGTCATGATCTTAGATGAGTGATGGCCTTAGACTGGGACCACTTAGACTGAGTCTAGGATGCAACTTAATAATTCATCCTGATTTATGTAAGCTAGGTCTATAACGGAAGACATGCCCTTCCCTTATTTAAATTTTCAAATTATGGTCCTTAGTCAAAATGAATTAGTTTTATTCCGAGATTCTAAATAAAAATCAAACCCCATAGTGCAGATGGTGAGACCACGTGGCAGACCTCCGAGAGCACAACCAGCTGCTCAGGAGCCCATCCCTTCACCACCAGCTCAGGTCCCGCCGCCACCCCATCCGGACCAGTATCCTCCTGGGCAGAATAATCTACCACCAGCACCGCAGGCACCGGTTCCTCCGGTCATCCCCGACATGAATACTTTTCAGGCTTTCTGCCAGGTTGTCACGCAGATACGGCAAGGTCTAATTCATCGGAATGCTCCCCCTCATCCACACCAGCCGGTAAGAGATGCCCAGTATTACTTTGAGAAGCTCAAGAGGGCTAATGTGCCACCTTTTAAGGGAAAGCCAGACCCAGATACCGCGGAAAAGTGGTTAGATGAAGTTGAAAACTGCTTTGAGTTAATTCAAGCCCTAGAAGAGATGAAAGCTCAAGCCATCATACCTTTCCTGATCAGTGAAGTAAATCAATGGTGGAAGACGAATCTGCAACCTTTGCCCAGACCGATTTCCTGGGAAAGATTTTTGCAAGAATTTCACAAGTTTTATATCCCTCCATCGGTCAAGCTGCAAAAGAGGCATGAGTTTGAATCTCTGAAGCAAGAGCCAGGCATGACAGTAGCTGAGTACGCAAATAAGTTCATTGCACTAGGAAGGTTTCAGCCTGTCACCATGAATGACGAAGAAACAAAAATGCTGAAATTTGAAAGAGGCCTGAATCCAAGAATCAGGACGTGGTTAGTGAATGTAAATCCTACCAATTTTGGAGCACTCTTAGACGCATGTTATCGGATTGAGAGAGACATTATATGATGAGATGATGTGGGACAAAAACGAGAAAGACAAGGGACCGGAAATGAGAAGTACAGAAAGGTGGCTAAAAAGAATTTCAAAGGGTCAGTTCGAGAGGGACAATCTCAAGGGCAGAATCAGCGCCGCCAGCAATCCCAAAATAATCAGCAGAAGAATCAGACTCCATCTCAGCAGCCAGCGATACCAGTATGCCATCAGTGCCAAAAGAGGCATATGCGCGAGTGTAGATGGAAGACGGGTAAATGTTTTGGATGCAGCAAGGATGGTCACCTGATTAAAGATTGTCCAGAAAAAGGAGCGCAGCAACAACAGCAGCCCAAGAACCAACGGCCACGAGCTAATGCAAAGGTGCACACCATGACAGATACTGACGTTGAGGAGACTGCTAACGTAGTGACTGGTAAGATTTAAAAGTTTTATGTCTTCCATACGTTTTACTTATACATGCATATTATATTTCTTAGCAAAATGTGCATGGTTCAGGAACCATCTTAGTGTGTAGCATACCCGCAAATGTGTTGTTTGACAGTGGCGCCATCCACTCATTTATTTCAAGAATGTTTGCTAAGAATCTCGACCATAATCCAGTCAAACTAGAATCACACTATAGAGTACAAGCAGCTGGTGACCAGGTGCTTGTTTCCCATCACATCTTCAAGAATTGTGCGCTCGAGTTTAATGATCAGCGGTTTGAGGACAATTTGATCCCCATATCTATGAGTGATTTTGACGTGATACTCGGAACGGATTGAATCTCAAAGAATCATGCTGTAGTAGGCAAGTTATAATTAAGAACCCGACCCAAGAGGAAGTGTCATTCCAAGGAGGAGCTAAGTTAAAGAAACCATCCCAAAAAGTTTTTGTTAACACAGATCGAGCCAGCCGAGCATTAAGAAAAGGTCATGAAGGATTCTTTGTCTATGCCATGAGTGTTGAGCAAGCAAGCCCTACCCTTTCACAAGTTCCAATTGTCAATGAATACCCTGATGTGTTTCTTGACGATTTGCTTAGACTACATCCTGATCGCGACATTGCTTTCGAAATAAACCTTATTCCAGGAGCTGAACCCATATCAAAACCCCTTATAGAATGGCACCTGCAGAACTAAAGGAGCTAAAGGAGCAGCTACACGAACTGTTAGAAAAGAAACTTATTCGCCCTAGTGTTTCACCATGGGGTGCTCCGGTGCTATTCGTAAATAAGAAAGATGTAAGTATGCATTTATGCATCGACTACCGGGAGCTCAACAAAATCACCATAAAGAACAAGTACACATTGCCCCGGATTGATGACTTATTCGATCAGCTCAGGGTATGTAACTAATAAGCTTTAGTTGATTAAGATATAAATCTTTTCAAACCCTATCTAAAGTATCTTAATGCAGGGATCTCGAATCTTTAGTAAAATTGACCTGCGATCCAGATACTTTAAACTGAATATTAAGGCGGAATATGTCCCTAAGACTGCTTTCAGAATCTGCTATGGACACTATGAATTCTTAGTCATGCCCTTTGGTTTGACCAATGCCCCTGCCGCCTTTATGGATCTCATGAATCGAATCTTTCAAGACCAGTTAAACAAGTTCGTAGTGGTCTTCATAGACGACATCTTGATTTATTCACCCGACGAAGAGACTCACGCAGGCCATCTGAAGACAGTCCTAAATATTCTAAGAGCAAGACAGTTGTATGCCAAGTTTATCAAATGCGAATTTTGGCTGCAAAGTGTATCCTTTCTAGGCCATGTTATTTCGGAAAAATTCAGTGGATCCCAAGAAAATTGAAGCTATCACGGAATGGCCCAGACCAACAAATGTTACGGAAGTGAGAAGTTTCCTTGGACTAGCCGGGTACTACCGGAAGTTTGTTGAGGGATTCTCGAGGATAGCTATCCCCCTCACCAGGTTGACCCAAAAGAAGACTAAGTTTGAGTGGAGCGCCGACTGTGAAAAGAGTTTCTCGGAGCTAAAAGAAAAGTTGACGTCCGCTCCTATACTAGCTCAACCCACCCATGGTGAGAAGTACGTAGTGTACAGCGATGTTTCGAAGAATGGTCTCGGATGTGTTATTATGCAGAATGACAAAGTGATAGCTTATGCATCCCGGCACTTGAAGCCATTTGAGCAAAACTACCCTGTCCATGATCTTGAACTTGCCGCAGTGGTTTTTGCATTGAAGATATGGAGGAACTACTTGTGTGGTGAGAAGTGTGAAATCTATATAGACCACAAGAGCCTAAAGTACCTCTTTACCCAGAAGGAGCTCAATATGTGGCAGCGCAGATGGCTGGAGTTGATAAAAGATTACGACCTTTCCATTCAATATCATCCGGGAAAAGCTAACAAAGTCGCTGATACGTTAAGTCGAAAAACAAGTCACCCACGACAACCGCCCCTTCAGCGAGACATGGAAGAGTTTGGTTTAGAAGAAGTGGATTCGGTGGATGAAGTCCTCGCCAAGTTAGTTCTTGTTCCTTCATTGATTGATAAGATCAAAGAGGCTCAAGGGAATGATGAGGCTTTAAGAAAAATCAAGGAAAGGATGAAAGATAAGCCACGAGATGACTTTGAAGTACGCAGTGATGGCAGCTTATGGTATCGAGGACGGTTATGTGTTCCCGAAAACAAAGAGATTAAAGATGAAGTTTTGTTGGAAGCTCATAATTCTTGATTATCTATACACCCTAGAGCTAATAAGATGCATCAAGACCTCAAGCAAAAGTTTTGCTGGCATGGTATGAATAATCAGATAGCAGAATTCGTTGAACGATGTTTAACATGTCAAAGAGTAAAAGCTGAACACCAAAGACCCGCTGGATTATTACAACCCTTAGAAGTGTCGGAATGGGAGTGGGACCATGTCACCATGGACTTTGTGACCGATCTACCCAAGACTAAGTATGAGAAAGATGCTATATGGGTCATTGTGGATCGTTTGACTAAGTCGGCCCACTTTTTGGCTATGACGACTAAGGCATCTATAGAGAAGTTGGCCTCGATGTATATTGACCAGATCGTTTGTTTGCATGGGGTGCCTATAAGTATTGTATGCGACAGCGATTCCTGTTTTACTTCGAGATTTTGGACAGCCTCTCAAAAGGCAATGGGCACAGAGATTAGAATGAGTTCCGTATTTCATCTTCAAACAGATGGCCAATCAGAAAGAAAATCCAAACCCTTGAAGATATGCTTCGCCCTTGCATTCATGATTTTGTAGGAAGCTGGGATAAAAGCCTTAAGCTCGTTGAGTTTTCTTACAATAATAGCTTCCACAGATCCATCGGAATGGCACCCTACGAGGCATTGTATGGACAAAAATGTCGATCCCCACTCTATTGGGACGAGATTGGAGACAAGATGTACACAGGACCCGACATTGTTGAGCGAACGCGAGAAAAGGTCAAGATGGTTCAACAAAGACTGAAAGCGGCACAAGACAGAACCAAGATATGGGCTAATGAAAGGAGAAGACCCTTAGAATTTCAAGAAGGAGAGAAAGTTTTCCTAAAGGTCTCTCCGACCAAAGGAGTCAAAAGGTTTGGCATCGAAGGCAAGTTCAGCCCAAGATTCATTGGACCGTATGAGGTATTAGAAAGGGTGGGCGAAGTTGCGTATCGTTTTGTGTTACCACCATCTCTTTTCCAGTTACATGATGTATTTCATGTTTCTCAACTTCGCCGATATGTATATGATCCTAGCCACATCCTTGAAGATCAACAGTTGAAAGTTGAAGAAGATGTAACTTATGAAGAGGAACCCTTAAGGATAGTTGATCGGAAAGAGAAGGCATTGAGAAAGAGATCCATACCCATGGTGAAGGTACAATGGAAGCATCATTCGGAAGAAGAAGCAACATGGGAAACGGAGGAAGATATGAGGAGTATACCCCCACCTTTTTGACTAGCTTCTTTCGAGGACGAAACTTATGATAAGGGGGGAGGATGTTGTACTCCAACGACTATGTACTTGAAACTATGATTTAGTGACGAAATGAAAACAATGATTTCCTTAGTGCATGTTACTTACGCCAACTTAGCACTCTTTACTTAAATACTTTTGTGATGGATACTAAATAATTATAAAAAGGGATGTCACAAGGTATTGTGATACCTTATGAATTTCGGCCTAGATGCCTTGATCAACCATAAAACAATTTCATTTCAAAAGAATGTAAGCCTAATTGATCCTCACAAAGCAAGATTAAAATCATATTAGATAAAATAAATAATAGTATAAATTATATAAATGTGGGATTGGATACATGTGAAATGACCAAAACACCCCCAAGAGCCCCAAAATTTCGTCCAAGCAATGGAGGGATCTAGAATCCTCTCCATTGTTCCACTATTTAAATATCTAAACTAAAATATCTAATTATTTATAAATAAAACAATAAAATAATTTAAGCATGCAAGAAAAGAAAGGGCTAGTGTGTAAGAGAAGCAAGGCCTAGATCCTCTTTTCCCTTCTCCCATGCACAGCGGGCTGCCCCTCCCCTTACACCCCTAGTTCTTTTTATTTTGCAAGGCAACATCATTTCCATCTTATCTTGAACATTTATCCAAGAATGCTTATACTAAACACTTAGAAAATTTCCATCTTCCTTCCACTACCAAATTTTCGGCCAACACCTCAAGAATAGGAGGTTCAACTCCATCTTCTTCTTCAAGCTCAAGGAGCCTCTAGGTAAGTCCCATTTCAAAGTTCCTAAGTAGATATTCATACATAATAGTGAAGCTCAAAGTATGCTTTTATTCACCCCAACTGTGGCCTCTATGTTCAAATATGTGAAAGTCTTAAACTCTCTTAGGTGGTGCTATCTTGCTACACTTGAAGCTCCATTCCAAGACTACTTTGGTAAGATGTTTTAGCCTCAATTAAAACTCTATTTTCACTATTGAAGGAAGACTAACCTTCTCCCTCCCTCATCTTCAAAACCGTATGTCAAGGGTGAAGGAAGAGGAGGATTCCAACTCAACTCACTCCATAACCAAGCTAAGACAAGAACTTTAGCTTGAAGAGGCAAGTATACACTAATCTCTCATGATTTACTTAAAGAGTTAGTGGCTTGAATGATTAGAAGTTCTTAAGATATGATCTTTAGTTGAATATCTTAAGTTTAAGATTATATTTTAGTGATTCCTTAAGAACAATGCCTTGCATGTGATTTATTCTTTCAAAGATGGAGTCTTTTCTTACATGCAATATGGAATGAGGCTGATTTAGAGTCAAATAAGGTTTACCTAAGTAAGTCTAGACAAGATTAACTCATGGTTGTAACATGAAAGGTCTTAAGAAAGCATGCATGTGAAAGATAGGAGTTTTATGAAGTTGTTTGTAAGATTAGGTTAAGATGACTCTTGAATGTGATTGCATGCTTGGAAATATGTTGTAAAATGTGGTCAAGGCACCACATATGTTTCGGCCTAAAGGATGGAAAAGAAGGTGAATATTGACTTAAGGATGAACACTTGTTTTAGTGCATATATGATACTTGCTTTGCTTATTATGTACCAACTGTTTGGTACAAGGCAAAAGTAACCTTATAATGAGCATGAAATCTGGATATCCATGTTACAAAGAAGTGTAAGTGGAAACCAATAATCTATTTCATAAGAACAAGAGGTGTAGGGAACATTTGACTTGAATAAAGGATAAAACATCAAACTAGTGGAACCGGACAGAATAGAGTAACGTTTTCATTGGCTTAAAAGAGGACCTTGAAGACCTCCAATAAACCTGATTTTTGGTACAATGTTAGACTTATGACTTTAGTACAAGTGAGAGTTGGAATTTTGGTAAAATAAGCTACGGATTATATATAAGAAATTATGCGGTAAAACTGCCCCAGTTGAAAATTCTGGAGCTGGGCAGAATCGAACACGGGTTTCAACGGCTTAAAAGAGGACCTTGTAGACCTTCGATAGATATGATTTTTGGCACAAAGCTAGCCCCATGTGTATATCAGAGATAAGAGTTGGAATTTTGTTAAAATAAACTATGGTTAATTCTTAATAAAATATTTAGTAAAAACTGCTCAGACTGAAAAGTCTGAAGCAGAGCAGAACTGTACCTCCTTTTGATTGACTTAAAAAGGAGCCTTGTAGATGTTCAATAAATTTGATTTTTTTCATGATAACAATACTAGGCGTGAAGTGAGTACCCAAGCTGGAATTATGGCAAAACAAGTTGTGGATTATTTTTAATGATTTAATTAGTAACACTGCTCAATTGAAATTACTGGAACAGAGCAGAAATTAAGTAACGAGTTAATGGACTCAAAAATAAATCTTAGGAACATGAAAATGGGCTAATTTTCGGTAGGATGCTAGCCTTGCATGTTTATGACTTGCGTGAGTTAGAATTTCAGAAAAGGAAATCATGGTTTTGCCACAATTGAATTTTTAGTAAAATGGGCCAGTCCAGTTTCAGCATATGACCCACTTCAGAAAAATGATTAAATGAACCCTTTAAGGTCGTTAGATTGATCCGGAAATTTTATCGTAATCACTTAAGACATAAAGGAGTAAGACCATGTAAATTAATCCGGTTGGTCTTAACGTTTTGATGGGTAATTACAAATATAAAGTGGATGTACTAAAACTTGAAATTGGGCTGAACAGAGGATTAATTTAAGAAGGCTCAATTTGGAGGATATGGACCTCTATACACATTTTGGGCTTATAAGGGTTAAGCCTTAGGGTGTTTTCAGGTTATGATCCAAATAATGAAGATTTTAAGGCTCATAAGCCTAGTTAGCCGCCTATAAGCATAAAATAGGAAATTTGGAAATTCTTAGTTCCAAAAATCATGCTTGTGACAAGTTATAAGAAATGCTTACGATTATTCACGTCATGACTTGCATTGCATATCATTCTATGTATCATGCATGTCCATATGCCACATGAATTTGATTTTTATGAATTTTATGCAAGCAAGTCTTTCAAGTAAAAATGTTTTCTGCTATGCATGAAAAGTTTTTATGGTCCCATGTTCTAAAGAAAGTTTCATGATTTCCTTTGCCGGCTAAGCATGTGCCTAACCCGACTCCAGACCCGGGGTTAATTGGTCTGTTACATGTTCTGGACACATTCAGATCCGGGGTTAATTGATCTGATACAGTCTGGACCCGTTCAGATCCGGTGTAAATTGATCTGATACATGTTCTGGACCCGCTCAGATCTGGGGTTACTTGATCTGATACATGTTCTGGACCCCCTCAGATCCGGGGTTAATTGATCTGACACCCTGTTTTTATGACATGTTAGTTATGGGACCAAACAGATGTTTTGACTCGGCATGACATCATGCATTGCATTTTGCATAATCTATGAGCACGCTAACATGTTGTATGTTATGGTTAATGACTATTAAGACATTATTGGTATAGTCTACCTAGATTTATGCTTTGGCTAAATCATCAAACAAATTCAGGAATGAATATCAGGTATGAGTTATTATTTGAAGTCTTCGGGTCATTACATTCATGTTATAATTCTTTATGTATTTCATGATAGTTTATTGTATTCTTGCTGGGTGATTTTTATCACTCACACTTTTATTTTTCCCAGAGCCAGATAATGCTAACATTGAGTGGATCGAGGATGAACCGAGGGTACCATATCCGTAGGCGAAGAAATATGGAGGAAGCAAACCTTAAGGACTTTTGTGCAGACATGATGTTTGTATTATGAACAATGTTTGAACTTCCTGAATTTCGGTTATGTTATTTTGTGGGAATGCTACTTTTGGGAACTTAGTATTTTCGTAATGCATGTTTATTTTGGAAAGTTTTAATTCTGCCTAAATTTTACTACCATGTTAAATGTCAGCATGGGAGTCCATGGCTTATGTTATGGATTATCGCATGTTATGCATTACGCTTTGTACTCTCCTTAGTGAAGTACGGCGGGTGCACCGTATTCGGACGAGGTCCGGGTGCGGGGCGCTACACTGAAAAGGCGTGCATGCATGCCCATTTTACATAATAGTAGCTGCAAATATTTCCAACTTACGCAGTCGAAAGCCTTGGACATATCTAAATTGACAATGATTTGCCCTCCTCTTGTGCGTTTATCTAGAACATGAACCATTTCCTTCGCAAGCAGGACCTGTTCTGTGATGCCCCGACCTTTCATAAATCATGCCTGCTCAGGTGATATTAGTTTCGGAAGAATGATGGCAAGGAGGGATGCTAGCAATCGTGTAATCACTTTAGAAATAAAGTTGGTGAGACATATTGGACGAAAATCCGCAAAGGTTTGAGGGTTTACAACCTTCGGTATGAGTACTATTGTGGCTGCTGCTGTTGGCTTTGGCATTCGAATACCCAAATAAAATTCCTGGACCGCCTTGTCAACATCATGCTGAATAATATGCCAGAATTTTCGATAAAAGGATCCCGGGTAGCCACCGGGTCCCGCTTCACTTGAGGGACTGAGATTCCAAACCTCTGTCTTGACCTCGGTTAATGTTGGAATCGCTTGTAACATAAGATTATCATTTGAATCAATCAAGGCAGGTATATACTGTAGTATGTTGTCAAAATCAGAAATAGGTTCCTCTGCAAACAATTTTGAAAAGTACCGAATATCCTCAGCCGCAATATCAGTTGGCTGTGTATATTCTATCCCTTCGGTTGACAAAATTCTGCGTATGTGCTGTCTACAACGCTTATCTTTGACAGTTTGATGGAAAAATGATGTGTTCGTGTCACCTTCTTTCAGCCACTTAACATTTGCCTTTTGCTTCCAAAAAAGAAAGGCATGGTGTTGAGCCAGTTTGAGTTCCGCTATTCGTTGGTGATATAGTGCTCACGTGAGCTCCGTAGGTGCCTCATCGTGTTGAGTTTCTACAGTTTTCACCAACGATTCCGCATGGGATATGGCATCAAATATATTACCAAAAGTATCTTTATTCCACTGCCTTAGGTCCCGGCGCAAAAGAGACAATTTCCTGTGTAGTCCCCACATGCCCCCAACCGTTGGGTATGTTTGCCATCTATGTGCGACGAAATCATAGAAATCTGCATGTGTTTCCTAAGCATCTAGGTAGCGAAAGGCAGATGGAGCTCTTAGGCCATCAATTTCGCAAGACAAAAGTAATGGAGCATGGTCAGAAGTTGCATGTGATAGGTGTTGGACTTGCATAATTGGAAATAAGTCCAAAAGGGATGATGAAGTGAGGAAACGATCAAGGCGTCGGCACACAAGGCCTAAACCGCATCCACCGGACCAGGTAAAATTTGATCCTTGATAAGGAATCTCCCGCGAATGACAACGTTGGATAAAATCATTGAAGTCCTGGAGAGTCCGTAGTGAAGGTTGAGATCTGCCACGATGTTCTTCCAAAGTTCTAAAAGTATTGAAGTCCCCGCCTATTAACCAAGGTATGGTATTTACCGCATGTCCAATTGTTGCCATAATATGTGGCGCTCTAGAATAGAATGGCGACCATATACCGCTGTCAGCCAAAAATATTCTCCAGAGGCAAGACACCGAAATTCTATCGAATGATGTTGGTGTCCATTAATCTCCGCCTCCCAACTCAAGATAGATTCCTTCCAAAAAATCCAAATTTGATCATTACAAACAGATAGCGATTTAGAGAAACCAAATTCCAGTTGTTAAGAAATTAAAGAAGTGGGCCTAAGTTTTGGCTCAATGGCGATTAACGCATGTATGCTATATTTTCGTGTTAGTGATAATAATCGAGTAAATGATGTACGAATGCCACAAACATTCCATAATAATATCTTCATTGTGACAAGACATCAAAAGAATTTGAGAGGTGGGCAGCACGTAACCTTGTTATTCTGGGAGATATGGGGTTGTCATGGGCTCTCCTTAGAATTTTTGGCCCCTGGGACGGTTGTGGATCAGGAGGGTGGACCACTGTTTGGTCATCAGAATGAGTATCAACATAAGCGGCCTCAACGGTATGAGCGATGTGCTCTTCGCAGCTCTGATCAAGATCATCCAATTGGTTTTCGTGGTGAGGAGGGTCTATGTCACTGTCCGAGTAAGATCCAGCTACAAATTTGTCCAGAATATCTCCTACTATACAATCATCAACCCCTTTTAGTCTGGATATGTCCTGAGCATCAGAAACTCCTAGGAGTGCCACCACGTCCGGTGATTGGGGGATCATTATTTCTGGGGCTTCTTCATGGGCTGCAATAGAGGTAAAGCCGCCTCTAGATTTTCTGTAGAAATTTCTGGGCGCTGTGATTCAATTGATGGTCCCTGGTTTTTGGGTGTCCAACGTTGACTTTTAGATTGTCCAATGGTTGTTTAGGGTTTGCTGTATGCTTAGCCGTTGGCTTATCACCTGAAACAGTCGACTGTTTCGTTTGGTTGCCGCAGTCTGCAGGGATATGGCCCAGTCAAAAGCACTGGTCACAATATTTTGGCAAATCCTCGTACTCCACCGTCTGCATGATAACCCGTGAGGATGTCTGACTGAATACTTGATGAGGAAGCTCTTTAGAAACGTCTAGTTCAATGCACACACGCACAATCGAAAGGCGGTTCATCGCAGCAGTGGTTGAATCTAACTTCGGTGGCTCTCCTAACATTGCCTCCACTTGAAAAAGAGCATCTTTACGATGCATATATATTGGGAGACCTGGGAATGACACCCAGATTGGAACGATTGGCACCTCAACTGCGGGATCATAATCCGATGTCCATTTGTGATTCTCATCTGTTTGCCAGAGATGATCCAACCTCTTGTGGCGAAGCATCGGATGTAGTCCTGTTTGTGATCAAAATGGAGGACGATGTGTGTTGCGTCTAAAAGGCCAACCTATACTGCTCCTGTGAAACCTATTCGATCAATGGCGGCCCGTATGGTTGCTAATGGTGGCCACCCATACCAAAAAGTGCCCACCAATGTGAATCTATATGGTGCGGTTAATGATTGATTTTCTTCATCTTTGAAGGTGATCATGGGGATGCCCTTATATTTTTGGACATCTTTCGGTTTGAGTGGTTCTGATGTTGGTCTGAGCAATGAGGTGAAGGATCGCATGAATGGAGGATGAGGTGCCGCGATCGTGGCAGGTGGGAGTGGGTTTGGTTGCATTGCGGAGGGCTGTGTGGATGAAGAAGCCGCCATATGGTGATGGCAGATGTGCCGGAGTAAGAGATGGCAATGGGGGTGAACAAAGAGAAAACGGCGACGGCGGCTACACCGATCAATGTGTGGATGGGTGCCGCGATCGCGATGCCCTTCTCCTTCGTTGAGATGCCTCAGCGGCGAAGCCTTCCGCTGCCTATCTCTGCTACCTGATCAATTCTACAGCATTCTTCCCTCCACCCTCTTCTTCTCTGCACCTGGCTCTTACAATGTCAGATACACAACCGCCCAAAAGCCCGGTGATCTCTGATCGCATAGTTCTGGTGCCACAGAAATCTTACGCGTCGCTGTTCTAGACAGACGCAAAACCGATCGCGCTGAAACAAATACAGCATTTCGAAGGCAGCTTAATGATCACATTCAAAAATCAGGAAATACATTCTTTGGCTGCACCTTTTCATTTTACGCTGGTGGGCAATTTTTGGTATGGCCTTTCCCCTCTCGCAACTATCCGTTCCGCCATTGATCGAATAGGTTTTAAGGGATCGGCAAAGGTAGGCCTTCTTGATAGTACGCATATAATTATTCATTTTGATTAAGAACAAGACTACTTGTGCTTCTTCTCTCGACAAAGTTGGATGATATCAGGCAGATATATAAAAATTACAAATATAATGCCGGATTATGATCCGGCTACTGAAGTTCCCATTGTTCCCGTACGGGTGTCTTTCCCAGGCCTTCCAATTCATTTTCATAGAAAAGAAGCCCTCTTTCATATTGCTCGTATGATTGGAATCCCCATGAAACTTGATGCGGCTACGACAAACACAGCTAGGCCGTCTGTTGCACGCATATGAGTGGAATTGGATGTCTGTAAAGAATTGCCACAACGAGTGTATTTTCAAGGTCTAAATAAGGTCACCATACAGCAAGTAGAATATGAGAATCTTCCATCATACTGTTCTGGTTGTTTCAGGCTAGGTCACATGCTATCTGATTGTGGAAAACCTAAAAATGATTTGCCTCCCCTGCCATCGGACCACCTACGCCGTACTGAGGATGACAAAAAACAACACTGGACTCCTAAAAAAAGTCATCCTAATCTGAACTCCATGCCTACAACCACCGCTGTAGCTACAGAAATACAGTTGCCACATGTGCCATTTAGTTCGACTGAACTTGTACCTAAAGCAGTTGATTTACAGTCCTCCCTAAATCTCTGTGTGCTGGACTCAATTGCTGATACGCCCGATATCACGCGGTTGCATGGAGTAGATGATTGCATTGTGGGTGACCTTCCCATGCAACCTGATATCGCTGCACACTCAGATACTGAAGTGATTATTCCACTAAATGTTAACCAACTGGATGAATAGGACAGAAAGCTATGTGATGTAATGGCTAATATATTTCAATCGACATATCTTGATACGAGTCGTTTGATTGCAACAACTATGGATGCATCCACGGCACCAGATGAAGCTCCGCCAAGAATTCTAAGCCGTGGTCAACAAGCCATCCCTTCATCTTCACGTGTCATAAGGTCACGTTCCTTGCAACCCTCTAGCTCGTTAGACTATTTATGTGAATGAAGATATTGATATGGAATTTGAGGGGTATTCGTACCTCAATGCATCGTATACATTCATTTAATAGGCGATATCATTTGCATATACTAATCATAATAGAGCCGAAGGCAAGGAGCTCACTGTTAACATATTATAAATTACAGTTTGGTTTCCCAAAAGCTTTAGCTTCCTGTGATAATCATATCTGGTTTTTTTTGGAAGGACTCTCTATTTTCTCTGGAAGCTGATCGGGCTGGGCTCCAAAATAATTCTCTTCATTTGAAATTGTCAGCGACGAGGGAGTCATTTTGGTTGACGGCGGTATATGGACATCATTCTGTTGCACAAGGCATCCATTGTGGACAGATTTGCAATTATTTCCTTCAACACTAACTTTATCATGGCTGGTGGGAGGTGATTTTAATACTTTCTGCACCTTGAATGAACATCATGGAATGTCGACGCCTAGCCTACACTCATTACAAGACTTCAATGATTGCATCATACATTGTGAGCTCCAGGAGATTCCTTTCAGGGATCTATGTATACATGGTCTGATGGTCATGGATGTAGGATCTGCAAGGCACCACTAGAAGGGGGGGTTGAATAGATGGTGCAGAAAGTGTGGTTTTTAAAATTTCTTTAAACTTGAACACTTCAAGTTCTGAAAACAGATTCTGTTTTCAGAACCAGTTTTAAAACGTTTTTAAAACTAGGTTAGAGGTCTCCAAAAATTATGAAATTTTGAGATAACTTAGCCTCAGATGTTGTGAGGGTCCCCTAAAAATTTCAAATTAAAATTCAACCTTTAACCCCTTCAAAAACCGTTGGTACTCAGATTGTGCAAATCTGACAGAAACGGTAGATGGTTTTGAAAAATTTATTCCTATTTGTGTGAACGTCCAAATGCTCTGAATATTTAACCACTAGTTCCTTATATACTATATTTAAATGGGTTGAAACAGTTTTGGAAAATTCTTTTGGAAAGTAGGTCAACTACAATTAAAGTCTCAACCTTTGCAAGTCTGAAAATCAGACTGCACTAGTCTCAGAACATTTGATGTTTGATTGACTTATACTTATCCAAAAGGGTTGAAACTTGTGCCAAATTAACCCTAGAACGTGTAAGTATATTTCTGGAAATTTTTTTGATTTTTGAAATTCGTTAACTATTTTTACGAATGCGAACAAGAAGTGTAATCAGTGCAGTAACTGAAAAGTAAATGCAGAAAGTAAATGGCACCAAAAATTTTATACTGGTTTGATTATAAACAACCTACTTCAGTCTTCAAGGAACACCTTCCTTGGTTCACACTAATCACACACACGCAGTACACCTTACCACAGGGTTGATAGAGTTACACCTAACTCCAACCCTTTACAAACCATGTATGACGAGTACAATTCACACGAACACCACCACCTTGCATGAATGAAGATTGATCACACCTTGATCAATCTTTTACAAAGATGTATAATGAATGGTGGTTTATCTCAAGCCTATTCAAGATTGAAAGATATGAAAACAATAGGCTTTACAAGAAGAGAGAAAGAAAGAAGATGTAGGAGAAGAAGAGCTAGGCCTTTTAATCTCTTTGAATTGCAATGTTTGTTGTTGTTTTGTTTGCTCTCTTCTTTCCTTATAATGGTGCAGGCCGTCCCCCTTGGTGTGTCTCCCCCTCTTGAAAATTATCTTTTAAGTCCTTGAGAGAGTGTAAGACATCATTGTGACAAGGCCTTGCTTACTTGGCATCTTCTTATTTGATGATCATTTAGTCTTCGCTTACTTGGCACCTTCTCATTGGATGAATGTTGTCATCATTGATAACTTGGAAAAATCTGAGAATTTCACTTAAACATGTGCCAAAAATCATCACAAAATAACTTCAATAAATAATAAGATATTCACATAAATTGCAAGACAAAAAAATCCTTCCCAAACAAGTACAAAAAATCGGCCAACTAGTAGTCTTGCCATGCTGAAAATTCAGCATGTGCATCATTCCTTTTCTTTCAAAATAATACCCACTTTACCTTGATTTTTTCTTTAAAAATTGAATCACCAAGTTATGGTAAGTATTGCTATCACATAAGAAATGAACATGGACACCATTTAGCTCTCAAATTCGGCCACACAAGTTGTACACATGCTGAAAAATTTTCAGCATGTGTGATATATAAAATATCACCATTTATTAATTTAATTTATATTCAAATCATTTCCATTTCTTCTTCCAATCAATCACATAATAAAAGATGATGGAATATCTCACTTTGAAGACAAGATTTCGTTCAGCAACATTTTAGCATGCTGAAATTTTCAGCATGTGATATAAGAGAAATATATTTTGAATTCTTACCATTTGTAGCTTCTCTCTTCAATTCACCAACATTGTATGATTGATCCTTGACCAATCAATATGCCAACAAGCCTCCAAATAAGATCCATCTCAGTTGGTGTAGACGTTGGAATGTGTATGTGCATGTGCTGAAATATATTTTTGCTAACTTTGTAAAATAATGCACATTTAATAATACACACATGTTATATTCCAATCAGCCCTTAATTTAATTTTATAGAACACTTTAAGATGTATATCATATGTAAAAAGTGTATAGATACGTGTCACATGATGTACCAAAAACGTTCCATGTGTTGTGTGCGTAGAAAACTGAATTTTCGATATTTATCGATTACTCGATTTTTCTCTAATTTAAATTCCAGCTTTTGCACATGTCATATATATTATGTTATACATAATATATATAATATATACTTTAAATCTCAACACTTGGCTGGTCTAAAGTGGTACCATTTACATGTGACAAAAATTAAACTTGGAATCTTCAAATTTTGGCCTTAATGTGGAGTAATTTGTGTGTGCCAACATGGAAAGTATTTTTGACTGATTATTTAGTAAAGTGCACGAAATTTACATCACATTTTGATGTATAGGGGCTGGCCATTTATTTATGGCAAGTACGTGACACGTTGGCGAAGTTTCGGTATTCGCCCGATACGACAAATTTCGGTTTAGAACCTTTTATCGTGTCGTATTTAATTTGTCATCACCATATCTTATATCATATGATATAAGACCTGAATATATTCATAAATATAAGTTAAGTATAGTGGTGTGACGTTAACGTACGTACGTAAAATATATAACGTGTCGATAGTACGTTGGAATACATGTGTATGTGCCTTTTTAAAAAAATCTGAAAATAGGTGTAATATATGTATATAGCCGTGTGTATTAAAGATGGGGAGGAGGAGAAAACTTTCCTTCCTTAGCTTTGTTGCCTTTGTGCCTTTTCCAAATATGACTTCCTTTAATGAACTACTTAGTTTATTAAACTGAGTACTTCACTTAATGAACTAGTTTAGTTCATTAATGGTGGCACCTGAAAATAGTGTAAACACAACAAATGTTTGCCATATGATGTAAGCTTTAATGCTTCATGGCTCGTTAGTACGACAACATAATATATAAGCTAAATAAGGCAAGTAATGGCAATATATCATGCATACATGTACACATTTATATATATCATGCATTTAAGTCACTTATTTTGAAATCACTCAAACCCCCTTATCTCTACAATCTCCCCCTTTTGATGATTTTCAAAATAATTTATGCACATGATTTAAATGCTATCTCTCCCCCTTGAAACATGCACAAATTGGAAATTTGAATTTCGAATTTCAAATCAGGCTCCCCCTTGATTTGTACAATTAATATCAATTAGTGTTCTCTCCCCCTTAAATCATGCTTTTCTTTAAATCATGCTTTTCTTTCTCCCTTTATTTTGGAAAGTAAATCAAAAGATTCCTGTCAAAAAGGAAAGTAAATCAAATCACGTCAAATCAAATCATATCAACGGGAATAATGCCTAATTTAGAACGAAGAGATTCATACGTGGCTTGATTTAAGGCTTTTGTAAAGATATCTGCTACTTGTGCTTCTGTGCGTACGTGATCTATGAAAATATCACCATTGTTTACGTGATCACAAAGAAAGTGATAGCGTACTTCTATGTGCTTAGCCTTAGAATGTAACACGGGATTCTTAGACAAATTTATGGCACTCATACTATCACAATATATAGGAATTTTATTTACGGTAATTCTAAAGTCCGAAGTTGTTGTTTTATCCACAACAACTGTGTGCAACAAAGACTAAGAGCCATGTACTCAGCCTCAATAGTGGACAAAGCAACACTTGCTTGCTTTTTGGAAAACCATGAAATAAGAGAATTTCCTATAAATTGGCAAGTTCCGCTCGTGCTTTTTATATCTATTTTGCAGCCACCATAATCTGCATCAGTGTAAGCATGTAAGTCAAATGTAGAATCCTTATCATACCAAATTCCTAAGGTGGGCGTGTGCTTAATATATCGAAATATTCTTTTTACCGCATTGAAGTGAGACACCTTAGGTTGACTTTGAAAACGTGCACACATGCATACACTAAACATGATATCAGGCCTACTAGCAGTTAAATATAGCAAAGAACCTATCATAGATCGATATCATCCATTATCAACGTCTTTACCATGTTCGTCTTTGTCTAATTTAGTAGTGACACTCATAGGGGTGGGGGATGGTTTCAAATTTTCAAAATTAAACTTTTTAATCATGTCATTAACATATTTTGCTTGGCTTATATGAATCCCTTTACTCGTTTGCTTAATCTGCAAGCCAAGAAAATAATTAAGTTCACCAACCATAAACATTTCAAATTCAGATTTCATGCAATTTTCAAAATCTTTAACAAGTCTATGTGAGGTAGAACCAAAATAATGTCATCAACATAGATTTGGATAATAAGTAAATCCGATTTTTCTTGTTTCAAAATAGTGTACTATCTATAGTACCACGTTTAAAATCATTTTCTAAAAGGAAAGTAGAAAAATGATCATACCATGCTCTCGGTGCTTGCTTTAGGCCATATAGTGCCTTCTTTAGTTTGTACACGTGATCGGGATGTTTCAAATCTTCAAAACTGGGTGGTTGCTTCACGTATACTTCTTCTTGTATGAATCCGTTTAGAAAAGCACTTTTTACGTCCATTTGATATAATTTAAAGTCTTTCTTGCAAGCAATAGGAAGTAATAGTCGTATAGCTTCTAGACGTGCTACGGGTGCGAATGTTTCATCGTAGTCAATTCCTTCTTCTTGATTATATCCTTGTGCTACAAGTCTCGCTTTATTTCTAACAACCTTTCCTTCTTCATTCATTTTATTCCTAAATACCCACTTTGTGCCTATGATAGTCTTATCTTGTGGACGTGACACTAAATCCCATACATCGTCTCTAACAAATTGATTAAGTTCATCATGCATGGCATCAATCCAAGAAGAATCACTCAAAGCATCATGCATGTTTTTGGGCTCAATTTCAGAAATCATACCATGAAATTCATTATTTCATCTGAAGTAATTCTTCTACGTGGTCGCACACCGTGAGTGAGGTCGCCTATGATGAGATCATTTGGGTGATCTCTATGCCATCTTGGTTGATTATTTTCTAAGTTATCATGCATTTCTATGTGATCATGCATTTCTAGTGTGTCATTCATATCATGCATATCAAAAGAACCATCATCTTCATTCAACACGGGTTTCAATTCAAAATCATCTTCATATTCCTTATCTTTATTAATCTCACCAAATTCATTGAATTTCACATGAATGGCTTCCATGATTTGTCTAGTAAGAGGATCATAACATCTGTATGCCTTCGAATTTATAGAATATCCAACAAAAATGCACTCAATTGATTTGGATTCAAATTTATCTAAATTATCTTTTGTCTTTAAAACAAAACATTTGCATCCAAACACACGAAAATAGTCAATCTTAGGCATGCAATCATTTAAAATCTCATAAGGCGTCTTGTTTATTTTCTTTCTTATAGATAAGCGATTTACAATATGGCATGCACAATTTACGGCTTCCGCCCACAGAAATTTAGGCAATTTATTTTCGCATAGCATAGTCCTAGCGATTTCTTGTAATGTACAATTCTTTCTTTCTACTACTCCATTTAATTGTGGAGTTCTAGGCGCGAAAACTCATGCTTAATTCCTTTTTCTTCGCAAAACGAAATCATCTCTTGTTTTTTAAACTCACCGCCTCTATCGCTTCTTATCCTTTTCACATTTACACCGTATTGATTTTCAAGTTGTTTAATTAATTTAGCAATCTCAACGGTGCTATCATCCTTATGTGCAAGAAATAAAGTCCAAGTATAACGAGAAAAGTCATCAACAATTACGCATGCATAGTGGCGCCCACCAAGGCTTGTAGTGCGACTAGGACCAAACAAATCAATATGCAATAGTTCTAAGATTCTAGTCGTGCTTATTTCGTTTTTAGGCTTAAGTGACTCACGTGTTTGTTTGCCTTTTATGCAAGATTCACACAACTGAAAGTTGTCTAAATCGAGCGTAGGCAATCCTCGTACTAGGTTCTTTCGTTGATTTTCTGGTGTGGAAATGCCAATGTGTCCTAAACGTCTATGCATAAGTTCACATTGGGTTCATTTGACATAAAACACTTAACTTTAGCGTCTATTACATCGTCCATAGAAAGCGTAAAACTATTACCTTCTCGTTTTCCTTTTAAAACGGTTTCTCCATTTTTATTTATTATATTGCAATAAGGGTGAATAAAGCACACATTGAAACCATTGTCAACAAATTGAGAAATACTAAGAAGATTGTAGGATAAGTTGCTTACCAAAAATACGTTGGAGATTTGGAGTGTGTTTGGACTTCCAAACGTACCTTTCCCGATAATCTTGCCTTCGTTGTTGTCTCCGAAGGTCACGGATCCGCCTTTTGTGACCTTCTTTAGTTTAGTGAATAGGCTCGGGTCACCCGTCATGTGTCTCGAGCATCCACTATCAAGGAACCACTTAATAGATGTTTCTTTCGATGTGTGGGCTCCCTACAATGTGCAAAGATGATTTAGGTATCCTTTTAACTTTGGGTCCTTTCGAGTTAGTTAATCACCTCTGGTAAAAGTACCTTTCGGTACCCATACTTGGGTGATCCTTCTCGGTCTATCAAATGGCAAGAATGCAGATGAAGGTGCGATATAATAGACATGTGGTGCATGCACTTTGGGCCTTTGCCAAAGGACTCCCTTATACCCATTAAATGAAGGACGTTTTTGATATGTCCTTGTGTGTGTGTGCGTAGTGCGTGGATGATATGAATTTCGTGTATGCATTATTCTCTTCTTTTCATATCTATAAGGTACAAAGTTATATTTCACATGATATGAAGAAGTGGGGCGTGAGGAAGGGAGCGCTTTCTGCGTCATCTTAGACGCCACTTGTGGCTTAGGGGTGTCTACTTTCTTAGACACAACAAACTTGGTTGGTTTGGTTGATACTTTGTTAGTATCAACGTATCCCAGTCCAGTTTTGTCGCTGTCATGCTTTTGTGATAATATGATGCGATGCAGCATGTTGGACCCTGTATCAAACTGTTTCATCATTTTCTCTAAATCGGTGTTCCTTGATTTCAAATTTGAAATCTCGGATTTCATTTCATTATTTTGAGTGGTTAACGATGAAATCTCAGTCTTTAATGCAGTAATGACGCATGATGACTCTTTCTTTGAATCGCTTAATTGAGCGACAAGATTCTCGTTAGAAGATTCTAACAGTTTCTTGTCTTCAATTAATCGTTTCTTTTCTTTAGCGAGAGTCTTGGTGAATTTATGCAATTCTAGATACTGACTAAAAAGATCATCATAAGAAGGTTCAGAGTCAGAGTCAGAATTAGATGATACCTCATTAGATGCTTTGGATGCAAAGCACACTTGTGCAATCTCCTCTTCGGTCTCAGTTTCAGAATCTGATGAATCACTCCAGGTGGAGGCCTTTAGATCACGCTTCCTTTGTTTGGGTTCTGAGACGAGTCTATTTTTGTTCCGCTCCTTGTCAGGGTATTTAGTATTTTGCTTTTCTTTATTTCGGCAGTCATATGATAAGTGTCCGAGTTTGCCACATTCATAACATTTAACGTCTTTATCGTTTGACTTGTTCTTATTTCTATTAGTCGTAGTGCCCTTATTTTTGTTTCTAAATGACCTTCTCATAAATTTTCTCAATCCTTTAGCCAATAGAATTAGGTCATCATTATCTGATTCGGAATAACTATCATCTACGTGATCGGAGGGAGGGGAGACGTATTCATTTGATTTAAAAGCAATGGCTTTACCTTGTTTAGATGATTCCAATTTCCGTATGATGAGTTTATTTTCATAAACTTTAAGTGATCCGATTAGTTCTTCCATCTTTGTTGATTTAGTTTCCTTGCTTTCTTCTATCGCGGTCACTTTAGGGTCCCATTCAGAAGGAAGGCTTCGTAGGACTTTCTGTACCTTTTCCTGCGTAGTAAAAGCCTTACCAAGAGACTCAAGAGAGTTGTAGATGTTAGTCAAAACGAAGATCCATATCTACAATAGACTCATTGGGCAATAATTTAAATGACTCAAGTGTGGAGATAAGCATGTTAATTTTTGACTCTTTCACTTGACTCGTGCCTTCGTGTTTCATTTCTAGTATCCTCCACATTTCTTGTGCACTCGAACAGTTTGACACATAACTAGACTCACTTTTACTTAATCCGTTAAAAGCAATTGCATAGCCCTAGCATTCATACTAAGTTTCTTTTATCATCACTCGTATATTCTTGTCTAGTTTTAACAACTTCTAAAGTGACTCCGTCTACGGTGGATACCTTAGATGGGACATAAGGACCATCTTCAATGATTGACCAAAGATCTATATCTATAGCCATAAGAAAAAGCTTCATCCTAAGTTTCCACTGAATAAACGACTCACCGTCAAAAAGTGGAGGCCTTTGGCTCGACATACCTTCTTGCGCGGTTTTGAGATTTGTGGTTGCCATCTCACTGAATCGTTGGATTCCTTGAAGTGAGTGTTCCTGCACTCTGATACCATTTGTAGGATCTGCAAGGCACCACTAGAAGGGGGGGGGTTGAATAGATGGTGCGGAAAGTGTGGTTTTTAAAATTTCTTTAAACTTGAACACTTCAAGTTCTGAAAACAGATTCTGTTTCAGGACCAGTTTTAAAACGTTTTAAAACTAGGTTAGAGGTCTCCAAAAATTATGAAATTTTTAGAGAACTTTGCCTCAGATGTATGAGGGTCCCCTAAAACTTTCAAATTACAGTTCAACCTTTAACCCCTTCAAAAACCATTTGGACTCAGATTGTGCAAATCTGCCAGAAACGGTAGATGGTTTGAAAAATTTATTACTATTTGTGTGAACGTCCAAATGCTCTAAAAATTTAACCACTAACTCCTTATATACTATATTTAAATGGGTTTGAACAGTTTTGGAAAATTCTTTTGGAAAGTATGTCAACTACAATTCAAGTCTCAACCTTTGCAAGTCCTGAAAATCAGACTGCACTAGTCTCAGAACTTTTGATGTTTGATTGACTATACTTATCCAAAAGGGTTGAACTTGTGCCAAATTAACCCTATAAACGTGTAAGTATATTTGTGGAAACTTTCGTGATTTTTGAGATTCGTTAACTATTTTTACGAATGCGAACAAGAAGGGTAATCAGTGCAGTAACTGAAAAGTAAAGCAGGAAAGTAAATGGCACCAAGAATTTATACTGGTTTGGTTATAAAACAACCTACTCCAGTCTTCAAGGAACACCTTCCTTGGTTCACACTAATCACACACAACGCATTACACCTTACCACAGGGTGATAGAGTTACACCTAACTCAACCCTTTACAAACCTTGTAGACGAGTACAATTCACAGGAACACCACCACCTTGCACGAATGAAGATTGATCACACCTTGATCAATCTTTTATAAGATTATAATGAAATGGTGGTTTATCTCAAGCCTATTCAAGATTTAAAGATATGAAAACAATAGGCTTTACAAGAAGAGAGAAAGAAAGAAGATGTAGGAGAAGAAGAGCTAGGCCTTATAATCTCTTTGAATTGCAATGCTTGTTGTTGTTTTGTTTGCTCTCTTCTTTCCTTATAATGGTGCAGGCCGTCCCCCCTTGGTGTGTCTCCCCCTCTTGAAAATTATCTTTTAAGTCCTGAGAGAGTGTGAGACATCATTGTGACAAGGCCTTGCTTATTTGGCATCTCTTATTGGATGATCATTTAGTCTCGCTTACTTGGCACCTTCTCATTGGATGAATGTTGTCATCATTGATGACTCGGAAAAATATGAGAATTTCACTTAAACATGTGCTAAAAATCATCAAAAAATAACTTCCATAAATCATAAGATATTCACATAAATTGCAAGACAAAAAAATCCTTCCCAAACAAGTGCAAAAAAAACGTGTACAACTAGTAGTCTTGCCATGCTGAAAATTCAGCATGTGCATCATTCCTTTTCTTTCAAAATAATACCCAATTTACCTTGATTTTTTCTTTAAAAATTGAATCACCAAGTTATGGTAAGTATTTCTATCACATAAGAAATGAACATGGACATCATTTAGCTCTCAAATTCGGCCACACAAGTTGTACACATGCTGAAAAATTTTCAGCATGTGTGATATATAAAATATCACCATTTATTAATTTAAATTTATATTCAATCATTTCCATTTCTTCTTCCAATCAATCACATAATAAAAGATGATGGAATATCTCACTTTGAAGACAAGATTTCGGCCAGCAACATTTTAGCATGCTGAAATTTTCAGCATGTGATATAAGAGAGATATATTTTGAATTCTTACCATTTGTAGCTTCTCTCTTCAATTCACCAACATTGTATGAGTGATCCTTGACCAATCAATATGCCAACAAGGCTCCAAATAAGCTCCATCTCAGCTGGTGTAGACGTTGGAATGTGTATGTGCATGTGCTGAAATTTATTTTTGCTAACTTTGTAAAATAATGCACATTTAATAATACACACATGTTATATTCCAATCAGCCCTTAATTTAATTTTCTAGAACACTTTAAGATGTATATCATATGTAAAAAGTGTCTAGATACGTGTCACATGATGTACCAAAAACGTTCCATGTGTTGTGTGCGTAGAAAACCGAATTTTCGATATTTATCGATTACCCGATTTTTCTCTAATTCAAATTCCAACTTTTGCACATGTTATATATATTATGTTATACATAATATTATAATATATACTTTAAATCTCATCACTTGGCTGATCTAAAGTGGTACCATTTACATGTGACAAAAATTAAACTTGGAATCTTCACATTTTGGCCTTAATATGGAGTAATTTGTGTGTGCCAACATGGAAAGTATTTTTGGCTGATTATTTAGTAAAGTGCACGAAATTTACATCAAAGTTTGATGTATAGGGGCTGGCCATTTATTTATGGCAAGTACGTGACACGTTGGCGAAGTTTCGGTATTCGCCCGATACGACAAATTTCGGTTTAGAACCTTTTATCGTGTCGTATTTAATTTGTCATCACCATATCTTATATCATATGACATAAGACCTGAATATACTCATAAATATAAGTTAAGTATAGTGGTGTGAAGTTAACGTACGTACGTAAAATATATAACGTGTCGATAGTACGTGGAATACAGGTGTATGTGCCTTTTTAAAAAATCTGAAAATAGGTGGTAATATATGTATATAGCGTGTGTATTAAAGATGGGAAAAGGAGAAAAACTTTCCTTCCTTAGCTTTGTTGCCTTTGTGTCTTTTCCAAATATGACTTCCTTTAATGAACTACTTAGTTTATTAAACTAAGTACTTCACTTAATGAACTAGTTTAGTTCAGTAATGGTGGCACCTGAAAATAGTGTAAACACAACAAATGTTTGACATATGATGTAAGCTTTAATGCTTCATGGCTCGTTAGTACGACAACATAATATATAAGCTATATAAGGCAAGTAATGGCAAGATATCATGCATACATGTACACGTTTATATATATCATGCATTTAAGTCACTTATTTTGAAATCACTCAAACCCCCTTATCTCTACAATGGATTGGGCCGTGTCCAACGACGATTGGATCGTTTGTTGTGCTCGCACTCATTTCTGGATCTATTCCACATCACACACTTACAGCATCTTTCTCATGCTTCATCTGACCATGCGCCACTCTATTTGACTTGTGAGGTTGACAGACCTAGGGCCCCCGTCCTCTTTCAGATATTTAGATGTTTGGACAACACATCCGGATTTTGAGCATTTGTTAGACACCATTGGTAGTCCTTTCCAACTGTGGGATGTATGTGGGGTATGTCGGATAAACTATGCCGCTTACGTTAGTAACTAAAACAGTGGAATAAGGATGTATTCAGCAATATATTTGATTCAGTGGCTCAGGCTGAAGAGGATGTTTCTATTCATGAGAGAGATTTGATAATGATCCCTCGCCGATGTGTAGAGAAAGATATCATCAAAGTATGGCTAAATTAAAGTTTCCACAATCACGCGCATTTCTATACTAGAAGGCAAAAGGCGAATGTGAATGGCTTAAAGACGATGATGTTAATACATCCTACATCATCATACAATTAATGATAAACGCAAGCGCCAAATAATCCGTCGGATCTTAAGAGCAGATGGCACAGAATGTTTGCAGGATGATAATATTGCTGCGGAAGCAACTGCATATTGTTGGACCGTGCACTTGCAATAAATACCACTAGAGGGGAGGGAGGAATAGTGGTTAGCGGAAATACACAATAACCCTTTGTAAAAATCCTCTTTGAAAACAGAATCTGAGACCCACCTCAGATTCAGAACCCATTTTTTGAAAAATTCAAATCTATTTGTACACAACTCCAAGAATTATGAAACTTTCCAGAATTTAAACTTCAATGTGTTAACAAGACTCTGTCCAAAACTCAGTTAAAAATAAGATCTTTTGTCATTCAAACAAATAAACAGATTTCATATGGTCAATCTAGATAGAATTGGACAGAATGTTGAAAAGTTGATCTTTATATTAAAACACTCCTTAGGATGTGTAGGTGATGTTTTCAAAAGTCCATGTCCTTAATAGTTCTTGACAAATACGGAATTTAAGTTTCTCAAAACTGGTCAGATTGCAGCCAGATTGGGGAGCAGTTATCTTGCAAAGACTAAAAGACTTAACTTTCCCCTTGCTCAAATCAATTGATTCTTGTTGCAAATGAAAGCTAACAGTCTGAAACATAACTCCACAAAAAATCACGCATTTGAAGTGTTTAGCTATTTTTCAAATTGTGAGGAAATTGTGTGAACACTGCAGTAAAATCGGGAGCAGAAAACAGAAATGAAGAAAACAAGACAAGAACACCGAGAATATATCCTGGTTCGGTCAATGTGACCTACTCCAGTCCTAAGGAAAACCTTTCCTTAGATTTCACTATCAAATGAATCACCTTACAACAAGAACCAAGCTTGATCCTTGGGTTATACACCAACCCTACTCAAGACTTGGATAATCACTTCTAAGCAACACTTAGTTGCAACACATCCACCACCTATTGATGTAGCCTTATAAGAATGGCTAATCAATCTTACAAATGAAGCTCAAGAGGCTTGTAGCTCAACAAAAACAACAAGAACACATTTTCTACAAACAATGGAATAAGAACAACAACAACAAGAAGATGATAGCAAGACAATTCAACAAATGCTTGTGAGCTTCAAATGTGTTTCATCTTCTTCACCATTGCCTCTATTTATAGTGTGATTTGAGCCATGGAGATAAGACTTCCAATGTGTCACCATCTTCATCTTCAAGTACAAATGTCTTCTCATCATTGGTAGCCTTTGTACACTTGGCAAAATAAGACAACATAATTGGTCCACGTTGAATATCACTTTGTTGGCCGATTTTCCACCTTGGCTTGTCTCATTTATCCTTTGCAAAATGTAGATAATATAGAGAAGATAATACCTCAACTTCTTGGCACAAGAATAGGGATGTGGGCATTGACAACTTCAAAATAAAATTCAGCTCCAAATATCCAATAGTAGCCGTTGGCTACCTTTCATTTTTGCAAAAATATATTATGATTTTCATTAATAAATAAGAAACGATAATACCACCAAAATATCCTCAACTCCAAGCACAACAATATGACATGTGAGACTTCATTTTGACTCAAAAATCTGCTGAAAATAGCCAAGACAACCAAGTAGCCCTTTGGCTACATTTGAATATTTCCAAGTTGGCATTTTTGCCAACTAGCTCCTTTTTGATTTGTCCACTTGTCACCAAATTATAAAATGAATAACACCTCATAAACAGCTGATGATACACGTTTTTGAGCATACATATATGTGTAGCAACTCAGATTTTGGAAGAAGAAATCAATAGATAATAGTTGAAAGATTATGTCAACGTGTAACACCGAAATTCTCAATATTTCTTCTTATATGTCATGAACATTTCCACACCTTTGACACCTTTAATATCTCTGAATAATGATGATAAATGTTCTCTTATAACATATATAAGATGGTCTTCAAGAAAAAATAGAACGTGACATCTCAAATCGCGCATATCCCGCTATAGTCAATAATATCATCAAGTGAGAGAATAAGATAAAGAATCACCATATTATCTTCAAGTTAATAATAAATCTTCTCCAGGATGAAGATAATAATATGCTCAAGAGATTCCTTGAGTGAGAATACCAAAAATACCCTCGGAGGTGAAATGACCAAAATACCCCTGGTATATGAAAACTCCAGAAATGACCCGGATGGTAAGAAATATATCACCTTTGTCATGATAAATAGGATGAGAATACCTCCGTGAACTATTTTCACCATGTGATGTTCCTAAAAAACTCAAAATACCAATTTTGCCCTTTTGGTAAGTTGTAGAAACTTCCAAGGCACGTTAGTCACAAAACATTTATAATCATCAAAATCACATAAACTTCACATAATGAACATATATAAATAATATACAAATGAAAACACCACTTTAACATATTTTAGAAAAATATTTCTAAAAACCCTAAACATTCTGTGAGACGTGGATCGATCCATGTGAGGGGCTGACGTACGTCGATCGATCCATGTGAGGGGCCGATGTACTTCGATCGATTCACGTGAGAGATCGACGTCTCACAGTAAGTTTTTGGTTCATCTCAGTCCAACATCGATCGATCCATGTTAGGGGATGATGTATATCGATCGATCCATGTGTCTCTGCCTGAGAGATCCACGTCATTTTTCTTCACTTTTTCATCATGTAATCACTTATAACACCATATGTGACATTTCTAAGTATTCACCACTTAAAATCATGACTTTGAAAATTATCCAAACATATTTCTCAACATTCTCCCTCTTTTGGATGATTTTCAAAATAACTTAACATGATTTTAATGTCACAACTCATAACCATTTGTTTAACATCATAAATCTTACCAATTGTTTTCAAACTTTGTTTTCAACAAAATTTTAAATAGTTATGCTTCCCCTCAACTTATACTCTCCCCCTTAACCTATCCTCAACTTATACCAATTGAATCTTATCATACCAAATCATGACTTACCAACTAAATCATGTTCTTATTCTATCTCCCCCTTTATTTTGCAAATCATGAAAAAGATAGAACTATACAATGGTGTCATAAGTCATCATGCCTAACTTGGCTCGTAAGTTTTCAAAAAGTGGCTTGATTAAGGGGTTTGGTAAATATGTCAGCTATTTGGTGATCAGTTCTTATATGGTTTATGACTATATCCTCATTTTGAACATGATCGCAAAGAAAGTGGTATCGTACCTCAATGTGTTTGGCCTTAGAATGAAGCACTGGATTCCGAGAAAGATTAATTGCACTTGTGCTATTTGCAGAAAATTGGAAATCCTTTTCATTTTAATGTCAAAATCATTAAGTTGTTGTTTAAGCCAAAGTTATTTGGATAGTACATAAACTTAAGGCAATATACTCGGGTGGTTCAGTGGTAGAAAGAGCTACACTAGCTGCTTTTTAGAAAACCAAGAGATCAAGTTGGTTCCTATGAATTGACATGTACCGCTAGTGGATTTTCTATCTAACTTACAACCACCATAATCAGCATCACTATATGCGTGTAATTCCAACTTAGCGTTTCTATCATACCACAGTCCTAAGTGTGGTGTGTGTTTAAGATGTCTAAAGACTTTTTCATCACATTGTAATGTGATACCTTAGGACAAGATTGAAACCTAGCACACATACACACACTAAACATGATACCAGGTTTTAATGCATTTAAGTATAACAGTGATTCAATCATAGACCCTATAGAGTGTGTCATCAAAAGGTTTACCATTTTCATCCTTATCAAGTTTGGTGCTAACACTCATGGGGGGTAGTTGTAGGTTTCAACTCTTCAAAACCAAACTTCTTAATCATATCATTGACATACTTAAGTTGGCTAATGTGAATTCCTTGAAGGGTTTCTTTGATTTGAAGGCCTAAGAAGTAGCTCAATTCACCTACCATTGACATTCCAAATTCGGACTTTATACACTCTTCAAAGACTTTTACTAAGGTAGGGTTGGTTGAACCAAAGATAATACATCTACATATATTTGAACATCTTTGGATCTTCGAATCCCAGGGGGTTGTTTGCCAAACACCTCTTCTTGGATGTATCCATTCAAGAATGCACTCTTCACATCCATTTGGAAGAGCTTAATATTGCTTAGACTTGCAATCGCAGGTAACAATCTAATTGCTTCTAGTCGTGCAACGAGTGCAAATGTTTCTTCATAATCTATTCTTTCTTGTTGATTATAACCTTGTGCGACTAGTCTAGCCTTATTTCTTGTAATGTTTTCTTGTTCATCTATTTTATTCCTAAACACCCATTTCGTTCTTATTATTGACTTATTTTTGGGTTTAGGTACTAAGTCCCACACATGTTCCTTGTGAATTGATTTAATCCTCATGCTTAGCATCTATCCAAGATATATCACCTAAGGCTTCCTTACATTCTTAGGTTCTAATTGTGAGATTAAACTATGTCCTTCAAGTTGACTTATATTTCTACGTGTTCTAACCCCAACACTTGGATCCCCAATGATTAGTTCTCTAGGATGCCACTAATTCCTAGATTGACTAGGTTCACCCTCATCTTGTTTAAATGTTTCATTAGTATGAACATTATCATATGTAATTGGATCATTAGTTGTATTATCTTCCAATTGCAAAGTTTCTTCATTTATTTCATCTAAGGGTTCATGCATGTCTTGTTCGGAGGGAGTTGGTTCTAGATGATCAAGTACATGCTCAAGTAATACATCATCATCAAACATATTCTCAACATTTGTTTCTTGTTTATGTTGATTATTACTAACTTCAAAGCATGCATTTTCATTGAATTTCACATGTATGGATTAAATTATCTTTCTAGATGCAGGATTATAACACCTAAAAGCTCTTGAATTAGTTGAATACCCAACAAATATGCATTCAATAGACTTTTGTTCAAATTTATCTAGATTATCCTTTGTGTTCAGCACAAAACATTTACATCCAAATACTTTAAGATAATCTATCTTAGGTTGTCTATTGTTTAGCAATTCATAAGACGTTTATTTAATTTCCTTCTAATAGTAAGCCTATTTATAATATAGCATGGACAACTAAAAGCTTCAGCCA